>OY804577.1:14895258-15495258 GCA_963680875.1 Bathymodiolus brooksi | reverse complement strand
TTTTCATTTGGTCATTACATTGTCTGTACATCTTTTCATTTGGTCATTATATTGTCTGTACATCTTTTCATTTGGTCATTGCATTGTCTGTACATCTTTTCATTTGGTCATTACATTTTCTGTACATCTTTTCATTTTGTTTATACATTGTCTGTACATCTTTTCATTTGGTCATTGCATTGTCTGTACATCTTTTCATTTGGTCATTACATTGTCTGTACATCTTTTCATTTGGTCATTACATTGTCTGTACATCTTTTCATTTGGTCATTGCATTGTCTGTACATCTTTTCATTTGGGCATTACATTGTCTGTACATCTTTTCATTTGGTCATTGCATTGTCTGTACATCTTTTCATTTGGTCATTGCATTGTCTGTACATCTTTTCATTTGGTCATTGCATTGTCTGTGCATCTTTTCATTTGGTCATTGCATTGTATGTGCATCTTTTCATTTGGTCATTACATTGTCTGTGCATCTTTTCATTTGGTCATTACATTGTCTGTACATCTTTTCATTTGGTCATTATATTGTCTGTACATCTTTTCATTTGGTCATTACATTGTCTGTACATCTTTTCATTTGGTCATTACATTGTCTGTACATCTTTTCATTTGGTCATTACATTGTCTGTACATCTTTTCATTTGGTCATTGTATTGTCTGTACATCTTTTCATTTGGTCATTACATTGTCTGTACATCTTTTCATTTGGTCATTACATTTTCTGTACATCTTTTCATTTTGTTTATACATTGTCTGTACATCTTTTCATTTGGTCATTGCATTGTCTGTACATCTTTTCATTTGGTCATTACATTGTCTGTACATCTTTTCATTTGGTCATTGTATTGTCTGTACATCTTTTCATTTGGTCATTGCATTGTCTGTACATCTTGTCATTTGGTCATTGCATTGTCTGTACATCTTTTCATTTGGTCATGCATTGTCTGTACATCTTTGCATTTGGTCATTACATTTTCTGTACATCTTTTCATTTGGTCATTACATTTTCTGTACATCTTTTCATTTGGTCATTACATTGTCTGTAAATCTTTTCATTTGGTCATTGCATTGTCTGTACATCTTTTCATTTGGTCATTACATTGTCTGTACATCTTTTCATTTGGTCATTACATTGTCTGTACATCTTTTCATTTGGTCATTACATTGTCTGTACATCTTTTCATTTGGTCATTACATTGTCTGTACATCTTTTCATTTGGTCATTACATTGTCTGTACATCTTTTCATTGGTCATTGTATTGTCTGTACATCTTTTCATTTGGTCATTACATTGTCTGTACATCTTTTCATTTGGTCATTACATTGTCTGTACATCTTTTCATTTGGTCATTACATTGTCTGTACATCTTTTCATTTGGTCATTGCATTGTCTGTACATCTTTTCATTTGGTCATTGCATTGTCTGTACATCTTTTCATTTGGTAATTGCATTGTCTGTACATCTTTTCATTTGGTCATTGCATTGTCTGTACATCTTTTCATTTGGTCATTACATTGTCTGTACATCTTTTCATTTGGTCATTACATTGTCTGTACATCTTTTCATTTGGTCATTGCATTGTCTGTACATCTTTTCATTTGGTCATTGCAATGTCTGTACATCTTTTCATTTGGTTATTGCATTGTCTGTACATCTTTTCATTTGGTCATTACATTGTCTGTACATCTTTTCATTTGGTCATTACATTGTCTGTACACCTTTTCATTTGGTCATTGCATTGTCTGTAAATCTTGTCATTTGGTCATTGCATTGTCTGTACATCTTTTCATTTGGTCATTACATTGTCTGTACATCTTTTCATTTGGTCATTACACTGTCTGTACATCTTTTCATTTGGTCATTACATTGTCTGTACATCTTTTCATTTGGTCATTGCATTGTCTGTACATCTTTTCATTTGGTTATTACATTGTCTGTACATCTTTTCATTTGGTCATTGTATTGTCTGTACATCTTTTCATTTGGTCATTGTATTGTCTGTACATCTTTTCATTTGGTCATTGTATTGTCTGTACATCTTTTCATTTGGTCATTGTATTGTCTGTACATCTTTTCATTTGGTCATTGTATTGTCTGTACATCTTTTCATTTGGTCATTGTATTGTCTGTACATCTTTTCATTTGGTCATTACATTGTCTGTACATCTTTTCATTTGGTCATTGCATTGTCTGTACATCTTTTCATTTGGTCATTACATTGTCTGTACATCTTTTCATTTGGTCATTGCATTGTCTGTACATCTTTTCATTTGGTCATTGTATTGTCTGTACATCTTTTCATTTGGTCATTACATTGTCTGTACATCTTTTCATTTGGTCATTGCATTGTCTGTACATCTTTTCATTTGGTCATTACATTGTCTGTACATCTTTTCATTTGGTCATTGCATTGTCTGTACATCTTTTCATTTGGTCATTGCATTGTCTGTACATCTTTTCATTTGGTCATTGCATTGTCTGTACATCTTTTCATTTGGTCATTACATTGTCTGTACATCTTTTCATTTGGTCATTACATTGTCTGTACATCTTTTCATTTGGTCATTGTATTGTCTGTACATCTTTTCATTTGGTCATTGCATTGTCTGTACATCTTTTCATTTGGTCATTGCATTGTCTGTACATCTTTTCATTTGGTCATTACATTGTCTGTACATCTTTTCATTTGGTCATTACATTGTCTGTACATCTTTTCATTTGGTCATTGCATTGTCTGTACATCTTTTCATTTGGTCATTACATTGTCTGTACATCTTTTCATTTGGTCATTACATTGTCTGTAAATCTTTTCATTTGGTCATTACATTGTCTGTACATCTTTTCATTTGGTCATTACATTGTCTGTACATCTTTTCATTTGGTCATTACATTGTCTGTACATCTTTTCATTTGGTCATTGCATTGTCTGTACATCTTTTCATTTGGTCATTACATTGTCTGTACATCTTTTCATTTGGTCATTACATTGTCTGTACATCTTTTCATTTAGTCATTACATTGTCTGTACATCTTTTCATTTGGTCATTGCATTGTCTGTACATCTTTTCATTTGGTCATTGCATTGTCTGTACATCTTTTCATTTGGTCATTGCATTGTCTGTACATCTTTTCATTTGGTCATTACATTGTCTGTACATCTTTTCATTTGGTCATTACATTGTCTGTACATCTTTTCATTTGGTCATTGTATTGTCTGTACACCTTTTCATTTGGTCATTGCATTGTCTGTACATCTTTTCATTTGGTCATTGCATTGTCTGTACATCTTTTCATTTGGTCATTACATTGTCTGTACATCTTTTTATTTGGTCATTACATTGTCTGTACATCTTTTCATTTGGTCATTACATTGTCTGTACATCTTTTCATTTGGTCATTGCATTGTCTGTACATCTTTTCATTTGGTCATTACATTGTCTGTACATCTTTTCATTTGGTCATTACATTGTCTGTACATCTTTTCATTTGGTCATTGCATTGTCTGTACATCTTTTCATTTGGGCATTACATTGTCTGTACATCTTTTCATTTGGTCATTGCATTGTCTGTACATCTTTTCATTTGGTCATTGCATTGTCTGTACATCTTTTCATTTGGTCATTACATTGTCTGTACATCTTTTCAGTTGGTCATTGCATTGTCTGTACATCTTTTCATTTGGTCATTGCATTGTCTGTACATCTTTTCATTTGGTCATTACGTTGTCTGTAAATCTTTTCATTTGGTCATTACGTTGTCTGTACATCTTTTCATTTGGTCATTACCTTGTCTGTACATCTTTTCATTTGGTCATTGCATTGTCTGTACATCTTTTCATTTGGTCATTGTATTGTCTGTACATCTTTTCATTTGGTCATTGCATTGTCTGTACATCTTTTCATTTGGTCATTGCATTGTCTGTTCATCTTTTCATTTGGTCATTGCATTGTCTGTGCATCTTTTCATTTGGTCATTACATTGTCTGTGCATCTTTTCATTTGGTCATTACATTGTCTGTACATCTTTTCATTTGGTCATTACATTGTCTGTACATCTTTTCATTTGGTCATTGCATTGTCTGTACATCTTTTCATTTGGTCATTACATTGTCTGTACATCTTTTCATTTGGTCATTACATTGTCTGTACATCTTTTCATTTGGTCATTGCATTGTCTGTACATCTTTTCATTTGGGCATTACATTGTCTGTACATGTTTTCATTTGGTCATTGCATTGTCTGTACATCTTTTCATTTGGTCATTGCATTGTCTGTACATCTTTTCATTTGGTCATTGCATTGTCTGTGCATCTTTTCATTTGGTCATTGCATTGTCTGTGCATCTTTTCATTTGGTCATTACATTGTCTGTGCATCTTTTCATTTGGTCATTACATTGTCTGTACATCTTTTCATTTGGTCATTATATTGTCTGTACATCTTTTCATTTGGTCATTACATTGTCTGTACATCTTTTCATTTGGTCATTACATTGTCTGTACATCTTTTCATTTGGTCATTGCATTGTCTGTACATCTTTTCATTTGGTCATTGCATTGTCTGTACATCTTTTAATTTGGTCATTACATTGTCTGTACATCTTTTCATTTTGTCATTGCATTGTCTGTACATCTTTTCATTTGGTCATTGCATTGTCTGTACATCTTTTCATTTGGTCATTACGTTGTCTGTAAATCTTTTCATTTGGTCATTACATTGTCTGTACATCTTTTCATTTGGTCATTACCTTGTCTGTACATCTTTTCATTTGGTCATTGCATTGTCTGTACATCTTTTCATTTGGTCATTGTATTGTCTGTACATCTTTTCATTTGGTCATTGCATTGTCTGTACATCTTTTCATTTGGTCATTGCATTGTCTGTTCATCTTTTCATTTGGTCATTGCATTGTCTGTGCATCTTTTCATTTGGTCATTACATTGTCTGTGCATCTTTTCATTTGGTCATTACATTGTCTGTACATCTTTTCATTTGGTCATTACATTGTCTGTACATCTTTTCATTTGGTCATTGCATTGTCTGTACATCTTTTCATTTGGTCATTACATTGTCTGTACATCTTTTCATTTGGTCATTACATTGTCTGTACATCTTTTCATTTGGTCATTGCATTGTCTGTACATCTTTTCATTTGGGCATTACATTGTCTGTACATGTTTTCATTTGGTCATTGCATTGTCTGTACATCTTTTCATTTGGTCATTGCATTGTCTGTACATCTTTTCATTTGGTCATTGCATTGTCTGTGCATCTTTTCATTTGGTCATTGCATTGTCTGTGCATCTTTTCATTTGGTCATTACATTGTCTGTGCATCTTTTCATTTGGTCATTACATTGTCTGTACATCTTTTCATTTGGTCATTATATTGTCTGTACATCTTTTCATTTGGTCATTACATTGTCTGTACATCTTTTCATTTGGTCATTACATTGTCTGTACATCTTTTCATTTGGTCATTACATTGTCTGTACATCTTGTCATTTGGTCATTGTATTGTCTGTACATCTTTTCATTTGGTCATTACATTGTCTGTACATCTTTTCATTTGGTCATTACATTGTCTGTACATCTTTTCATTTGGTCATTGCATTGTCTGTACATCTTTTCATTTGGTCATTGCATTGTCTGTACATCTTTTCATTTGGTCATTACATTGTCTGTACATCTTTTCATTTGGTCATTGCATTGTCTGTACATCTTGTCATTTGGTCATTGCATTGTCTGTACATCTTTTCATTTGGTCATGCATTGTCTGTACATCTTTGCATTTGGTCATTACATTGTCTGTACATCTTTTCATTTGGTCATTACATTTTCTGTACATCTTTTCATTTGGTCATTACATTGTCTGTAAATCTTTTCATTTGGTCATTGCATTGTCTGTACATCGTTTCATTTGGTCATTACATTGTCTGTACATCTTTTCATTTGGTCATTACATTGTCTGTACATCTTTTCATTTGGTCATTACATTGTCTGTACATCTTTTCATTTGGTCATTACATTGTCTGTACATCTTTTCATTTGGTCATTACATTGTCTGTACATCTTTTCATTGGTCATTGTATTGTCTGTACATCTTTTCATTTGGTCATTACATTGTCTGTACATCTTTTCATTTGGTCATTACATTGTCTGTACATCTTTTCATTTGGTCATTACATTGTCTGTACATCTTTTCATTTGGTCATTACATTGTCTGTACATCTTTTCATTTGGTCATTACATTGTCTGTACATCTTTTCATTTGGTCATTACATTGTCGGTACATCTTGTCATTTGGTCATTGTATTGTCTGTACATCTTTTCATTTGGTCATTACATTGTCTGTACATCTTTTCATTTGGTCATTACATTGTCTGTACATCTTTTCATTTGGTCATTGCATTGTCTGTACATCTTTTCATTTGGTCATTGCATTGTCTGTACATCTTTTCATTTGTTCATTACATTGTCTGTACATCTTTTCATTTGGTCATTGCATTGTCTGTACATCTTGTCATTTGGTCATTGCATTGTCTGTACATCTTTTCATTTGGTCATGCATTGTCTGTTCATCTTTGCATTTGGTCATTACATTGTCTGTACATCTTTTCATTTGGTCATTACATTTTCTGTACATCTTTTCATTTGGTCATTACATTGTCTGTAAATCTTTTCATTTGGTCATTGCATTGTCTGTACATCGTTTCATTTGGTCATTACATTGTCTGTACATCTTTTCATTTGGTCATTACATTGTCTGTACATCTTTTCATTTGGTCATTACATTGTCTGTACATCTTTTCATTTGGTCATTACATTGTCTGTACATCTTTTCATTTGGTCATTACATTGTCTGTACATCTTTTCATTGGTCATTGTATTGTCTGTACATCTTTTCATTTGGTCATTACATTGTCTGTACATCTTTTCATTTGGTCATTACATTGTCTGTACATCTTTTCATTTGGTCATTACATTGTCTGTACATCTTTTCATTTGGTCATTGCATTGTCTGTACATCTTTTCATTTGGTCATTGCATTGTCTGTACATCTTTTCATTTGGTAATTGCATTGTCTGTACATCTTTTCATTTGGTCATTGCATTGTCTGTACATCTTTTCATTTGGTCATTACATTGTCTGTACATCTTTTCATTTGGTCATTGCATTGTCTGTACATCTTTTCATTTGGTCATTACATTGTCTGTACATCTTTTCATTTGGTCATTACATTGTCTGTACATCTTTTCATTTGGTCATTGCATTGTCTGTACATCTTTTCATTTGGTCATTACATTTTCTGTACATCTTTTCATTTTGTTTATACATTGTCTGTACATCTTTTCATTTGGTCATTGCATTGTCTGTACATCTTTTCATTTGGTCATTACATTGTCTGTACATCTTTTCATTTGGTCATTACATTGTCTGTACATCTTTTCATTTGGTCATTATATTGTCTGTACATCTTTTCATTTGGGCATTACATTGTCTGTACATCTTTTCATTGGTCATTGTATTGTCTGTACATCTTTTCATTTGGTCATTACATTTTCTGTACATCTTTTCATTTGGTCATTACATTGTCTGTAAATCTTTTCATTTGGTCATTGCATTGTCTGTACATCTTTTCATTTGGTCATTACATTGTCTGTACATCTTTTCATTTGGTCATTACATTGTCTGTACATCTTTTCATTTGGTCATTACATTGTCTGTACATCTTTTCATTTGGTCATTACATTGTCTGTACATCTTTTCATTTGGTCATTACATTGTCTGTACATCTTTTCATTGGTCATTGTATTGTCTGTACATCTTTTCATTTGGTCATTACATTGTCTGTACATCTTTTCATTTGGTCATTACATTGTCTGTACATCTTTTCATTTGGTCATTACATTGTCTGTACATCTTTTCATTTGGTCATTGCATTGTCTGTACATCTTTTCATTTGGTCATTGCATTGTCTGTACATCTTTTCATTTGGTCATTGCATTGTCTGTGCATCTTTTCATTTGGTCATTGCATTGTCTGTGCATCTTTTCATTTGGTCATTACATTGTCTGTGCATCTTTTCATTTGGTCATTACATTGTCTGTACATCTTTTCATTTGGTCATTATATTGTCTGTACATCTTTTCATTTGGTCATTACATTGTCTGTACATCTTTTCATTTGGTCATTACATTGTCTGTACATCTTTTCATTTGGTCATTACATTGTCTGTACATCTTGTCATTTGGTCATTGTATTGTCTGTACATCTTTTCATTTGGTCATTACATTGTCTGTACATCTTTTCATTTGGTCATTACATTGTCTGTACATCTTTTCATTTGGTCATTGCATTGTCTGTACATCTTTTCATTTGGTCATTGCATTGTCTGTACATCTTTTCATTTGGTCATTACATTGTCTGTACATCTTTTCATTTGGTCATTGCATTGTCTGTACATCTTGTCATTTGGTCATTGCATTGTCTGTACATCTTTTCATTTGGTCATGCATTGTCTTTTCATCTTTGCATTTGGTCATTACATTGTCTGTACATCTTTTCATTTGGTCATTGTATTGTCTGTACATCTTTTCATTTGGTCATTACATTTTCTGTACATCTTTTCATTTGGTCATTACATTGTCTGTAAATCTTTTCATTTGGTCATTGCATTGTCTGTACATCGTTTCATTTGGTCATTACATTGTCTGTACATCTTTTCATTTGGTCATTACATTGTCTGTACATCTTTTCATTTGGTCATTACATTGTCTGTACATCTTTTCATTTGGTCATTACATTGTCTGTACATCTTTTCATTTGGTCATTACATTGTCTGTACATCTTTTCATTGGTCATTGTATTGTCTGTACATCTTTTCATTTGGTCATTACATTGTCTGTACATCTTTTCATTTGGTCATTACATTGTCTGTACATCTTTTCATTTGGTCATTACATTGTCTGTACATCTTTTCATTTGGTCATTACATTGTCTGTACATCTTTTCATTTGGTCATTACATTGTCTGTACATCTTTTCATTTGGTCATTACATTGTCGGTACATCTTGTCATTTGGTCATTGTATTGTCTGTACATCTTTTCATTTGGTCATTACATTGTCTGTACATCTTTTCATTTGGTCATTACATTGTCTGTACATCTTTTCATTTGGTCATTGCATTGTCTGTACATCTTTTCATTTGGTCATTGCATTGTCTGTACATCTTTTCATTTGTTCATTACATTGTCTGTACATCTTTTCATTTGGTCATTGCATTGTCTGTACATCTTGTCATTTGGTCATTGCATTGTCTGTACATCTTTTCATTTGGTCATGCATTGTCTGTTCATCTTTGCATTTGGTCATTACATTGTCTGTACATCTTTTCATTTGGTCATTACATTTTCTGTACATCTTTTCATTTGGTCATTACATTGTCTGTAAATCTTTTCATTTGGTCATTGCATTGTCTGTACATCGTTTCATTTGGTCATTACATTGTCTGTACATCTTTTCATTTGGTCATTACATTGTCTGTACATCTTTTCATTTGGTCATTACATTGTCTGTACATCTTTTCATTTGGTCATTACATTGTCTGTACATCTTTTCATTTGGTCATTACATTGTCTGTACATCTTTTCATTGGTCATTGTATTGTCTGTACATCTTTTCATTTGGTCATTACATTGTCTGTACATCTTTTCATTTGGTCATTACATTGTCTGTACATCTTTTCATTTGGTCATTACATTGTCTGTACATCTTTTCATTTGGTCATTGCATTGTCTGTACATCTTTTCATTTGGTCATTGCATTGTCTGTACATCTTTTCATTTGGTAATTGCATTGTCTGTACATCTTTTCATTTGGTCATTGCATTGTCTGTACATCTTTTCATTTGGTCATTACATTGTCTGTACATCTTTTCATTTGGTCATTACATTGTCTGTACATCTTTTCATTTGGTCATTACATTGTCTGTACACCTTTTCATTTGGTCATTGCATTGTCTGTAAATCTTGTCATTTGGTCATTGCATTGTCTGTACATCTTTTCATTTGGTCATTACATTGTCTGTACATCTTTTCATTTGGTCATTACACTGTCTGTACATCTTTTCATTTGGTCATTACATTGTCTGTACATCTTTTCATTTGGTCATTGCATTGTCTGTACATCTTTTCATTTGGTTATTACATTGTCTGTACATCTTTTCATTTGGTCATTGTATTGTCTGTACATCTTTTCATTTGGTCATTGTATTGTCTGTACATCTTTTCATTTGGTCATTGTATTGTCTGTACATCTTTTCATTTGGTCATTGTATTGTCTGTACATCTTTTCATTTGGTCATTGTATTGTCTGTACATCTTTTCATTTGGTCATTGTATTGTCTGTACATCTTTTCATTTGGTCATTACATTGTCTGTACATCTTTTCATTTGGTCATTGCATTGTCTGTACATCTTTTCATTTGGTCATTACATTGTCTGTACATCTTTTCATTTGGTCATTGCATTGTCTGTACATCTTTTCATTTGGTCATTGTATTGTCTGTACATCTTTTCATTTGGTCATTACATTGTCTGTACATCTTTTCATTTGGTCATTGCATTGTCTGTACATCTTTTCATTTGGTCATTACATTGTCTGTACATCTTTTCATTTGGTCATTGCATTGTCTGTACATCTTTTCATTTGGTCATTGCATTGTCTGTACATCTTTTCATTTGGTCATTGCATTGTCTGTACATCCTTTCATTTGGTCATTACATTGTCTGTACATCTTTTCATTTGGTCATTACATTGTCTGTACATCTTTTCATTTAGTCATTGTATTGTCTGTACATCTTTTCATTTGGTCATTGCATTGTCTGTACATCTTTTCATTTGGTCATTGCATTGTCTGTACATCTTTTCATTTGGTCATTACATTGTCTGTACATCTTTTCATTTGGTCATTACATTGTCTGTACATCTTTTCATTTGGTCATTGCATTGTCTGTACATCTTTTCATTTGGGCATTACATTGTCTGTACATCTTTTCATTTGGTCATTGCATTGTCTGTACATCTTTTCATTTGGTCATTGCATTGTCTGTACATCTTTTCATTTGGTCATTGCATTGTCTGTGCATCTTTTCATTTGGTCATTACATTGTCTGTACATCTTTTCATTTGGTCATTATATTGTCTGTACATCTTTTCATTTGGTCATTACATTGTCTGTACATCTTTTCATTTGGTCATTACATTGTCTGTACATCTTTTCATTTGGTCATTACATTGTCTGTACATCTTTTCATTTGGTCATTGTATTGTCTGTACATCTTTTCATTTGGTCATTACATTGTCTGTACATCTTTTCATTTGGTCATTACATTGTCTGTACATCTTTTCATTTTGTTTATACATTGTCTGTACATCTTTTCATTTGGTCATTGCATTGTCTGTACATCTTTTCATTTGGTCATTGTATTGTCTGTACATCTTTTCATTTGGTCATTGCATTGTCTGTACATCTTTTCATTTGGTCATTGCATTGTCTGTACATCTTTTCATTTGGTCATGCATTGTCTGTACATCTTTGCATTTGGTCATTACATTGTCTGTACATCTTTTCATTTGGTCATTACATTTTCTGTACATCTTTTCATTTGGTCATTACATTGTCTGTAAATCTTTTCATTTGGTCATTGCATTGTCTGTACATCTTTTCATTTGGTCATTACATTGTCTGTACATCTTTTCGTTTGGTCATTACATTGTCTGTACATCTTTTCATTTGGTCATTACATTGTCTGTACATCTTTTCATTTGGTCATTACATTGTCTGTACATCTTTTCATTTGGTCATTACATTGTCTGTACATCTTTTCATTGGTCATTGTATTGTCTGTACATCTTTTCATTTGGTCATTACATTGTCTGTACATCTTTTCATTTGGTCATTACATTGTCTGTACATCTTTTCATTTGGTCATTACATTGTCTGTACATCTTTTCATTTGGTCATTGCATTGTCTGTACATCTTTTCATTTGGTCATTACATTGTCTGTACATCTTTTCATTTGGTCATTACATTGTCTGTACATCTTTTCATTTGGTCATTGCATTGTCTGTACATCTTTTCATTTGGTCATTACATTTTCTGTACATCTTTTCATTTTGTTTATACATTGTCTGTACATCTTTTCATTTGGTCATTGCATTGTCTGTACATCTTTTCATTTGGTCATTACATTGTCTGTACATCTTTTCATTTGGTCATTACATTGTCTGTACATCTTTTCATTTGGTCATTATATTGTCTGTACATCTTTTCATTTGGGCATTACATTGTCTGTACATCTTTTCATTGGTCATTGTATTGTCTGTACATCTTTTCATTTGGTCATTACATTTTCTGTACATCTTTTCATTTGGTCATTACATTGTCTGTAAATCTTTTCATTTGGTCATTGCATTGTCTGTACATCTTTTCATTTGGTCATTACATTGTCTGTACATCTTTTCATTTGGTCATTACATTGTCTGTACATCTTTTCATTTGGTCATTACATTGTCTGTACATCTTTTCATTTGGTCATTACATTGTCTGTACATCTTTTCATTTGGTCATTACATTGTCTGTACATCTTTTCATTGGTCATTGTATTGTCTGTACATCTTTTCATTTGGTCATTACATTGTCTGTACATCTTTTCATTTGGTCATTACATTGTCTGTACATCTTTTCATTTGGTCATTACATTGTCTGTACATCTTTTCATTTGGTCATTGCATTGTCTGTACATCTTTTCATTTGGTCATTGCATTGTCTGTACATCTTTTCATTTGGTAATTGCATTGTCTGTACATCTTTTCATTTGGTCATTGCATTGTCTGTACATCTTTTCATTTGGTCATTACATTTTCTGTACATCTTTTCATTTGGTCATTACATTGTCTGTACATCTTTTCATTTGGTCATTGCATTGTCTGTACATCTTTTCATTTGGTCATTGCAATGTCTGTACATCTTTTCATTTGGTTATTGCATTGTCTGTACATCTTTTCATTTGGTCATTACATTGTCTGTACATCTTTTCATTTGGTCATTACATTGTCTGTACACCTTTTCATTTGGTCATTGCATTGTCTGTAAATCTTGTCATTTGGTCATTGCATTGTCTGTACATCTTTTCATTTGGTCATTACATTGTCTGTACATCTTTTCATTTGGTCATTACACTGTCTGTACATCTTTTCATTTGGTCATTACATTGTCTGTACATCTTTTCATTTGGTCATTGCATTGTCTGTACATCTTTTCATTTGGTTATTACATTGTCTGTACATCTTTTCATTTGGTCATTGTATTGTCTGTACATCTTTTCATTTGGTCATTGTATTGTCTGTACATCTTTTCATTTGGTCATTGTATTGTCTGTACATCTTTTCATTTGGTCATTGTATTGTCTGTACATCTTTTCATTTGGTCATTGTATTGTCTGTACATCTTTTCATTTGGTCATTGTATTGTCTGTACATCTTTTCATTTGGTCATTACATTGTCTGTACATCTTTTCATTTGGTCATTGCATTGTCTGTACATCTTTTCATTTGGTCATTACATTGTCTGTACATCTTTTCATTTGGTCATTGCATTGTCTGTACATCTTTTCATTTGGTCATTGTATTGTCTGTACATCTTTTCATTTGGTCATTACATTGTCTGTACATCTTTTCATTTGGTCATTGCATTGTCTGTACATCTTTTCATTTGGTCATTACATTGTCTGTACATCTTTTCATTTGGTCATTGCATTGTCTGTACATCTTTTCATTTGGTCATTGCATTGTCTGTACATCTTTTCATTTGGTCATTGCATTGTCTGTACATCTTTTCATTTGGTCATTACATTGTCTGTACATCTTTTCATTTGGTCATTACATTGTCTGTACATCTTTTCATTTGGTCATTGTATTGTCTGTACATCTTTTCATTTGGTCATTGCATTGTCTGTACATCTTTTCATTTGGTCATTGCATTGTCTGTACATCTTTTCATTTGGTCATTACATTGTCTGTACATCTTTTCATTTGGTCATTACATTGTCTGTACATCTTTTCATTTGGTCATTGCATTGTCTGTACATCTTTTCATTTGGTCATTACATTGTCTGTACATCTTTTCATTTGGTCATTACATTGTCTGTAAATCTTTTCATTTGGTCATTACATTGTCTGTACATCTTTTCATTTGGTCATTACATTGTCTGTACATCTTTTCATTTGGTCATTACATTGTCTGTACATCTTTTCATTTGGTCATTGCATTGTCTGTACATCTTTTCATTTGGTCATTACATTGTCTGTACATCTTTTCATTTGGTCATTACATTGTCTGTACATCTTTTCATTTAGTCATTACATTGTCTGTACATCTTTTCATTTGGTCATTGCATTGTCTGTACATGTTTTCATTTGGTCATTGCATTGTCTGTACATCTTTTCATTTGGTCATTGCATTGTCTGTACATCTTTTCATTTGGTCATTACATTGTCTGTACATCTTTTCATTTGGTCATTACATTGTCTGTACATCTTTTCATTTGGTCATTGTATTGTCTGTACACCTTTTCATTTGGTCATTGCATTGTCTGTACATCTTTTCATTTGGTCATTGCATTGTCTGTACATCTTTTCATTTGGTCATTACATTGTCTGTACATCTTTTTATTTGGTCATTACATTGTCTGTACATCTTTTCATTTGGTCATTACATTGTCTGTACATCTTTTCATTTGGTCATTGCATTGTCTGTACATCTTTTCATTTGGTCATTACATTGTCTGTACATCTTTTCATTTGGTCATTACATTGTCTGTACATCTTTTCATTTGGTCATTGCATTGTCTGTACATCTTTTCATTTGGGCATTACATTGTCTGTACATCTTTTCATTTGGTCATTGCATTGTCTGTACATCTTTTCATTTGGTCATTGCATTGTCTGTACATCTTTTCATTTGGTCATTACATTGTCTGTACATCTTTTCATTTGGTCATTGCATTGTCTGTACATCTTTTCATTTGGTCATTACATTGTCTGTACATCTTTTCATTTGGTCATTACATTGTCTGTAAATCTTTTCATTTGGTCATTGCATTGTCTGTACATCGTTTCATTTGGTCATTACATTGTCTGTACATCTTTTCATTTGGTCATTACATTGTCTGTACATCTTTTCATTTGGTCATTACATTGTCTGTACATCTTTTCATTTGGTCATTACATTGTCTGTACATCTTTTCATTGGTCATTGTATTGTCTGTACATCTTTTCATTTGGTCATTACATTGTCTGTACATCTTTTCATTTGGTCATTACATTGTCTGTACATCTTTTCATTTGGTCATTACATTGTCTGTACATCTTTTCATTTGGTCATTACATTGTCTGTACATCTTTTCATTTGGTCATTACATTGTCTGTACATCTTTTCATTTGGTCATTACATTGTCGGTACATCTTGTCATTTGGTCATTGTATTGTCTGTACATCTTTTCATTTGGTCATTACATTGTCTGTACATCTTTTCATTTGGTCATTACATTGTCTGTACATCTTTTCATTTGGTCATTGCATTGTCTGTACATCTTTTCATTTGGTCATTGCATTGTCTGTACATCTTTTCATTTGTTCATTACATTGTCTGTACATCTTTTCATTTGGTCATTGCATTGTCTGTACATCTTGTCATTTGGTCATTGCATTGTCTGTACATCTTTTCATTTGGTCATGCATTGTCTGTTCATCTTTGCATTTGGTCATTACATTGTCTGTACATCTTTTCATTTGGTCATTACATTTTCTGTACATCTTTTCATTTGGTCATTACATTGTCTGTAAATCTTTTCATTTGGTCATTGCATTGTCTGTACATCGTTTCATTTGGTC
The DNA here is from genome assembly GCA_963680875.1 of Bathymodiolus brooksi. Classification (NCBI taxonomy): domain Eukaryota; kingdom Metazoa; phylum Mollusca; class Bivalvia; order Mytilida; family Modiolidae; genus Bathymodiolus; species Bathymodiolus brooksi. The sequence continues at coordinate 15,479,295 of OY804577.1, read as the reverse complement.
ATTACATTGTCTGTACATCTTTTCATTTGGTCATTACATTGTCTGTACATCTTTTCATTTGGTCATTACATTGTCTGTACATCTTTTCATTTGGTCATTACATTGTCTGTACATCTTTTCATTTGGTCATTACATTGTCTGTACATCTTTTCATTGGTCATTGTATTGTCTGTACATCTTTTCATTTGGTCATTACATTGTCTGTACATCTTTTCATTTGGTCATTACATTGTCTGTACATCTTTTCATTTGGTCATTACATTGTCTGTACATCTTTTCATTTGGTCATTGCATTGTCTGTACATCTTTTCATTTGGTCATTGCATTGTCTGTACATCTTTTCATTTGGTAATTGCATTGTCTGTACATCTTTTCATTTGGTCATTGCATTGTCTGTACATCTTTTCATTTGGTCATTACATTGTCTGTACATCTTTTCATTTGGTCATTGCATTGTCTGTACATCTTTTCATTTGGTCATTACATTGTCTGTACATCTTTTCATTTGGTCATTACATTGTCTGTACATCTTTTCATTTGGTCATTGCATTGTCTGTACATCTTTTCATTTGGTCATTACATTTTCTGTACATCTTTTCATTTTGTTTATACATTGTCTGTACATCTTTTCATTTGGTCATTGCATTGTCTGTACATCTTTTCATTTGGTCATTACATTGTCTGTACATCTTTTCATTTGGTCATTACATTGTCTGTACATCTTTTCATTTGGTCATTATATTGTCTGTACATCTTTTCATTTGGGCATTACATTGTCTGTACATCTTTTCATTGGTCATTGTATTGTCTGTACATCTTTTCATTTGGTCATTACATTTTCTGTACATCTTTTCATTTGGTCATTACATTGTCTGTAAATCTTTTCATTTGGTCATTGCATTGTCTGTACATCTTTTCATTTGGTCATTACATTGTCTGTACATCTTTTCATTTGGTCATTACATTGTCTGTACATCTTTTCATTTGGTCATTACATTGTCTGTACATCTTTTCATTTGGTCATTACATTGTCTGTACATCTTTTCATTTGGTCATTACATTGTCTGTACATCTTTTCATTGGTCATTGTATTGTCTGTACATCTTTTCATTTGGTCATTACATTGTCTGTACATCTTTTCATTTGGTCATTACATTGTCTGTACATCTTTTCATTTGGTCATTACATTGTCTGTACATCTTTTCATTTGGTCATTGCATTGTCTGTACATCTTTTCATTTGGTCATTGCATTGTCTGTACATCTTTTCATTTGGTCATTGCATTGTCTGTGCATCTTTTCATTTGGTCATTGCATTGTCTGTGCATCTTTTCATTTGGTCATTACATTGTCTGTGCATCTTTTCATTTGGTCATTACATTGTCTGTACATCTTTTCATTTGGTCATTATATTGTCTGTACATCTTTTCATTTGGTCATTACATTGTCTGTACATCTTTTCATTTGGTCATTACATTGTCTGTACATCTTTTCATTTGGTCATTACATTGTCTGTACATCTTGTCATTTGGTCATTGTATTGTCTGTACATCTTTTCATTTGGTCATTACATTGTCTGTACATCTTTTCATTTGGTCATTACATTGTCTGTACATCTTTTCATTTGGTCATTGCATTGTCTGTACATCTTTTCATTTGGTCATTGCATTGTCTGTACATCTTTTCATTTGGTCATTACATTGTCTGTACATCTTTTCATTTGGTCATTGCATTGTCTGTACATCTTGTCATTTGGTCATTGCATTGTCTGTACATCTTTTCATTTGGTCATGCATTGTCTTTTCATCTTTGCATTTGGTCATTACATTGTCTGTACATCTTTTCATTTGGTCATTGTATTGTCTGTACATCTTTTCATTTGGTCATTACATTTTCTGTACATCTTTTCATTTGGTCATTACATTGTCTGTAAATCTTTTCATTTGGTCATTGCATTGTCTGTACATCGTTTCATTTGGTCATTACATTGTCTGTACATCTTTTCATTTGGTCATTACATTGTCTGTACATCTTTTCATTTGGTCATTACATTGTCTGTACATCTTTTCATTTGGTCATTACATTGTCTGTACATCTTTTCATTTGGTCATTACATTGTCTGTACATCTTTTCATTGGTCATTGTATTGTCTGTACATCTTTTCATTTGGTCATTACATTGTCTGTACATCTTTTCATTTGGTCATTACATTGTCTGTACATCTTTTCATTTGGTCATTACATTGTCTGTACATCTTTTCATTTGGTCATTACATTGTCTGTACATCTTTTCATTTGGTCATTACATTGTCTGTACATCTTTTCATTTGGTCATTACATTGTCGGTACATCTTGTCATTTGGTCATTGTATTGTCTGTACATCTTTTCATTTGGTCATTACATTGTCTGTACATCTTTTCATTTGGTCATTACATTGTCTGTACATCTTTTCATTTGGTCATTGCATTGTCTGTACATCTTTTCATTTGGTCATTGCATTGTCTGTACATCTTTTCATTTGTTCATTACATTGTCTGTACATCTTTTCATTTGGTCATTGCATTGTCTGTACATCTTGTCATTTGGTCATTGCATTGTCTGTACATCTTTTCATTTGGTCATGCATTGTCTGTTCATCTTTGCATTTGGTCATTACATTGTCTGTACATCTTTTCATTTGGTCATTACATTTTCTGTACATCTTTTCATTTGGTCATTACATTGTCTGTAAATCTTTTCATTTGGTCATTGCATTGTCTGTACATCGTTTCATTTGGTCATTACATTGTCTGTACATCTTTTCATTTGGTCATTACATTGTCTGTACATCTTTTCATTTGGTCATTACATTGTCTGTACATCTTTTCATTTGGTCATTACATTGTCTGTACATCTTTTCATTTGGTCATTACATTGTCTGTACATCTTTTCATTGGTCATTGTATTGTCTGTACATCTTTTCATTTGGTCATTACATTGTCTGTACATCTTTTCATTTGGTCATTACATTGTCTGTACATCTTTTCATTTGGTCATTACATTGTCTGTACATCTTTTCATTTGGTCATTGCATTGTCTGTACATCTTTTCATTTGGTCATTGCATTGTCTGTACATCTTTTCATTTGGTAATTGCATTGTCTGTACATCTTTTCATTTGGTCATTGCATTGTCTGTACATCTTTTCATTTGGTCATTACATTGTCTGTACATCTTTTCATTTGGTCATTACATTGTCTGTACATCTTTTCATTTGGTCATTACATTGTCTGTACACCTTTTCATTTGGTCATTGCATTGTCTGTAAATCTTGTCATTTGGTCATTGCATTGTCTGTACATCTTTTCATTTGGTCATTACATTGTCTGTACATCTTTTCATTTGGTCATTACACTGTCTGTACATCTTTTCATTTGGTCATTACATTGTCTGTACATCTTTTCATTTGGTCATTGCATTGTCTGTACATCTTTTCATTTGGTTATTACATTGTCTGTACATCTTTTCATTTGGTCATTGTATTGTCTGTACATCTTTTCATTTGGTCATTGTATTGTCTGTACATCTTTTCATTTGGTCATTGTATTGTCTGTACATCTTTTCATTTGGTCATTGTATTGTCTGTACATCTTTTCATTTGGTCATTGTATTGTCTGTACATCTTTTCATTTGGTCATTGTATTGTCTGTACATCTTTTCATTTGGTCATTACATTGTCTGTACATCTTTTCATTTGGTCATTGCATTGTCTGTACATCTTTTCATTTGGTCATTACATTGTCTGTACATCTTTTCATTTGGTCATTGCATTGTCTGTACATCTTTTCATTTGGTCATTGTATTGTCTGTACATCTTTTCATTTGGTCATTACATTGTCTGTACATCTTTTCATTTGGTCATTGCATTGTCTGTACATCTTTTCATTTGGTCATTACATTGTCTGTACATCTTTTCATTTGGTCATTGCATTGTCTGTACATCTTTTCATTTGGTCATTGCATTGTCTGTACATCTTTTCATTTGGTCATTGCATTGTCTGTACATCCTTTCATTTGGTCATTACATTGTCTGTACATCTTTTCATTTGGTCATTACATTGTCTGTACATCTTTTCATTTGGTCATTGTATTGTCTGTACATCTTTTCATTTGGTCATTGCATTGTCTGTACATCTTTTCATTTGGTCATTGCATTGTCTGTACATCTTTTCATTTGGTCATTACATTGTCTGTACATCTTTTCATTTGGTCATTACATTGTCTGTACATCTTTTCATTTGGTCATTGCATTGTCTGTACATCTTTTCATTTGGGCATTACATTGTCTGTACATCTTTTCATTTGGTCATTGCATTGTCTGTACATCTTTTCATTTGGTCATTGCATTGTCTGTACATCTTTTCATTTGGTCATTGCATTGTCTGTGCATCTTTTCATTTGGTCATTACATTGTCTGTACATCTTTTCATTTGGTCATTATATTGTCTGTACATCTTTTCATTTGGTCATTACATTGTCTGTACATCTTTTCATTTGGTCATTACATTGTCTGTACATCTTTTCATTTGGTCATTACATTGTCTGTACATCTTTTCATTTGGTCATTGTATTGTCTGTACATCTTTTCATTTGGTCATTACATTGTCTGTACATCTTTTCATTTGGTCATTACATTGTCTGTACATCTTTTCATTTTGTTTATACATTGTCTGTACATCTTTTCATTTGGTCATTGCATTGTCTGTACATCTTTTCATTTGGTCATTGTATTGTCTGTACATCTTTTCATTTGGTCATTGCATTGTCTGTACATCTTTTCATTTGGTCATTGCATTGTCTGTACATCTTTTCATTTGGTCATGCATTGTCTGTACATCTTTGCATTTGGTCATTACATTGTCTGTACATCTTTTCATTTGGTCATTACATTTTCTGTACATCTTTTCATTTGGTCATTACATTGTCTGTAAATCTTTTCATTTGGTCATTGCATTGTCTGTACATCTTTTCATTTGGTCATTACATTGTCTGTACATCTTTTCGTTTGGTCATTACATTGTCTGTACATCTTTTCATTTGGTCATTACATTGTCTGTACATCTTTTCATTTGGTCATTACATTGTCTGTACATCTTTTCATTTGGTCATTACATTGTCTGTACATCTTTTCATTGGTCATTGTATTGTCTGTACATCTTTTCATTTGGTCATTACATTGTCTGTACATCTTTTCATTTGGTCATTACATTGTCTGTACATCTTTTCATTTGGTCATTACATTGTCTGTACATCTTTTCATTTGGTCATTGCATTGTCTGTACATCTTTTCATTTGGTCATTACATTGTCTGTACATCTTTTCATTTGGTCATTACATTGTCTGTACATCTTTTCATTTGGTCATTGCATTGTCTGTACATCTTTTCATTTGGTCATTACATTTTCTGTACATCTTTTCATTTTGTTTATACATTGTCTGTACATCTTTTCATTTGGTCATTGCATTGTCTGTACATCTTTTCATTTGGTCATTACATTGTCTGTACATCTTTTCATTTGGTCATTACATTGTCTGTACATCTTTTCATTTGGTCATTATATTGTCTGTACATCTTTTCATTTGGGCATTACATTGTCTGTACATCTTTTCATTGGTCATTGTATTGTCTGTACATCTTTTCATTTGGTCATTACATTTTCTGTACATCTTTTCATTTGGTCATTACATTGTCTGTAAATCTTTTCATTTGGTCATTGCATTGTCTGTACATCTTTTCATTTGGTCATTACATTGTCTGTACATCTTTTCATTTGGTCATTACATTGTCTGTACATCTTTTCATTTGGTCATTACATTGTCTGTACATCTTTTCATTTGGTCATTACATTGTCTGTACATCTTTTCATTTGGTCATTACATTGTCTGTACATCTTTTCATTGGTCATTGTATTGTCTGTACATCTTTTCATTTGGTCATTACATTGTCTGTACATCTTTTCATTTGGTCATTACATTGTCTGTACATCTTTTCATTTGGTCATTACATTGTCTGTACATCTTTTCATTTGGTCATTGCATTGTCTGTACATCTTTTCATTTGGTCATTGCATTGTCTGTACATCTTTTCATTTGGTAATTGCATTGTCTGTACATCTTTTCATTTGGTCATTGCATTGTCTGTACATCTTTTCATTTGGTCATTACATTTTCTGTACATCTTTTCATTTGGTCATTACATTGTCTGTACATCTTTTCATTTGGTCATTGCATTGTCTGTACATCTTTTCATTTGGTCATTGCAATGTCTGTACATCTTTTCATTTGGTTATTGCATTGTCTGTACATCTTTTCATTTGGTCATTACATTGTCTGTACATCTTTTCATTTGGTCATTACATTGTCTGTACACCTTTTCATTTGGTCATTGCATTGTCTGTAAATCTTGTCATTTGGTCATTGCATTGTCTGTACATCTTTTCATTTGGTCATTACATTGTCTGTACATCTTTTCATTTGGTCATTACACTGTCTGTACATCTTTTCATTTGGTCATTACATTGTCTGTACATCTTTTCATTTGGTCATTGCATTGTCTGTACATCTTTTCATTTGGTTATTACATTGTCTGTACATCTTTTCATTTGGTCATTGTATTGTCTGTACATCTTTTCATTTGGTCATTGTATTGTCTGTACATCTTTTCATTTGGTCATTGTATTGTCTGTACATCTTTTCATTTGGTCATTGTATTGTCTGTACATCTTTTCATTTGGTCATTGTATTGTCTGTACATCTTTTCATTTGGTCATTGTATTGTCTGTACATCTTTTCATTTGGTCATTACATTGTCTGTACATCTTTTCATTTGGTCATTGCATTGTCTGTACATCTTTTCATTTGGTCATTACATTGTCTGTACATCTTTTCATTTGGTCATTGCATTGTCTGTACATCTTTTCATTTGGTCATTGTATTGTCTGTACATCTTTTCATTTGGTCATTACATTGTCTGTACATCTTTTCATTTGGTCATTGCATTGTCTGTACATCTTTTCATTTGGTCATTACATTGTCTGTACATCTTTTCATTTGGTCATTGCATTGTCTGTACATCTTTTCATTTGGTCATTGCATTGTCTGTACATCTTTTCATTTGGTCATTGCATTGTCTGTACATCTTTTCATTTGGTCATTACATTGTCTGTACATCTTTTCATTTGGTCATTACATTGTCTGTACATCTTTTCATTTGGTCATTGTATTGTCTGTACATCTTTTCATTTGGTCATTGCATTGTCTGTACATCTTTTCATTTGGTCATTGCATTGTCTGTACATCTTTTCATTTGGTCATTACATTGTCTGTACATCTTTTCATTTGGTCATTACATTGTCTGTACATCTTTTCATTTGGTCATTGCATTGTCTGTACATCTTTTCATTTGGTCATTACATTGTCTGTACATCTTTTCATTTGGTCATTACATTGTCTGTAAATCTTTTCATTTGGTCATTACATTGTCTGTACATCTTTTCATTTGGTCATTACATTGTCTGTACATCTTTTCATTTGGTCATTACATTGTCTGTACATCTTTTCATTTGGTCATTGCATTGTCTGTACATCTTTTCATTTGGTCATTACATTGTCTGTACATCTTTTCATTTGGTCATTACATTGTCTGTACATCTTTTCATTTAGTCATTACATTGTCTGTACATCTTTTCATTTGGTCATTGCATTGTCTGTACATGTTTTCATTTGGTCATTGCATTGTCTGTACATCTTTTCATTTGGTCATTGCATTGTCTGTACATCTTTTCATTTGGTCATTACATTGTCTGTACATCTTTTCATTTGGTCATTACATTGTCTGTACATCTTTTCATTTGGTCATTGTATTGTCTGTACACCTTTTCATTTGGTCATTGCATTGTCTGTACATCTTTTCATTTGGTCATTGCATTGTCTGTACATCTTTTCATTTGGTCATTACATTGTCTGTACATCTTTTTATTTGGTCATTACATTGTCTGTACATCTTTTCATTTGGTCATTACATTGTCTGTACATCTTTTCATTTGGTCATTGCATTGTCTGTACATCTTTTCATTTGGTCATTACATTGTCTGTACATCTTTTCATTTGGTCATTACATTGTCTGTACATCTTTTCATTTGGTCATTGCATTGTCTGTACATCTTTTCATTTGGGCATTACATTGTCTGTACATCTTTTCATTTGGTCATTGCATTGTCTGTACATCTTTTCATTTGGTCATTGCATTGTCTGTACATCTTTTCATTTGGTCATTACATTGTCTGTACATCTTTTCATTTGGTCATTGCATTGTCTGTACATCTTTTCATTTGGTCATTGCATTGTCTGTACATCTTTTCATTTGGTCATTACGTTGTCTGTAAATCTTTTCATTTGGTCATTACGTTGTCTGTACATCTTTTCATTTGGTCATTACCTTGTCTGTACATCTTTTCATTTGGTCATTGCATTGTCTGTACATCTTTTCATTTGGTCATTGTATTGTCTGTACATCTTTTCATTTGGTCATTGCATTGTCTGTACATCTTTTCATTTGGTCATTGCATTGACTGTTCATCTTTTCATTTGGTCATTGCATTGTCTGTGCATCTTTTCATTTGGTCATTACATTGTCTGTGCATCTTTTCATTTGGTCATTACATTGTCTGTACATCTTTTCATTTGGTCATTACATTGTCTGTACATCTTTTCATTTGGTCATTGCATTGTCTGTACATCTTTTCATTTGGTCATTACATTGTCTGTACATCTTTTCATTTGGTCATTACATTGTCTGTACATCTTTTCATTTGGTCATTGCATTGTCTGTACATCTTTTCATTTGGGCATTACATTGTCTGTACATGTTTTCATTTGGTCATTGCATTGTCTGTACATCTTTTCATTTGGTCATTGCATTGTCTGTACATCTTTTCATTTGGTCATTGCATTGTCTGTGCATCTTTTCATTTGGTCATTGCATTGTCTGTGCATCTTTTCATTTGGTCATTACATTGTCTGTGCATCTTTTCATTTGGTCATTACATTGTCTGTACATCTTTTCATTTGGTCATTATATTGTCTGTACATCTTTTCATTTGGTCATTACATTGTCTGTACATCTTTTCATTTGGTCATTACATTGTCTGTACATCTTTTCATTTGGTCATTGCATTGTCTGTACATCTTTTCATTTGGTCATTGCATTGTCTGTACATCTTTTCATTTGGTCATTACATTGTCTGTACATCTTTTCATTTTGTCATTGCATTGTCTGTACATCTTTTCATTTGGTCATTGCATTGTCTGTACATCTTTTCATTTGGTCATTACGTTGTCTGTAAATCTTTTCATTTGGTCATTACGTTGTCTGTACATCTTTTCATTTGGTCATTACCTTGTCTGTACATCTTTTCATTTGGTCATTGCATTGTCTGTACATCTTTTCATTTGGTCATTGTATTGTCTGTACATCTTTTCATTTGGTCATTGCATTGTCTGTACATCTTTTCATTTGGTCATTGCATTGTCTGTTCATCTTTTCATTTGGTCATTGCATTGTCTGTGCATCTTTTCATTTGGTCATTACATTGTCTGTGCATCTTTTCATTTGGTCATTACATTGTCTGTACATCTTTTCATTTGGTCATTACATTGTCTGTACATCTTTTCATTTGGTCATTGCATTGTCTGTACATCTTTTCATTTGGTCATTACATTGTCTGTACATCTTTTCATTTGGTCATTACATTGTCTGTACATCTTTTCATTTGGTCATTGCATTGTCTGTACATCTTTTCATTTGGGCATTACATTGTCTGTACATGTTTTCATTTGGTCATTGCATTGTCTGTACATCTTTTCATTTGGTCATTGCATTGTCTGTACATCTTTTCATTTGGTCATTGCATTGTCTGTGCATCTTTTCATTTGGTCATTGCATTGTCTGTGCATCTTTTCATTTGGTCATTACATTGTCTGTGCATCTTTTCATTTGGTCATTACATTGTCTGTACATCTTTTCATTTGGTCATTATATTGTCTGTACATCTTTTCATTTGGTCATTACATTGTCTGTACATCTTTTCATTTGGTCATTACATTGTCTGTACATCTTTTCATTTGGTCATTACATTGTCTGTACATCTTGTCATTTGGTCATTGTATTGTCTGTACATCTTTTCATTTGGTCATTACATTGTCTGTACATCTTTTCATTTGGTCATTACATTGTCTGTACATCTTTTCATTTGGTCATTGCATTGTCTGTACATCTTTTCATTTGGTCATTGCATTGTCTGTACATCTTTTCATTTGGTCATTACATTGTCTGTACATCTTTTCATTTGGTCATTGCATTGTCTGTATATCTTGTCATTTGGTCATTGCATTGTCTGTACATCTTTTCATTTGGTCATGCATTGTCTGTACATCTTTGCATTTGGTCATTACATTGTCTGTACATCTTTTCATTTGGTCATTACATTTTCTGTACATCTTTTCATTTGGTCATTACATTGTCTGTAAATCTTTTCATTTGGTCATTGCATTGTCTGTACATCGTTTCATTTGGTCATTACATTGTCTGTACATCTTTTCATTTGGTCATTACATTGTCTGTACATCTTTTCATTTGGTCATTACATTGTCTGTACATCTTTTCATTTGGTCATTACATTGTCTGTACATCTTTTCATTTGGTCATTACATTGTCTGTACATCTTTTCATTGGTCATTGTATTGTCTGTACATCTTTTCATTTGGTCATTACATTGTCTGTACATCTTTTCATTTGGTCATTACATTGTCTGTACATCTTTTCATTTGGTCATTACATTGTCTGTACATCTTTTCATTTGGTCATTACATTGTCTGTACATCTTTTCATTTGGTCATTACATTGTCTGTACATCTTTTCATTTGGTCATTACATTGTCTGTACATCTTGTCATTTGGTCATTGTATTGTCTGTACATCTTTTCATTTGGTCATTACATTGTCTGTACATCTTTTCATTTGGTCATTACATTGTCTGTACATCTTTTCATTTGGTCATTGCATTGTCTGTACATCTTTTCATTTGGTCATTGCATTGTCTGTACATCTTTTCATTTGTTCATTACATTGTCTGTACATCTTTTCATTTGGTCATTGCATTGTCTGTACATCTTGTCATTTGGTCATTGCATTGTCTGTACATCTTTTCATTTGGTCATACATTGTCTGTACATCTTTGCATTTGGTCATTACATTGTCTGTACATCTTTTCATTTGGTCATTACATTTTCTGTACATCTTTTCATTTGGTCATTACATTGTCTGTAAATCTTTTCATTTGGTCATTGCATTGTCTGTACATCGTTTCATTTGGTCATTACATTGTCTGTACATCTTTTCATTTGGTCATTACATTGTCTGTACATCTTTTCATTTGGTCATTACATTGTCTGTACATCTTTTCATTTGGTCATTACATTGTCTGTACATCTTTTCATTTGGTCATTACATTGTCTGTACATCTTTTCATTGGTCATTGTATTGTCTGTACATCTTTTCATTTGGTCATTACATTGTCTGTACATCTTTTCATTTGGTCATTACATTGTCTGTACATCTTTTCATTTGGTCATTACATTGTCTGTACATCTTTTCATTTGGTCATTGCATTGTCTGTACATCTTTTCATTTGGTCATTGCATTGTCTGTACATCTTTTCATTTGGTAATTGCATTGTCTGTACATCTTTTCATTTGGTCATTGCATTGTCTGTACATCTTTTCATTTGGTCATTACATTGTCTGTACATCTTTTCATTTGGTCATTACATTGTCTGTACATCTTTTCATTTGGTCATTACATTGTCTGTACACCTTTTCATTTGGTCATTGCATTGTCTGTAAATCTTGTCATTTGGTCATTGCATTGTCTGTACATCTTTTCATTTGGTCATTACATTGTCTGTACATCTTTTCATTTGGTCATTACACTGTCTGTACATCTTTTCATTTGGTCATTACATTGTCTGTACATCTTTTCATTTGGTCATTGCATTGTCTGTACATCTTTTCATTTGGTCATTACATTGTCTGTACATCTTTTCATTTGGTCATTGTATTGTCTGTACATCTTTTCATTTGGTCATTGTATTGTCTGTACATCTTTTCATTTGGTCATTGTATTGTCTGTACATCTTTTCATTTGGTCATTACATTGTCTGTACATCTTTTCATTTGGTCATTGCATTGTCTGTACATCTTTTCATTTGGTCATTACATTGTCTGTACATCTTTTCATTTGGTCATTGTATTGTCTGTACATCTTTTCATTTGGTCATTACATTGTCTGTACATCTTTTCATTTGGTCATTGCATTGTCTGTACATCTTTTCATTTGGTCATTACATTGTCTGTACATCTTTTCATTTGGTCATTGCATTGTCTGTACATCTTTTCATTTGGTCATTACATTGTCTGTACATCTTTTCATTTGGTCATTGTATTGTCTGTACATCTTTTCATTTGGTCATTACATTGTCTGTACATCTTTTCATTTGGTCATTGCATTGTCTGTACATCTTTTCATTTGGTCATTACATTGTCTGTACATCTTTTCATTTGGTCATTGCATTGTCTGTACATCTTTTCATTTGGTCATTGCATTGTCTGTACATCTTTTCATTTGGTCATTGCATTGTCTGTACATCCTTTCATTTGGTCATTACATTGTCTGTACATCTTTTCATTTGGTCATTACATTGTCTGTACATCTTTTCATTTGATCATTGTATTGTCTGTACATCTTTTCATTTGGTCATTGCATTGTCTGTACATCTTTTCATTTGGTCATTGCATTGTCTGTACATCTTTTCATTTGGTCATTACATTGTCTGTACATCTTTTCATTTGGTCATTACATTGTCTGTACATCTTTTCATTTGGTCATTGCATTGTCTGTACATCTTTTCATTTGGGCATTACATTGTCTGTACATCTTTTCATTTGGTCATTGCATTGTCTGTACATCTTTTCATTTGGTCATTGCATTGTCTGTACATCTTTTCATTTGGTCATTGCATTGTCTGTGCATCTTTTCATTTGGTCATTACATTGTCTGTACATCTTTTCATTTGGTCATTATATTGTCTGTACATCTTTTCATTTGGTCATTACATTGTCTGTACATCTTTTCATTTGGTCATTACATTGTCTGTACATCTTTTCATTTGGTCATTACATTGTCTGTACATCTTTTCATTTGGTCATTGTATTGTCTGTACATCTTTTCATTTGGTCATTACATTGTCTGTACATCTTTTCATTTGGTCATTACATTGTCTGTACATCTTTTCATTTTGTTTATACATTGTCTGTACATCTTTTCATTTGGTCATTGCATTGTCTGTACATCTTTTCATTTGGTCATTACATTGTCTGTACATCTTTTCATTTGGTCATTGTATTGTCTGTACATCTTTTCATTTGGTCATTGCATTGTCTGTACATCTTTTCATTTGGTCATTGCATTGTCTGTACATCTTTTCATTTGGTCATGCATTGTCTGTACATCTTTGCATTTGGTCATTACATTGTCTGTACATCTTTTCATTTGGTCATTACATTTTCTGTACATCTTTTCATTTGGTCATTACATTGTCTGTAAATCTTTTCATTTGGTCATTGCATTGTCTGTACATCTTTTCATTTGGTCATTACATTGTCTGTACATCTTTTCGTTTGGTCATTACATTGTCTGTACATCTTTTCATTTGGTCATTACATTGTCTGTACATCTTTTCATTTGGTCATTACATTGTCTGTACATCTTTTCATTTGGTCATTACATTGTCTGTACATCTTTTCATTGGTCATTGTATTGTCTGTACATCTTTTCATTTGGTCATTACATTGTCTGTACATCTTTTCATTTGGTCATTACATTGTCTGTACATCTTTTCATTTGGTCATTACATTGTCTGTACATCTTTTCATTTGGTCATTGCATTGTCTGTACATCTTTTCATTTGGTCATTACATTGTCTGTACATCTTTTCATTTGGTCATTACATTGTCTGTACATCTTTTCATTTGGTCATTGCATTGTCTGTACATCTTTCCATTTGGTCATTACATTTTCTGTACATCTTTTCATTTTGTTTATACATTGTCTGTACATCTTTTCATTTGGTCATTGCATTGTCTGTACATCTTTTCATTTGGTCATTACATTGTCTGTACATCTTTTCATTTGGTCATTACATTGTCTGTACATCTTTTCATTTGGTCATTGCATTGTCTGTACATCTTTTCATTTGGGCATTACATTGTCTGTACATCTTTTCATTTGGTCATTGCATTGTCTGTACATCTTTTCATTTGGTCATTGCATTGTCTGTACATCTTTTCATTTGGTCATTGCATTGTCTGTGCATCTTTTCATTTGGTCATTGCATTGTCTGTGCATCTTTTCATTTGGTCATTACATTGTCTGTGCATCTTTTCATTTGGTCATTACATTGTCTGTACATCTTTTCATTTGGTCATTATATTGTCTGTACATCTTTTCATTTGGTCATTACATTGTCTGTACATCTTTTCATTTGGTCATTACATTGTCTGTACATCTTTTCATTTGGTCATTACATTGTCTGTACATCTTTTCATTTGGTCATTGTATTGTCTGTACATCTTTTCATTTGGTCATTACATTGTCTGTACATCTTTTCATTTGGTCATTACATTTTCTGTACATCTTTTCATTTTGTTTATACATTGTCTGTACATCTTTTCATTTGGTCATTGCATTGTCTGTACATCTTTTCATTTGGTCATTACATTGTCTGTACATCTTTTCATTTGGTCATTGTATTGTCTGTACATCTTTTCATTTGGTCATTGCATTGTCTGTACATCTTTGCATTTGGTCATTACATTGTCTGTACATCTTTTCATTTGGTCATTACATTTTCTGTACATCTTTTCATTTGGTCATTACATTGTCTGTAAATCTTTTCATTTGGTCATTGCATTGTCTGTACATCTTTTCATTTGGTCATTACATTGTCTGTACATCTTTTCATTTGGTCATTACATTGTCTGTACATCTTTTCATTTGGTCATTACATTGTCTGTACATCTTTTCATTGGTCATTGTATTGTCTGTACATCTTTTCATTTGGTCATTACATTGTCTGTACATCTTTTCATTTGGTCATTACATTGTCTGTACATCTTTTCATTTGGTCATTGCATTGTCTGTACATCTTTTCATTTGGTCATTGCAATGTCTGTACATCTTTTCATTTGGTTATTGCATTGTCTGTACATCTTTTCATTTGGTCATTACATTGTCTGTACATCTTTTCATTTGGTCATTACATTGTCTGTACACCTTTTCATTTGGTCATTGCATTGTCTGTAAATCTTGTCATTTGGTCATTGCATTGTCTGTACATCTTTTCATTTGGTCATTACATTGTCTGTACATCTTTTCATTTGGTCATTACACTGTCTGTACATCTTTTCATTTGGTCATTACATTGTCTGTACATCTTTTCATTTGGTCATTGCATTGTCTGTACATCTTTTCATTTGGTTATTACATTGTCTGTACATCTTTTCATTTGGTCATTGTATTGTCTGTACATCTTTTCATTTGGTCATTGTATTGTCTGTACATCTTTTCATTTGGTCATTGTATTGTCTGTACATCTTTTCATTTGGTCATTGTATTGTCTGTACATCTTTTCATTTGGTCATTGTATTGTCTGTACATCTTTTCATTTGGTCATTGTATTGTCTGTACATCTTTTCATTTGGTCATTACATTGTCTGTACATCTTTTCATTTGGTCATTGCATTGTCTGTACATCTTTTCATTTGGTCATTACATTGTCTGTACATCTTTTCATTTGGTCATTGCATTGTCTGTACATCTTTTCATTTGGTCATTGTATTGTCTGTACATCTTTTCATTTGGTCATTACATTGTCTGTACATCTTTTCATTTGGTCATTGCATTGTCTGTACATCTTTTCATTTGGTCATTACATTGTCTGTACATCTTTTCATTTGGTCATTGCATTGTCTGTACATCTTTTCATTTGGTCATTGCATTGTCTGTACATCTTTTCATTTGGTCATTGCATTGTCTGTACATCTTTTCATTTGGTCATTACATTGTCTGTACATCTTTTCATTTGGTCATTACATTGTCTGTACATCTTTTCATTTGGTCATTGTATTGTCTGTACATCTTTTCATTTGGTCATTGCATTGTCTGTACATCTTTTCATTTGGTCATTGCATTGTCTGTACATCTTTTCATTTGGTCATTACATTGTCTGTACATCTTTTCATTTGGTCATTACATTGTCTGTACATCTTTTCATTTGGTCATTACATTGTCTGTACATCTTTTCATTTGGTCATTGCATTGTCTGTACCTCTTTTCATTTGGTCATTACATTGTCTGTACATCTTTTCATTTGGTCATTACATTGTCTGTACATCTTTTCATTTAGTCATTACATTGTCTGTACATCTTTTCATTTGGTCATTACATTGTCTGTACATCTTTTCATTTGGTCATTGCATTGTCTGTACATCTTTTCATTTGGTCATTACATTGTCTGTACATCTTTTCATTTGGTCATTACATTGTCTGTAAATCTTTTCATTTGGTCATTACATTGTCTGTACATCTTTTCATTTGGTCATTACATTGTCTGTACATCTTTTCATTTGGTCATTACATTGTCTGTACATCTTTTCATTTGGTCATTGCATTGTCTGTACATCTTTTCATTTGGTCATTACATTGTCTGTACATCTTTTCATTTGGTCATTACATTGTCTGTACATCTTTTCATTTAGTCATTACATTGTCTGTACATCTTTTCATTTGGTCATTGCATTGTCTGTACATCTTTTCATTTGGTCATTGCATTGTCTGTACATCTTTTCATTTGGTCATTGCATTGTCTGTACATCTTTTCATTTGGTCATTACATTGTCTGTACATCTTTTCATTTGGTCATTACATTGTCTGTACATCTTTTCATTTGGTCATTGTATTGTCTGTACACCTTTTCATTTGGTCATTGCATTGTCTGTACATCTTTTCATTTGGTCATTGCATTGTCTGTACATCTTTTCATTTGGTCATTACATTGTCTGTACATCTTTTTATTTGGTCATTACATTGTCTGTACATCTTTTCATTTGGTCATTACATTGTCTGTACATCTTTTCATTTGGTCATTGCATTGTCTGTACATCTTTTCATTTGGTCATTACATTGTCTGTACATCTTTTCATTTGGTCATTACATTGTCTGTACATCTTTTCATTTGGTCATTGCATTGTCTGTACATCTTTTCATTTGGGCATTACATTGTCTGTACATCTTTTCATTTGGTCATTGCATTGTCTGTACATCTTTTCATTTGGTCATTGCATTGTCTGTACATCTTTTCATTTGGTCATTACATTGTCTGTACATCTTTTCAGTTGGTCATTGCATTGTCTGTACATCTTTTCATTTGGTCATTGCATTGTCTGTACATCTTTTCATTTGGTCATTACGTTGTCTGTACATCTTTTCATTTGGTCATTACGTTGTCTGTACATCTT
Source organism: Bathymodiolus brooksi (assembly GCA_963680875.1). Taxonomy (NCBI): domain Eukaryota; kingdom Metazoa; phylum Mollusca; class Bivalvia; order Mytilida; family Modiolidae; genus Bathymodiolus; species Bathymodiolus brooksi. Next base: position 15,461,628 of record OY804577.1, on the reverse strand, counting down.
TTCATTTGGTCATTACCTTGTCTGTACATCTTTTCATTTGGTCATTGCATTGTCTGTACATCTTTTCATTTGGTCATTGCATTGTCTGTACATCTTTTCATTTGGTCATTGCATTGTCTGTGCATCTTTTCATTTGGTCATTGCATTGTCTGTGCATCTTTTCATTTGGTCATTACATTGTCTGTGCATCTTTTCATTTGGTCATTACATTGTCTGTACATCTTTTCATTTGGTCATTATATTGTCTGTACATCTTTTCATTTGGTCATTACATTGTCTGTACATCTTTTCATTTGGTCATTACATTGTCTGTACATCTTTTCATTTGGTCATTACATTGTCTGTACATCTTTTCATTTGGTCATTGTATTGTCTGTACATCTTTTCATTTGGTCATTACATTGTCTGTACATCTTTTCATTTGGTCATTACATTGTCTGTACATCTTTTCATTTTGTTTATACATTGTCTGTACATCTTTTCATTTGGTCATTGCATTGTCTGTACATCTTTTCATTTGGTCATTACATTGTCTGTACATCTTTCAATTTGTTATACATTGTTCTGTACAGATCGAGTATCATTTTGGTTATAGCATTGTCCATGTACAGACGGTTTCATTTGTTTCATCTGTACATCTTTTCATTGGTCATTACATTGTCTGTACATCTTTTCATTTGTTCATTACATTGTCTGTACATCTTTTCATTTGGTCATTACATTGTCTGTACATCTTTTCATTTGGTCATTACATTGTCTGTACATCTTTTCATTTGGTCATTGCATTTTCTGTACATCTTTTCATTTGGTCATTACATTGTCTGTACATCTTTTCATTTGGTCATTACATTGTCTGTACATCTTTTCATTTGGTCATTACATTGTCTGTACATCTTTTCATTTGGTCATTACACTGTCTGTACATCTTTTCATTTGGTCATTACATTGTCTGTACATCTTTTCATTTGGTCATTGCATTGTCTGTACATCTTTTCATTTGGTTATTACATTGTCTGTACATCTTTTCATTTGGTCATTGTATTGTCTGTACATCTTTTCATTTGGTCATTGTATTGTCTGTACATCTTTTCATTTGGTCATTGTATTGTCTGTACATCTTTTCATTTGGTCATTGTATTGTCTGTACATCTTTTCATTTGGTCATTGTATTGTCTGTACATCTTTTCATTTGGTCATTGTATTGTCTGTACATCTTTTCATTTGGTCATTACATTGTCTGTACATCTTTTCATTTGGTCATTGCATTGTCTGTACATCTTTTCATTTGGTCATTACATTGTCTGTACATCTTTTCATTTGGTCATTGCATTGTCTGTACATCTTTTCATTTGGTCATTGTATTGTCTGTACATCTTTTCATTTGGTCATTACATTGTCTGTACATCTTTTCATTTGGTCATTGCATTGTCTGTACATCTTTTCATTTGGTCATTACATTGTCTGTACATCTTTTCATTTGGTCATTGCATTGTCTGTACATCTTTTCATTTGGTCATTGCATTGTCTGTACATCTTTTCATTTGGTCATTGCATTGTCTGTACATCTTTTCATTTGGTCATTACATTGTCTGTACATCTTTTCATTTGGTCATTACATTGTCTGTACATCTTTTCATTTGGTCATTGTATTGTCTGTACATCTTTTCATTTGGTCATTGCATTGTCTGTACATCTTTTCATTTGGTCATTGCATTGTCTGTACATCTTTTCATTTGGTCATTACATTGTCTGTACATCTTTTCATTTGGTCATTACATTGTCTGTACATCTTTTCATTTGGTCATTACATTGTCTGTACATCTTTTCATTTGGTCATTGCATTGTCTGTACCTCTTTTCATTTGGTCATTACATTGTCTGTACATCTTTTCATTTGGTCATTACATTGTCTGTACATCTTTTCATTTAGTCATTACATTGTCTGTACATCTTTTCATTTGGTCATTACATTGTCTGTACATCTTTTCATTTGGTCATTGCATTGTCTGTACATCTTTTCATTTGGTCATTACATTGTCTGTACATCTTTTCATTTGGTCATTACATTGTCTGTAAATCTTTTCATTTGGTCATTACATTGTCTGTACATCTTTTCATTTGGTCATTACATTGTCTGTACATCTTTTCATTTGGTCATTACATTGTCTGTACATCTTTTCATTTGGTCATTGCATTGTCTGTACATCTTTTCATTTGGTCATTACATTGTCTGTACATCTTTTCATTTGGTCATTACATTGTCTGTACATCTTTTCATTTAGTCATTACATTGTCTGTACATCTTTTCATTTGGTCATTGCATTGTCTGTACATCTTTTCATTTGGTCATTGCATTGTCTGTACATCTTTTCATTTGGTCATTGCATTGTCTGTACATCTTTTCATTTGGTCATTACATTGTCTGTACATCTTTTCATTTGGTCATTACATTGTCTGTACATCTTTTCATTTGGTCATTGTATTGTCTGTACACCTTTTCATTTGGTCATTGCATTGTCTGTACATCTTTTCATTTGGTCATTGCATTGTCTGTACATCTTTTCATTTGGTCATTACATTGTCTGTACATCTTTTTATTTGGTCATTACATTGTCTGTACATCTTTTCATTTGGTCATTACATTGTCTGTACATCTTTTCATTTGGTCATTGCATTGTCTGTACATCTTTTCATTTGGTCATTACATTGTCTGTACATCTTTTCATTTGGTCATTACATTGTCTGTACATCTTTTCATTTGGTCATTGCATTGTCTGTACATCTTTTCATTTGGGCATTACATTGTCTGTACATCTTTTCATTTGGTCATTGCATTGTCTGTACATCTTTTCATTTGGTCATTGCATTGTCTGTACATCTTTTCATTTGGTCATTACATTGTCTGTACATCTTTTCAGTTGGTCATTGCATTGTCTGTACATCTTTTCATTTGGTCATTGCATTGTCTGTACATCTTTTCATTTGGTCATTACGTTGTCTGTACATCTTTTCATTTGGTCATTACGTTGTCTGTACATCTTTTCATTTGGTCATTACCTTGTCTGTACATCTTTTCATTTGGTCATTGCATTGTCTGTACATCTTTTCATTTGGTCATTGCATTGTCTGTACATCTTTTCATTTGGTCATTGCATTGTCTGTGCATCTTTTCATTTGGTCATTGCATTGTCTGTGCATCTTTTCATTTGGTCATTACATTGTCTGTGCATCTTTTCATTTGGTCATTACATTGTCTGTACATCTTTTCATTTGGTCATTATATTGTCTGTACATCTTTTCATTTGGTCATTACATTGTCTGTACATCTTTTCATTTGGTCATTACATTGTCTGTACATCTTTTCATTTGGTCATTACATTGTCTGTACATCTTTTCATTTGGTCATTGTATTGTCTGTACATCTTTTCATTTGGTCATTACATTGTCTGTACATCTTTTCATTTGGTCATTACATTGTCTGTACATCTTTTCATTTTGTTTATACATTGTCTGTACATCTTTTCATTTGGTCATTGCATTGTCTGTACATCTTTTCATTTGGTCATTACATTGTCTGTACATCTTTTCATTTGGTCATTACATTGTCTGTACATCTTTTCATTTGGTCATTACATTGTCTGTACATCTTTTCATTTGGTCAATACATTGTCTGTACATCTTTTCATTTGGTCATTACATTGTCTGTACATCTTTTCATTTGGTCATTACATTGTCTGTACATCTTTTCATTTGGTCATTGCATTGTCTGTACATCTTTTCATTTGGTCATTACATTGTCTGTACATCTTTTCATTTGGTCATTGCATTTTCTGTACATCTTTTCATTTGGTCATTACATTGTCTGTACATCTTTTCATTTGGTCATTACATTGTCTGTACATCTTTTCATTTGGTCATTACATTGTCTGTACATCTTTTCATTTGGTCATTACATTGTCTGTACATCTTTTCATTTGGTCATTACATTGTCTGTACATCTTTTCATTTGGTCATTGCATTGTCTGTACATCTTTTCATTTGGTCATTACATTGTCTGTACATCTTTTCATTTGATCATTGTATTGTCTGTACATCTTTTCATTTGGTCATTGCATTGTCTGTACATCTTTTCATTTGGTCATTACATTGTTTGTACATCTTCGATTTACGGCTGCAAATTATTCCATTTGTATCTTTAAACTTTTCTAACAGCTCATATAATGAACTATGTAGACATACATTACATTTTATATCCGCTCCAACGTGGATTCAGAACAGGTTTGTCATGCAATGCTCAACTTCTTGAGTTTATTGATTATATCACTAAGAACATAGATGAAGGAATACAAACTGACCGTTTGATGATGGATTTCTTTGAAGGATTCGATAAAGTTAGCTACAGCTTTTTGGTACATATGTTACATCAAGGTAGCATTAGAGGAAAACAAATAGATGGATTAAAACTTTCCTCTCCGACAGAAAACAATCAGTAGTCACGGAAGGTGAAAAGTCTGATACCATCAATGTAGCTAGAATTCGGTGTCTCTAAAGAAAAGTTAGACTCTATGATGACGGCACTGTTATGTCCCCGAGTATCACTGCAAACGGAGATATTACAAATCTACAAGATCATCGCGACAAGTATGTTAAATGGAAAACAAACTAGAAAATTTATTTTCATCCGGACAAAAGCAATATACTGACAAAGAGCAGGAAATTCAATAAATACTGAGTATACTCCGCATAAACAGAATCTACAACCAATTTCATCTGTCAAGTACATAGGCTGTATTATCAGTTTCATCTGTCAAGTACATAGGCTGTATTATCAGTTTCATCTGTCAAGTACATAGGCTGTATTATCAGTTTCATCTGTCAAGTACATAGGCTGTATTATCAGTTTCATCTGTCAAGTACATAGGCTGTATTATCAGTTTCATCTGTCAAGTACATAGGCTGTATTATCAGTTTCATCTGTCAAGTACATAGGCTGTATTATCAGTTCAGACCTGAAATGGAACGAGCACATCGGAAACACCTGTAACAAGCTCAATAAAGTAACGGAGTTCTTAAAACGAAAGCTTATCATACTAATAGACACCAAAATAAATGCTCAATGAGTTAGGTAGTTGGATTACCTAACAACTCATGCAAGCCTATCACTAATACGGCGTGGGTTCGCGCCCGGCTTGGTAAATTACAAAAAGGGTGCACTCGACTCGCAACCGCAAATAAAGTTTACCAGTTGCTTGCCCATGGTCGGTGGTTCTCCCCGGGTACTCCGGCTTCTTCCACCACTAAAACTGGTCGCCATGATATAGCTGAAATATTGCTGAAAGTGGTGTTAAAACACCAAAAAATCAATCAAATCAACCAAAATAAAGGAAACTGCATATAATCATTAGTTATAACCATCCTTGGAATATGCATGTACAGTTGTATAGTTTGAGATATCAACCAACAGAACAACAAGCACAGACACTTAATACAAAGACAGATGACAAGATTTGTGGCCAATAGACATCATAGCACATCATCTGTCAACTCCATGATTCAACAACTTGATTGAAAAACCCTCCAAGATCGGAGGAAATCATCTATGGTAAGATGTATAAATTAACAAATGGAATGGTCAAAGTAAGTTTCACAGATCACTGCCTTATCTAACCATACAGAAGAACTCGGAACACCAGCACTAGAGGTTTTCATGTACCATCATGCAGAATAGAAATTAGTTGGAATCGCTGTTTCCCTAGAACCATCAGAAAATGGAACTCTCTACCGGAAAACATAGACACCACAGATAGTCTTGAAGGCTCGATTGCAACAAATAAGTAGATTCTAGACACTAGGATGTTTTTGATTGAGGATCACTTGTAAAAATGCATAGCAATTTGCTGATATTATTTAATTGTACTCATGTGTACCCAAAAGTGGCAGTATAATCAACATATTGATGTTGGCCGCATACTTTTAGTAATACCGGTAGTAGTAGTAGTAGTAGTAGTAGTAGTAGTAGTAGTAGTAGTAGTAAGTAGTAGTAGTAGTAGTAGTGGTAGTAGTAGTAGTAGTGGTGTAGTAGTAGTAGTAGTAGTGGTAGTAGTAGTAGTAGTAGTAGTAGTGGTAGTAGTAGTAGTAGTAGTAGTAGTAGTAGTAGTAGTAGTAGTAGTAGTAGTAGTGGTAGTAGTAGTAGTAGTAGTAGTAGTAGTAGTAGTAGTAGTAGTAGTAGTAGTAGTAGTAGTAGTAGTAGTAGTAGTAGTAGTAGTAGTAGTAGTGGTAGTAGTAGTAGTAGTAGTAGTAGTAGTAGTAGTAGTAGTAGTAGTAGTAGTAGTAGTGGTAGTAGTAGTAGTAGTAGTAGTAGTAGTAGTAGTAGTAGTAGTAGTAGTAGTAGTAGTAGTAGTAGTAGTGGTAGTAGTAGTGGTAGTAGTAGTAGTAGTGGTAGTAGTAGTAGTAGTAGTAGTAGTAGTAGTAGTAGTAGTGGTAGTAGTAGTAGTAGTAGTAGTAGTAGTGGTAGTAGTAGTAGTAGTAGTAGTAGTAGTAGTAGTAGTAGTGGTAGTGGTAGTAGTAGTAGTAGTAGTAGTAGTAGTAGTAGTAGTAGTAGTAGTAGTAGTAGTAGTGGTAGTAGTAGTAGTAGTAGTAGTAGTAGTAGTAGTAGTAGTAGTAGTAGTAGTAGTAGTAGTAGTGGTAGTGGTAGTAGTAGTAGTAGTAGTAGTAGTAGTAGTAGTAGTAGTAGTAGTAGTAGTAGTAGTAGTAGTAGTAGTAGTAGTAGTAGTAGTAGTAGTAGTAGTAGAAGACATGTTGCTCTACTCAGATTGGACACATTATCTTGATTTCGAGACAACCAGTCTTAGTCCTTATTCATAATGCTGCGTACCATTAGATGAGAAACAGCAAATCCTTGGTGCGACCCTCCCGGGAAATACACGACGATCTATTATACCGCACTACTGGTGGCGAACACGCTAGCCATTACACCGCAGAAGTCTTTCCCCTTTTGTACAATAATGTCTTCTCTCATTTGTTACACATACGTGCATATATTTCATTATATCTACTGGCACTTAAGCAAATGTTTGGACTAGAGGAAGCTTTCTGGATATTTAGCGGAATTTAATCAAAAAATCATGTGTCAAACGTTCAGGAGATCAGGACAACTTCATAAACAATGAAAAGTGACAAAATTAGAAGTACATGTATATGAGTAACTTAGCGGGTGTTTTATAAGCTTACCCTTCGCGAGCACCTTTGTTCACCTCTCTGGGGACAGTATTGTTCATCTTTTTAGTTTTGTCTTGTATTTTTGTGTTGTATGTCTTCGTTCTGTGTCTTGTTCTCAATTCAATGTTTCCCGTGTCTCTGGGTTGTCCATACGTGATTCGCCAATCGGTTTCCTCTGACGAAATATGCAAATTGATGCTTCATATATTTATTTTATTTGCATTGATTTAAAAAGAATTAAACCGTAAAACCAGTTGTGTATATCAATATTTGACCGCGGTACCAATATTTATCATATCGTATGCAGAAAGTAAACACTGACATACAAAATTATACAAATACCAAAATAAACGTGCATAAAGGTATGTAAGAAAATATTTCACCATATGTCAGGAAAGGAAAACAAGGCAATTATAATTGATAGCTGTTTTTTTTAAAGTTTTGATCAATAATACATTTAACCAAGTTTAAAATAAACAAAAAGTTCGGTTTTCCAGATTAGAATTTTATTTTCAAAATCATTAGGGTTGGTAAATTGTTTTTTTTCTTCTTCTTGTGGAATCGTGTATGCCAATGTAAAATGCCAATCCTCGCGTATTGTATATTTTGTTGTATAACTGGACAAACAGCGTTATTATGAAGAACGCTACAAAGTTCTGACGTTCTCATGGAAAGTAGGATATTGATTGGCGAATAGCTGCCTTCCAACAATCAATGGCCGTGGAAAATAGAATTTGGATTGGCTAATAGTCTATGATCGACGAAATGTTTCATTATATTATACTCTCGTTTGCAAAATCCATAACGATCGCATGTTTCAACAAAAACATATACGTACTTGTATGATTATGTGGGATGTACAATTTACACTTTTCACTCTAATGAACAATCTAATTAAAATTAAATCGTTAATTTTCTCTTCTTTTTTTTATATGTCGCGAATGTTATGTGACATTTACTCGTCCAATCAAATTGTGGCTTGTAAATTTTTGAAAATAAAACTGAAGTGATTTGGTGACTATTATTACCTTGAACCTTTTGTCGATACAGAACGCTCGTTCCGCGTTCATACGAGATGAATTATGCAGGAAAACATACCGGCATTGAACCGAATAACAGTATCGTCATTAACCGATTTAAGCAATTAATTCAACAATTGTTTATGTGACGGACGGTTAGAATAGAGATAATTAATGAGTAAGATGTTCGAATTTAAGATTTAAATGCTTATAAAGTAGAAAATTATCTTGCATTTAAAAGTATCCGGCATTTGAAAGTAACCAAAGATGCACGTACTGTTTTGTAAAGTAACGCTTTAACCGATTGGTCAACTCTAATGTTATTGAAGAGGTCACCTGAACGTTGCCCTTATAACTGGGATCTTTATTCGCGACATATTAATAGGAAAGGGTGAGCAATTATAGATCTAAATCTAATAAAATAGTCTCGTGGTTAGAGAATACGATTGACGCTCCTTGCTCGTGTTTTTTTTTCTCAGCAAAGCAAATGAACAAAGATTCTTGCGAGAAATAGTTGAAAGCCATGATTTTCAGACCCTATCCCTAATTTAACCATTTCACATGTGACACCAAAAACTGACACGAATAAAAAAACTAATTTAATTAAATGTGTATTGTCTGTTTAGCGATTGTTTGCTTCACTGTGTGTTGGTCTAGTCTAACCATGTATTAAAAACGAACATTTAGTGTGCACGACGCATTTCTGGAAAACATTTATCTGGTACGCTCATAGTGAAAAAGGTGTGGAAAGCCAAATAATGTAAGTCTTTAGTAGCAACAAAACCAAAGAACATGATGAGGATATCTAAATTCTGTTAATGTTACCTATTAAAGAACATGATGAGGATATATAATATCTGTTAATGTTACCTATTAAAGAACATGATGAGGATATATAATATCTGTTAATGCTACCTATTAAAGAACATGATGAGGATATCTAAAATGTGCTAATGTTACCTATTAAAGAACATGATGAGGATATCTAATATCTGTTAATGTTACCTATTAAAGAACATGATGAGGATATCTAAAATCTGTTAATGTTACCTATTAAAGAACATGATGAGGATATATAATATCTGTTAATGCTACCTATTAAAGAACATGATGAGGATATATAATATCTGTTAATGCTACCTATTAAAGAACATGATGAGGATATCTAAAATGTGTTAATGTTACCTATTAAAGAACATGATGAGGATATCTAATATCTGTTAATGTTACCTATTAAAGAACATGATGAGGATATCTAAAATCTGTTAATGTTACCTATTAAAGAACATGATGAGGATATCTAATATCTGTTAATGTTACCTATTAAAGAACATGATGAGGATATCTACAATGTGTTAATGTTACCTATTAAAGAACATGATGAGGATATCTAAAATCTGTTAATGTTACCTATTAAAGAACATGATGAGGATATCTAAATTCTGTTAATGTTACCTATTAAAGAACATGATGAGGATATCTAATATCTGTTAATGTTACCTATTAAAGAACATGATGAGGATATCTACAATGTGTTAATGTTACCTATTAAAGAACATGATGAGGATATCTAAAATGTGTTAATGTTACCTATTAAAGAACATGATGAGGATATCTAAAATGTGTTAATGTTACCTATTAAAGAACATGATGAGGATATCTAAAATGTGTTAATGTTACCTATTAAAGAACATGATGAGGATATATAATATCTGTTAATGTTACCTATTAAAGAACATGATGAGGATATCTAAAATGTGTTAATGTTACCTATTAAAGAACATGATGAGGATATCTAAAATCTGTTAATTTTAGCTATTATCTAAAATCTGTTAATGTTACCTATTAAAGAACATGATGAGGATATCTAAAATGTGTTAATGTTACCTATTAAAGAACATGATGAGGATATCTAATATCTGTTAATGTTACCTATCAAAGAACATGATGAGGATATCAAAATTCTGTTAATGTTACCTATTAAAGAACATGATGAGGATATCTAAATTCTGTTAATGTTACCTATCAAAGAACATGATGAGGATATCTAAAATCTGTTAATGTTACCTATTAAAGAACATGATGAGGATATCTAAAATGTGTTAATGTTACCTATTAAAGAACATGATGAGGATATCTGAAATGTGTTAATGTTACCTATTAAAGAACATGATGAGGATATCTAAACTGTGTTAATGTTACCTATTAAAGAACATGATGAGGATATATAATATCTGTTAATGTTACCTATTAAAGAACATGATGAGGATATCTAATATCTGTTAATGTTACATATTAAAGAACATGATGAGGATATCTAAAATGTGTTAATGTTACTTATTAAAGAACATGATGAGGATATCTAAAATGTGTTAATGTTACCTATTAAAGAACATGATGAGGATATCTAAAATGTGTTAATGTTACCTATTAAAGAACATGATGAGGATATCTAAAATCTGTTAATGTTACCTATTAAAGAACATGATGAGGATATCTAATATCTGTTAATGTTACCTATTAAAGAACATGATGAGGATATCTAAAATCTGTTAATGTTACCTATTAAAGAACATGATGAGGATATATAATATCTGTTAATGCTACCTATTAAAGAACATGATGAGGATATCTAAAATGTGTTGATGTTACCTATTAAAGAACATGATGAGGATATCTAATATCTGTTAATGTTACCTATTAAAGAACATGATCAGGATATCTAAAATCTGTTAATGTTACCTATTAAAGAACATGATGAGGATATATAATATCTGTTAATGTTACCTATAAAGAACATGATGAGGATATCAACAATGTGTTAATGTTACCTATTAAAGAACATGATGAGGATATCTAAAATCTGTTAATGTTACCTATTAAAGAACATGATGAGGATATCTAAAATCTGTTAATGTTACCTATTAAAGAACATGATGAGGATATCTAATATCTGTTAATGTTACCTATTAAAGAACATGATGAGGATATCTACAATGTGTTAATGTTACCTATTAAAGAACATGATGAGGATATCTAAAATGTGTTAATGTTGCCTATTAAAGAACATGATGAGGATATCTAAAATGTGTTAATTTTACCTATTAAAGAACATGATGAGGATATATAAAATGTGTTAATGTTACCTATTAAAGAACATGATGAGGATATATAATATCTGTTAATGTTACCTATTAAAGAACATGATGAGGATATCTAAAATGTGTTAATGTTACCTATTAAAGAACATGATGAGGATATCTAATATCTGTTAATGTTACCTATTAAAGAACATGATGAGGATATCTACAATGTGTTAATGTTACCTATTAAAGAACATGATGAGGATATCTAAAATGTGTTAATGTTGCCTATTAAAGAACATGATGAGGATATCTAAAATGTGTTAATTTTACCTATTAAAGAACATGATGAGGATATATAAAATGTGTTAATGTTACCTATTAAAGAACATGATGAGGATATATAATATCTGTTAATGTTACCTATTAAAGAACATGATGAGGATATCTAAAATGTGTTAATGTTACCTATTAAAGAACATGATGAGGATATCTAAAATCTGTTAATGTTACCTATTATCTAAAATCTGTTAATGTTACCTATTAAAGAACATGATGAGGATATCTAAAATGTGTTAATGTTACCTATTAAAGAACATGATGAGGATATCTAATATCTGTTAATGTTACCTATTAAAGAACATGATGAGGATATCTAAATTCTGTTAATGTTACCTATTAAAGAACATGATGAGGATATCTAAAATGTGTTAATGTTACCTATTAAAGAACATGATGAGGATATCTAAAATGTGTTAATGTTACCTATTAAAGAACATGATGAGGATATATAATATCTGTTAATGTTACCTATTAAAGAACATGATGAGGATATATAATATCTGTTAATGTTACCTATTAAAGAACATGATGAGGATATCTAATATCTGTTAATGTTACATATTAAATAACATGATGAGGATATCTAAAATGTGTTAATGTTACCTATTAAAGAACATGATGAGGATATCTAAAATGTGTTAATGTTACCTATTAAAGAACATGATGAGGATATCTAAAATGTGTTAATGTTACCTATTAAAGAACATGATGAGGATATCTAAAATGTGTTAATGTTACCTATTAAAGAACATGATGAGGATATCTAAAATGTGTTAATGTTACCTATTAAAGAACATGATGAGGATATCTAAAATGTGTGTTAATGTTACCTATTAAAGAACATGATGAGGATATCTAAAATATGTTAATGTTACCTATTAAAGAACATGATGAGGATATCTAAAATGTGTTAATGTTACCTATTAAAGAACATGATGAGGATATCTAAAATCTGTTAATGTTACCTATTAAAGAACATGATGAGGATATCTAAAATGTGTTAATGTTACCTATTAAAGAACATGATGAGGATATCTAAAATGTGTGTTAATGTTACCTATTAAAGAACATGATGAGGATATCTAAAATATGTTAATGTTACCTATTAAAGAACATGATGAGGATATCTAAAATGTGTTAATGTTACCTATTAAAGAACATGATGAGGATATCTAATATCTGTTAATGTTACATATTAAAGAACATGATGAGGATATCTAAAATGTGTTAATGTTACCTATTAAAGAACATGATGAGGATATCTAAAATATGTTAATGTTACCTATTAAAGAACATGATGAGGATATCTAAAATGTGTTAATGTTACCTATTAAAGAACATGATGAGGATATCTAAAATCTGTTAATGTTACCTATTAAAGAACATGATGAGGATATCTAATATCTGTTAATGTTACCTATTAAAGAACATGATGAGGATATCTAAAATGTGTTCATGTTACCTATTAAAGAACATGATGAGGATATCTAAAATGTGTTAATGTTACCTATTAAAGAACATGATGAGGATATCTAAAATCTGTTAATGTTACCTATTAAAGAACATGATGAGGATATATAAAATGTGTTAATGTTACCTATTAAAGAACATGATGAGGATATCTAAAATGTGTGTTAATGTTACCTATTAAAGAACATGATGAGGATATCTAAAATATGTTAATGTTACCTATTAAAGAACATGATGAGGATATCTAAAATCTGTTAATGTTACCTATTAAAGAACATGATGAGGATATCTAAAATCTGTTAATGTTACCTATTAAAGAACATGATGAGGATATCTAAAATCTGTTAATGTTACCTATTAAAGAACATGATGGGGATATATACTATCTGTTAATGTTACCTATTAAAGAACATGATGAGGAAATATAATATCTGTTAATGTTACCTATTAAAGAACATGATGAGGATATCTAATATCTGTTAATGTTACCTATTAAAGAACATGATGAGGATATCTAAAATCTGTTAATGTTACCTATTAAAGAACATGATGAGGATATCTAAACTGTGTTAATGTTACCTATTAAAGAACATGATGAGGATATCTAATATCTGTTAATGTTACCTATTAAAGAACATGATGAGGATATCTAAAATGTGTTAATGTTACCTATTAAAGAACATGATGAGGATATCTAATATCTGTTAATGTTACCTATTAAAGAACACGATGAGGATATATAATATCTGTTAATGTTACATATTAAAGAACATGATGAGGATATCTAATATCTGTTAATGTTACCTATTAAAGAACATGATGAGGATATCTGAAATGTGTTAATGTTACTTATTAAAGAACATGATGAGGATATCTAAAATGTGTTAATGTTACCTATTAAAGAACATGATGAGGATATGTAATATCGGTTAATGTTACCTATTAAAGAACATGATGAGGATATATAATATCTGTTAATGTTACCTATTAAAGAACATGATGAGGATATCTAAAATGTGTTAATGTTACCTATTAAAGAACATGATGAGGATATCTAAAATGTGTTAATGTTACCTATTAAAGAACATGATGAGGATATCTAAAATCTGTTAATGTTACCTATTAAAGAACATGATGGGGATATATACTATCTGTTAATGTTACCTATTAAAGAACATGATGAGGAAATATAATATCTGTTAATGTTACCTATTAAAGAACACGATGAGGAAATATAATATCTGTTAATGTTACCTATTAAAGAACATGATGAGGATATCTAATATCTGTTAATGTTACCTATTAAAGAACATGATGAGGATATCTAATATCTGTTAATGTTACCTATTAAAGAACATGATGAAGATATCTGAAATGTGTTAATGTTACTTATTAAAGAACATGATGAGGATATCTAAAATGTGTTAATGTTACCTATTAAAAACATGATGAGGATATCTAAAATGTGTTAATGTTACCTATTAAAGAACATGATGAGGATATCTAAAATCTGTTAATGTTACCTATTAAAGAACATGATGAGGATATATAATATCTGTTAATGTTACCTATTAAAGAACATGATGAGGATATCTAAAATGTGTTAATGTTACCTATTAAAGAACATGATGAGGATATCTAAAATCTGTTAATGTTACCTATTAAAAACATGATGAGGATAACTAAAATCTGTCAATGTTACCTATTAAAGAACATGATGAGGAAATATAATATCTGTTAATGTTACCTATTAAAGAACACGATGAGGATATATAATATCTGTTAATGTTACCTATTAAAGAACATGATGAGGATATCTAATATCTGTTAATGTTACCTATTAAAGAACATGATGAGGATATCTAAAATGTGTTAATGTTACCTATTAAAGAACATGATGAGGATATCTAAAATCTGTTAATGTTACCTATTAAAGAAAATGATGAGGAAATATAATATCTGTTAATGTTACCTATTAAAGAACACGATGAGGATATATAATATCTGTTAATGTTACCTATTAAAGAACATGATGAGGATATCTAATATCTGTTAATGTTACCTATTAAAGAACATGATGAAGATATCTGAAATGTGTTAATGTTACTTATTAAAGAACATGATGAGGATATCTAAAATGTGTTAATGTTACCTATTAAAAACATGATGAGGATATCTAAAATGTGTTAATGTTACCTATTAAAGAACATGATGAGGATATCTAAAATCTGTTAATGTTACCTATTAAAGAACATGATGAGGATATATAATATCTGTTAATGTTACCTATTAAAGAACATGATGAGGATATCTAAAATGTGTTAATGTTACCTATTAAAGAACATGAAGAGGATATCTAAAATCTGTTAATGTTACCTATTAAAAACATGATGAGGATATCTAAAATCTGTCAATGTTACCTATTAAAAACATGATGAGGATATCTAAAATGTGTTAATGTTACCTATTAAAGAACATGATGAGGATATCTAAAATGTGTTAATGTTACCTATTAAAGAACATGATGAGGATATATAATATCTGTTAATGATACCTATTAAAGAACATGATGAGGATATCTAAAATGTGTTAATGTTACCTATTAAAGAACATGATGAGGATATATACTATCTGTTAATGTTACCTATTAAAAACATGATGAGGATATCTAAAATCTGTCAATGTTACCTATTAAAAACATGATGAGGATATCTAAAATGTGTTAATGTTACCTATTAAAGAACACGATGAGGATATATAATATCTGTTAATGTTACCTATTAAAGAACATGATGAGGATATCTAATATCTGTTAATGTTACCTATTAAAGAACATGACGAGGATATCTGAAATGTGTTAATGTTACTTATTAAAGAACATGATGAGAATATCTAAAATGTGTTAATGTTACCTATTAAAAACATGATGAGGATATCTAAAATGTGTTAATGTTACCAATTAAAGAACATGATGAGGATATCTAAAATGTGTTAATGTTACCTATTAAAGAACATGATGAGGATATATAATATCTGTTAATGTTACCTATTAAAGAACATGATGAGGATATCTAAAATGTGTTAATGTTACCTATTAAAGAACATGATGAGGATATCTAAAATCTGTTAATGTTACCTATTAAAGAACATGATGAGGATATCTAAAATATGTTAATGTTACCTATTAAAGAACATGATGAGGATATCTAAACTGTGTTAATGTTACCTATTAAAGAACATGATGAGGATATCTAATATCTGTTAATGTTACCTATTAAAGAACATGATGAGGATATCTAAAATGTGTTAATGTTACCTATTAAAGAACATGATGAGGATATCTAATATCTGTTAATGTTACCTATTAAAGAACACGATGAGGATATATAATATCTGTTAATGTTACATATTAAAGAACATGATGAGGATATCTAATATCTGTTAATGTTACCTATTAAAGAACATGATGAGGATATCTGAAATGTGTTAATGTTACTTATTAAAGAACATGATGAGGATATCTAAAATGTGTTAATGTTACCTATTAAAGAACATGATGAGGATATGTAATATCGGTTAATGTTACCTATTAAAGAACATGATGAGGATATATAATATCTGTTAATGTTACCTATTAAAGAACATGATGAGGATATCTAAAATGTGTTAATGTTACCTATTAAAGAACATGATGAGGATATCTAAAATGTGTTAATGTTACCTATTAAAGAACATGATGAGGATATCTAAAATCTGTTAATGTTACCTATTAAAGAACATGATGGGGATATATACTATCTGTTAATGTTACCTATTAAAGAACATGATGAGGAAATATAATATCTGTTAATGTTACCTATTAAAGAACACGATGAGGAAATATAATATCTGTTAATGTTACCTATTAAAGAACATGATGAGGATATCTAAACTGTGTTAATGTTACCTATTAAAGAACATGATGAGGATATCTAATATCTGTTAATGTTACCTATTAAAGAACATGATGAGGATATCTAAAATGTGTTAATGTTACCTATTAAAGAACATGATGAGGATATCTAATATCTGTTAATGTTACCTATTAAAGAACACGATGAGGATATATAATATCTGTTAATGTTACATATTAAAGAACATGATGAGGATATCTAATATCTGTTAATGTTACCTATTAAAGAACATGATGAGGATATCTGAAATGTGTTAATGTTACTTATTAAAGAACATGATGAGGATATCTAAAATGTGTTAATGTTACCTATTAAAGAACATGATGAGGATATGTAATATCGGTTAATGTTACCTATTAAAGAACATGATGAGGATATATAATATCTGTTAATGTTACCTATTAAAGAACATGATGAGGATATCTAAAATGTGTTAATGTTACCTATTAAAGAACATGATGAGGATATCTAAAATGTGTTAATGTTACCTATTAAAGAACATGATGAGGATATCTAAAATCTGTTAATGTTACCTATTAAAGAACATGATGGGGATATATACTATCTGTTAATGTTACCTATTAAAGAACATGATGAGGAAATATAATATCTGTTAATGTTACCTATTAAAGAACACGATGAGGAAATATAATATCTGTTAATGTTACCTATTAAAGAACATGATGAGGATATCTAATATCTGTTAATGTTACCTATTAAAGAACATGATGAGGATATCTAATATCTGTTAATGTTACCTATTAAAGAACATGATGAAGATATCTGAAATGTGTTAATGTTACTTATTAAAGAACATGATGAGGATATCTAAAATGTGTTAATGTTACCTATTAAAAACATGATGAGGATATCTAAAATGTGTTAATGTTACCTATTAAAGAACATGATGAGGATATCTAAAATCTGTTAATGTTACCTATTAAAGAACATGATGAGGATATATAATATCTGTTAATGTTACCTATTAAAGAACATGATGAGGATATCTAAAATGTGTTAATGTTACCTATTAAAGAACATGATGAGGATATCTAAAATCTGTTAATGTTACCTATTAAAAACATGATGAGGATAACTAAAATCTGTCAATGTTACCTATTAAAGAACATGATGAGGAAATATAATATCTGTTAATGTTACCTATTAAAGAACACGATGAGGATATATAATATCTGTTAATGTTACCTATTAAAGAACATGATGAGGATATCTAATATCTGTTAATGTTACCTATTAAAGAACATGATGAGGATATCTAAAATGTGTTAATGTTACCTATTAAAGAACATGATGAGGATATCTAAAATCTGTTAATGTTACCTATTAAAGAAAATGATGAGGAAATATAATATCTGTTAATGTTACCTATTAAAGAACACGATGAGGATATATAATATCTGTTAATGTTACCTATTAAAGAACATGATGAGGATATCTAATATCTGTTAATGTTACCTATTAAAGAACATGATGAAGATATCTGAAATGTGTTAATGTTACTTATTAAAGAACATGATGAGGATATCTAAAATGTGTTAATGTTACCTATTAAAAACATGATGAGGATATCTAAAATGTGTTAATGTTACCTATTAAAGAACATGATGAGGATATCTAAAATCTGTTAATGTTACCTATTAAAGAACATGATGAGGATATATAATATCTGTTAATGTTACCTATTAAAGAACATGATGAGGATATCTAAAATGTGTTAATGTTACCTATTAAAGAACATGAAGAGGATATCTAAAATCTGTTAATGTTACCTATTAAAAACATGATGAGGATATCTAAAATCTGTCAATGTTACCTATTAAAAACATGATGAGGATATCTAAAATGTGTTAATGTTACCTATTAAAGAACATGATGAGGATATCTAAAATGTGTTAATGTTACCTATTAAAGAACATGATGAGGATATATAATATCTGTTAATGATACCTATTAAAGAACATGATGAGGATATCTAAAATGTGTTAATGTTACCTATTAAAGAACATGATGAGGATATATACTATCTGTTAATGTTACCTATTAAAAACATGATGAGGATATCTAAAATCTGTCAATGTTACCTATTAAAAACATGATGAGGATATCTAAAATGTGTTAATGTTACCTATTAAAGAACACGATGAGGATATATAATATCTGTTAATGTTACCTATTAAAGAACATGATGAGGATATCTAATATCTGTTAATGTTACCTATTAAAGAACATGACGAGGATATCTGAAATGTGTTAATGTTACTTATTAAAGAACATGATGAGAATATCTAAAATGTGTTAATGTTACCTATTAAAAACATGATGAGGATATCTAAAATGTGTTAATGTTACCAATTAAAGAACATGATGAGGATATCTAAAATCTGTTAATGTTACCTATTAAAGAACATGATGAGGATATATAATATCTGTTAATGTTACCTATTAAAGAACATGATGAGGATATCTAAAATGTGTTAATGTTACCTATTAAAGAACATGATGAGGATATCTAAAATCTGTTAATGTTACCTATTAAAGAACATGATGAGGATATCTAAAATCTGTTAATGTTACCTATTAAAAACATGATGAGGATATCTAAAATCTGTCAATGTTACCTATTAAAAACATGATGAGGATATCTAAAATGTGTTAATGTTACCTATTAAAGAACATGATGAGGATATCTAAAATGTGTTAATGTTACCTATTAAAGACCATGATGAGGATATATAATATCTGTTAATGTTACCTATTAAAGAACATGATGAGGATATCTAAAATGTGTTAATGTTACCTATTAAAGAACATGATGAGGATATCTAATATCTGTTAATGTTACCTATTAAAGAACATGATGAGGATATATGATATCTGTTAATGTTACCTATTAAAGAACATGATGAGGATATCTAAAATCTGTTAATGTTACCTATTAAAGAACATGATGAGGATATATAAAATATGTTAATGTTACCTATTAAAGAACATGATGAGGATATCTAAAATGTGTTAATGTTACCTATTAAAGAACGTGATGAGGATATCTAATATCTGTTAATGTTACCTATCAAAGAACATGATGAGGATATCTAAATTCTGTTAATGTTACCTATTAAAGAACATGATGAGGATATCTAAATTCTGTTAATGTTACCCATTAAAGAACATGATGAGGATATCTAATATCTGTTAATGTTACCTATTAAAGAACATGATGAGGATATCTAAAATGTGTTAATGTTACCTATTAAAAACATGATGAGGATATCTAAAATGTGTTAATGTTACCTATTAAAGAACATGATGAGGATATCTAAAATCTGTTAATGTTACCTATTAAAGAACATGATGAGGATATCTAAAATGTGTTAATGTTACCTATTAAAGAACATGATGAGGATATCTAATATCTGTTAATGTTACCTATTAAAGAACATGATGAGGATATATAATATCTGTTAATGTTACCTATTAAAGAACATGATGAGGATATCTAAAATCTGTTAATGTTACCTATTAAAGAACATGATGAGGATATATAATATCTGTTAATGTTACCTATTAAAGAACATGATGAGGATATCTAAAATCTGTTAATGTTACCTATTAAAGAACATGATGAGGATATCTAAAATCTGTTAATGTTACCTATTAAAGAACATGATGGGGATATATACTATCTGTTAATGTTACCTATTAAAGAACATGATGAGGATATCTAATATCTGTTAATGTTACCTATTAAAGAACATGATGAGGATATCTAATATCTGTTAATGTTATCTATTAAAGAACATGATGAGGATATCTAAAATGTGTTAATGTTACCTATTAAAGAACATGATGAGGATATCTAATATCTGTTAATGTTACCTATTAAAGAACATGATGAGGATATCTAATATCTGTTAATGTTACCTATTAAAGAACATGATGAGGATATATAATATCTGTTAATGTTACCTATTAAAGAACATGATGGGGATATATACTATCTGTTAATGTTACCTATTAAAGAACATGATGAGGATATCTAATATCTGTTAATGTTACCTATTAAAGAACATGATGAGGATATCTAATATCTGTTAATGTTATCTATTAAAGAACATGATGAGGATATCTGAAATGTGTTAATGTTACTTATTAAAGAACATGATGAGGATATCTAATATCTGTTAATGTTACCTATTAAAGAACATGATGAGGATATCTAATATCTGTTAATGTTACCTATTAAAGAACATGATGAGGACATCTAAAATGTGTTAATGTTACCTATTAAAGAACATGATGAGGATATCTAAAATGTGTTAATGTTACCTATTAAAGAACATGATGAGGATATCTAAAATGTGTTAATGTTACCTATTAAAGAACATGATGAGGATATCTAAAATCTGTTAATGTTACCTATTAAAGAACATGATGAGGATATCTAATATCTGTTAATGTTACCTATTAAAGAACATGATGAGGATATCTAATATCTGTTAATGTTACCTATTAAAGAACATGATGAGGATATCTAATATCTGTTAATGTTACCTATTAAAGAACATGATGAGGACATCTAAAATGTGTTAATGTTACCTATTAAAGAACATGATGAGGATATCTAAAATCTGTTAATGTTACCTATTAAAAACATGATGAGGATATCTAAAATGTGTTAATGTTACCTATTAAAGAACATGATGAGGATATCTAAATTCTGTTAATGTTACCTATTAAAGAACATGATGAGGATATCTAAAATCTGTTAATGTTACCTATTAAAGAACATGATGGGGATATATACTATCTGTTAATGTTACCTATTAAAGAACATGATGAGGAAATATAATATCTGTTAATGTTACCTATTAAAGAACACGATGAGGATATATAATATCTGTTAATGTTACCTATTAAAGAACATGATCAGGATATCTAATATCTGTTAATGTTACCTATTAAAGAACATGATGAGGATATCTAATATCTGTTAATGTTACCTATTAAAGAACATGATGAAGATATCTGAAATGTGTTAATGTTACTTATTAAAGAACATGATGAGGATATCTAAAATGTGTTAATGTTACCTATTAAAAACATGATGAGGATATCTAAAATGTGTTAATGTTACCTATTAAAGAACATGATGAGGATATCTAAAATCTGTTAATGTTACCTATTAAAGAACATGATGAGGATATATAATATCTGTTAATGTTACCTATTAAAGAACATGATGAGGATATCTAAAATGTGTTAATGTTACCTATTAAAGAACATGATGAGGATATCTAAAATCTGTTAATGTTACCTATTAAAAACATGATGAGGATATCTAAAATCTGTCAATGTTACCTATTAAAGAACATGATGAGGAAATATAATATCTGTTAATGTTACCTATTAAAGAACACGATGAGGATATATAATATCTGTTAATGTTACCTATTAAAGAACATGATGAGGATATCTAATATCTGTTAATGTTACCTATTAAAGAACATGATGAGGATATCTAAAATGTGTTAATGTTACCTATTAAAGAACATGATGAGGATATCTAAAATCTGTTAATGTTACCTATTAAAGAAAATGATGAGGAAATATAATATCTGTTAATGTTACCTATTAAAGAACACGATGAGGATATATAATATCTGTTAATGTTACCTATTAAAGAACATGATGAGGATATCTAATATCTGTTAATGTTACCTATTAAAGAACATGATGAAGATATCTGAAATGTGTTAATGTTACTTATTAAAGAACATGATGAGGATATCTAAAATGTGTTAATGTTACCTATTAAAAACATGATGAGGATATCTAAAATGTGTTAATGTTACCTATTAAAGAACATGATGAGGATATCTAAAATCTGTTAATGTTACCTATTAAAGAACATGATGAGGATATATAATATCTGTTAATGTTACCTATTAAAGAACATGATGAGGATATCTAAAATGTGTTAATGTTACCTATTAAAGAACATGAAGAGGATATCTAAAATCTGTTAATGTTACCTATTAAAAACATGATGAGGATATCTAAAATCTGTCAATGTTACCTATTAAAAACATGATGAGGATATCTAAAATGTGTTAATGTTACCTATTAAAGAACATGATGAGGATATCTAAAATGTGTTAATGTTACCTATTAAAGAACATGATGAGGATATATAATATCTGTTAATGATACCTATTAAAGAACATGATGAGGATATCTAAAATGTGTTAATGTTACCTATTAAAGAACATGATGAGGATATATACTATCTGTTAATGTTACCTATTAAAAACATGATGAGGATATCTAAAATCTGTCAATGTTACCTATTAAAAACATGATGAGGATATCTAAAATGTGTTAATGTTACCTATTAAAGAACACGATGAGGATATATAATATCTGTTAATGTTACCTATTAAAGAACATGATGAGGATATCTAATATCTGTTAATGTTACCTATTAAAGAACATGACGAGGATATCTGAAATGTGTTAATGTTACTTATTAAAGAACATGATGAGAATATCTAAAATGTGTTAATGTTACCTATTAAAAACATGATGAGGATATCTAAAATGTGTTAATGTTACCAATTAAAGAACATGATGAGGATATCTAAAATCTGTTAATGTTACCTATTAAAGAACATGATGAGGATATATAATATCTGTTAATGTTACCTATTAAAGAACATGATGAGGATATCTAAAATGTGTTAATGTTACCTATTAAAGAACATGATGAGGATATCTAAAATCTGTTAATGTTACCTATTAAAGAACATGATGAGGATATCTAAAATCTGTTAATGTTACCTATTAAAAACATGATGAGGATATCTAAAATCTGTCAATGTTACCTATTAAAAACATGATGAGGATATCTAAAATGTGTTAATGTTACCTATTAAAGAACATGATGAGGATATCTAAAATGTGTTAATGTTACCTATTAAAGACCATGATGAGGATATATAATATCTGTTAATGTTACCTATTAAAGAACATGATGAGGATATCTAAAATGTGTTAATGTTACCTATTAAAGAACATGATGAGGATATCTAATATCTGTTAATGTTACCTATTAAAGAACATGATGAGGATATATGATATCTGTTAATGTTACTTATTAAAGAACATGATGAGGATATCTAAAATCTGTTAATGTTACCTATTAAAGAACATGATGAGGATATATAAAATATGTTAATGTTACCTATTAAAGAACATGATGAGGATATCTAAAATGTGTTAATGTTACCTATTAAAGAACGTGATGAGGATATCTAATATCTGTTAATGTTACCTATCAAAGAACATGATGAGGATATCTAAATTCTGTTAATGTTACCTATTAAAGAACATGATGAGGATATCTAAATTCTGTTAATGTTACCCATTAAAGAACATGATGAGGATATCTAATATCTGTTAATGTTACCTATTAAAGAACATGATGAGGATATCTAAAATGTGTTAATGTTACCTATTAAAAACATGATGAGGATATCTAAAATGTGTTAATGTTACCTATTAAAGAACATGATGAGGATATCTAAAATCTGTTAATGTTACCTATTAAAGAACATGATGAGGATATCTAAAATGTGTTAATGTTACCTATTAAAGAACATGATGAGGATATCTAATATCTGTTAATGTTACCTATTAAAGAACATGATGAGGATATATAATATCTGTTAATGTTACCTATTAAAGAACATGATGAGGATATATAATATCTGTTAATGTTACCTATTAAAGAACATGATGAGGATATCTAAAATCTGTTAATGTTACCTATTAAAGAACATGATGAGGATATATACTATCTGTTAATGTTACCTATTAAAAACATGATGAGGATATCTAAAATCTGTCAATGTTACCTATTAAAAACATGATGAGGATATCTAAAATGTGTTAATGTTACCTATTAAAGAACATGATGAGGATATCTAAATTCTGTTAATGTTACCTATTAAAGAACATGATGAGGATATCTAAATTCTGTTAATGTTACCCATTAAAGAACATGATGAGGATATCTAATATCTGTTAATGTTACCTATTAAAGAACATGATGAGGATATCTAAAATGTGTTAATGTTACCTATTAAAAACATGATGAGGATATCTAAAATGTGTTAATGTTACCTATTAAAGAACATGATGAGGATATCTAAAATCTGTTAATGTTACCTATTAAAGAACATGATGGGGATATATACTATCTGTTAATGTTACCTATTAAAGAACATGATGAGGATATCTAATATCTGTTAATGTTACCTATTAAAGAACATGATGAGGATATCTAATATCTGTTAATGTTATCTATTAAAGAACATGATGAGGATATCTAAAATGTGTTAATGTTACCTATTAAAGAACATGATGAGGATATCTAATATCTGTTAATGTTACCTATTAAAGAACATGATGAGGATATCTAATATCTGTTAATGTTACCTATTAAAGAACATGATGAGGATATATAATATCTGTTAATGTTACCTATTAAAGAACATGATGGGGATATATACTATCTGTTAATGTTACCTATTAAAGAACATGATGAGGATATCTAATATCTGTTAATGTTATCTATTAAAGAACATGATGAGGATATCTGAAATGTGTTAATGTTACTTATTAAAGAACATGATGAGGATATCTAATATCTGTTAATGTTACCTATTAAAGAACATGATGAGGATATCTAATATCTGTTAATGTTACCTATTAAAGAACATGATGAGGACATCTAAAATGTGTTAATGTTACCTATTAAAGAACATGATGAGGATATCTAATATCTGTTAATGTTACTTATTAAAGAACATGATGAGGATATCTAAAATGTGTTAATGTTACCTATTAAAGAACATGATGAGGATATCTAAAATGTGTTAATGTTACCTATTAAAGAACATGATGAGGATATCTAAAATCTGTTAATGTTACCTATTAAAGAACATGATGAGGATATCTAATATCTGTTAATGTTACCTATTAAAGAACATGATGAGGATATCTAATATCTGTTAATGTTACCTATTAAAGAACATGATGAGGATATCTAATATCTGTTAATGTTACCTATTAAAGAACATGATGAGGACATCTAAAATGTGTTAATGTTACCTATTAAAGAACATGATGAGGATATCTAAAATCTGTTAATGTTACCTATTAAAAACATGATGAGGATATCTAAAATCTGTTAATGTTACCTATTAAAGAACATGATGAGGATATCTAAATTCTGTTAATGTTACCTATTAAAGAACATGATGAGGATATCTAAAATCTGTTAATGTTACCTATTAAAGAACATGATGGGGATATATACTATCTGTTAATGTTACCTATTAAAGAACATGATGAGGAAATATAATATCTGTTAATGTTACCTATTAAAGAACACGATGAGGATATATAATATCTGTTAATGTTACCTATTAAAGAACATGATCAGGATATCTAATATCTGTTAATGTTACCTATTAAAGAACATGATGAGGATATCTAATATCTGTTAATGTTACCTATTAAAGAACATGATGAAGATATCTGAAATGTGTTAATGTTACTTATTAAAGAACATGATGAGGATATCTAAAATGTGTTAATGTTACCTATTAAAAACATGATGAGGATATCTAAAATGTGTTAATGTTACCTATTAAAGAACATGATGAGGATATCTAAAATCTGTTAATGTTACCTATTAAAGAACATGATGAGGATATATAATATCTGTTAATGTTACCTATTAAAGAACATGATGAAGATATCTAAAATGTGTTAATGTTACCTATTAAAGAACATGATGAGGATATCTAAAATCTGTTAATGTTACCTATTAAAAACATGATGAGGATATCTAAAATCTGTCAATGTTACCTATTAAAGAACATGATGAGGAAATATAATATCTGTTAATGTTACCTATTAAAGAACACGATGAGGATATATAATATCTGTTAATGTTACCTATTAAAGAACATGATGAGGATATCTAATATCTGTTAATGTTACCTATTAAAGAACATGATGAGGATATCTAAAATGTGTTAATGTTACCTATTAAAGAACATGATGAGGATATCTAAAATCTGTTAATGTTACCTATTAAAGAAAATGATGAGGAAATATAATATCTGTTAATGTTACCTATTAAAGAACACGATGAGGATATATAATATCTGTTAATGTTATCTATTAAAGAACATGATGAGGATATCTAATATCTGTTAATGTTACCTATTAAAGAACATGATGAGGATATCTAATATCTGTTAATTTTACCTATTAAAGAACATGATGAAGATATCTGAAATGTGTTAATGTTACTTATTAAAGAACATGATGAGGATATCTAAAATGTGTTAATGTTACCTATTAAAAACATGATGAGGATATCTAAAATGTGTTAATGTTACCTATTAAAGAACATGATGAGGATATCTAAAATCTGTTAATGTTACCTATTAAAGAACATGATGAGGATATATAATATCTGTTAATGTTACCTATTAAAGAACATGATGAGGATATCTAAAATGTGTTAATGTTACCTATTAAAGAACATGATGAGGATATCTAAAATCTGTTAATGTTACCTATTAAAAACATGATGAGGATATCTAAAATCTGTCAATGTTACCTATTAAAAACATGATGAGGATATCTGAAATGTGTTAATGTTACCTATTAAAGAACATGATGAGGATATCTAAAATGTGTTAATGTTACCTATTAAAGAACATGATGAGGATATATAATATCTGTTAATGATACCTATTAAAGAACATGATGAGGATATCTAAAATGTGTTAATGTTACCTATTAAAGAACATGATGAGGATATATACTATCTGTTAATGTTACCTATTAAAAACATGATGAGGATATCTAAAATCTGTCAATGTTACCTATTAAAAACATGATGAGGATATCTAAAATGTGTTAATGTTACCTATTAAAGAACATGATGAGGATATCTAAAATCTGTTAATGTTACCTATTAAAGAACATGATGAGGATATCTAAAATCTGTTAATGTTACCTATTAAAGAACATGATGGGGATATATACTATCTGTTAATGTTACCTATTAAAGAACATGATGAGGAAATATAATATCTGTTAATGTTACCTATTAAAGAACACGATGAGGATATATAATATCTGTTAATGTTACCTATTAAAGAACATGATGAGGATATCTAATATCTGTTAATGTTACCTATTAAAGAACATGATGAGGATATCTGAAATGTGTTAATGTTACTTATTAAAGAACATGATGAGGATATCTAAAATGTGTTAATGTTACCTATTAAAAACATGATGAGGATATCTAAAATGTGTTAATGTTACCTATTAAAGAACATGATGAGGATATCTAAAATCTGTTAATGTTACCTATTAAAGAACATGATGAGGATATCTAAAATGTGTTAATGTTACCTATTAAAGAACAT
Organism: Bathymodiolus brooksi; assembly: GCA_963680875.1. Taxonomy (NCBI): domain Eukaryota; kingdom Metazoa; phylum Mollusca; class Bivalvia; order Mytilida; family Modiolidae; genus Bathymodiolus; species Bathymodiolus brooksi. The sequence continues at coordinate 15,433,007 of OY804577.1, read as the reverse complement.
GATGAGGATATCTAATATCTGTTAATGTTACCTATTAAAGAACATGATGAGGATATATAATATCTGTTAATGTTACCTATTAAAGAACATGATGAGGATATCTAAAATCTGTTAATGTTACCTATTAAAGAACATGATGAGGATATATAATATCTGTTAATGTTACCTATTAAAGAACATGATGAGGATATCTAAAATCTGTTAATGTTACCTATTAAAGAACATGATGAGGATATCTAAAATCTGTTAATGTTACCTATTAAAGAACATGATGGGGATATATACTATCTGTTAATGTTACCTATTAAAGAACATGATGAGGATATCTAATATCTGTTAATGTTACCTATTAAAGAACATGATGAGGATATCTAATATCTGTTAATGTTATCTATTAAAGAACATGATGAGGATATCTAAAATGTGTTAATGTTACCTATTAAAGAACATGATGAGGATATCTAATATCTGTTAATGTTACCTATTAAAGAACATGATGAGGATATCTAATATCTGTTAATGTTACCTATTAAAGAACATGATGAGGACATCTAAAATGTGTTAATGTTACCTATTAAAGAACATGATGAGGATATCTAATATCTGTTAATGTTACTTATTAAAGAACATGATGAGGATATCTAAAATGTGTTAATGTTACCTATTAAAGAACATGATGAGGATATCTAAAATGTGTTAATGTTACCTATTAAAGAACATGATGAGGATATCTAAAATGTGTTAATGTTACCTATTAAAGAACATGATGAGGATATCTAATATCTGTTAATGTTACCTATTAAAGAACATGATGAGGATATCTAATATCTGTTAATGTTACCTATTAAAGAACATGATGAGGATATCTAATATCTGTTAATGTTACCTATTAAAGAACATGATGAGGACATCTAAAATGTGTTAATGTTACCTATTAAAGAACATGATGAGGATATCTAAAATCTGTTAATGTTACCTATTAAAGAACATGATGAGGATATCTAATATCTGTTAATGTTACCTATTAAAGAACATGATGAGGACATCTAAAATGTGTTAATGTTACCTATTAAAGAACATGATGAGGATATCTAATATCTGTTAATGTTACTTATTAAAGAACATGATGAGGATATCTAAAATGTGTTAATGTTACCTATTAAAGAACATGATGAGGATATCTAAAATGTGTTAATGTTACCTATTAAAGAACATGATGATGATATCTAAAATGTGTTAATGTTACCTATTAAAGAACATGATGAGGATATCTAATATCTGTTAATGTTACCTATTAAAGAACATGATGAGGATATCTAATATCTGTTAATGTTACCTATTAAAGAACATGATGAGGATATCTAATATCTGTTAATGTTACCTATTAAAGAACATGATGAGGACATCTAAAATGTGTTAATGTTACCTATTAAAGAACATGATGAGGATATCTAAAATCTGTTAATGTTACCTATTAAAAACATGATGAGGATATCTAAAATCTGTTAATGTTACCTATTAAAGAACATGATGAGGATATCTAAATTCTGTTAATGTTACCTATTAAAGAACATGATGAGGATATCTAAAATCTGTTAATGTTACCTATTAAAGAACATGATGGGGATATATACTATCTGTTAATGTTACCTATTAAAGAACATGATGAGGAAATATAATATCTGTTAATGTTACCTATTAAAGAACACGATGAGGATATATAATATCTGTTAATGTTACCTATTAAAGAACATGATGAGGATATCTAATATCTGTTAATGTTACCTATTAAAGAACATGATGAGGATATCTAATATCTGTTAATGTTACCTATTAAAGAACATGATGAAGATATCTGAAATGTGTTAATGTTACTTATTAAAGAACATGATGAGGATATCTAAAATGTGTTAATGTTACCTATTAAAAACATGATGAGGATATCTAAAATGTGTTAATGTTACCTATTAAAGAACATGATGAGGATATCTAAAATCTGTTAATGTTGCCTATTAAAGAACATGATGAGGATATATAATATCTGTTAATGTTACCTATTAAAGAACATGATGAGGATATCTAAAATGTGTTAATGTTACCTATTAAAGAACATGATGAGGATATCTAAAATCTGTTAATGTTACCTATTAAAAACATGATGAGGATATCTAAAATCTGTCAATGTTACCTATTAAAGAACATGATGAGGAAATATAATATCTGTTAATGTTACCTATTAAAGAACACGATGAGGATATATAATATCTGTTAATGTTACCTATTAAAGAACATGATGAGGATATCTAATATCTGTTAATGTTACCTATTAAAGAACATGATGAGGATATCTAAAATGTGTTAATGTTACCTATTAAAGAACATGATGAGGATATCTAAAATCTGTTAATGTTACCTATTAAAGAAAATGATGAGGAAATATAATATCTGTTAATGTTACCTATTAAAGAACACGATGAGGATATATAATATCTGTTAATGTTACCTATTAAAGAACATGATGAGGATATCTAATATCTGTTAATGTTACCTATTAAAGAACATGATGAGGATATCTAATATCTGTTAATGTTACCTATTAAAGAACATGATGAAGATATCTGAAATGTGTTAATGTTACTTATTAAAGAACATGATGAGGATATCTAAAATGTGTTAATGTTACCTATTAAAAACATGATGAGGATATCTAAAATGTGTTAATGTTACCTATTAAAGAACATGATGAGGATATCTAAAATCTGTTAATGTTACCTATTAAAGAACATGATGAGGATATATAATATCTGTTAATGTTACCTATTAAAGAACATGATGAGGATATCTAAAATGTGTTAATGTTACCTATTAAAGAACATGATGAGGATATCTAAAATCTGTTAATGTTACCTATTAAAAACATGATGAGGATATCTAAAATCTGTCAATGTTACCTATTAAAAACATGATGAGGATATCTAAAATGTGTTAATGTTACCTATTAAAGAACATGATGAGGATATCTAAAATGTGTTAATGTTACCTATTAAAGAACATGATGAGGATATATAATATCTGTTAATGATACCTATTAAAGAACATGATGAGGATATCTAAAATGTGTTAATGTTACCTATTAAAGAACATGATGAGGATATATACTATCTGTTAATGTTACCTATTAAAAACATGATGAGGATATCTAAAATCTGTCAATGTTACCTATTAAAAACATGATGAGGATATCTAAAATGTGTTAATGTTACCTATTAAAGAACATGATGAGGATATCTAAAATCTGTTAATGTTACCTATTAAAGAACATGATGAGGATATCTAAAATCTGTTAATGTTACCTATTAAAGAACATGATGGGGATATATACTATCTGTTAATGTTACCTATTAAAGAACATGATGAGGAAATATAATATCTGTTAATGTTACCTATTAAAGAACACGATGAGGATATATAATATCTGTTAATGTTACCTATTAAAGAACATGATGAGGATATCTAATATCTGTTAATGTTACCTATTAAAGAACATGATGAGGATATCTGAAATGTGTTAATGTTACTTATTAAAGAACATGATGAGGATATCTAAAATGTGTTAATGTTACCTATTAAAAACATGATGAGGATATCTAAAATGTGTTAATGTTACCTATTAAAGAACATGATGAGGATATCTAAAATCTGTTAATGTTACCTATTAAAGAACATGATGAGGATATATAATATCTGTTAATGTTACCTATTAAAGAACATGATGAGGATATCTAAAATGTGTTAATGTTACCTATTAAAGAACATGATGAGGATATCTAAAATCTGTTAATGTTACCTATTAAAGAACATGATGAGGATATCTAAAATCTGTTAATGTTACCTATTAAAAACATGATGAGGATATCTAAAATCTGTCAATGTTACCTATTAAAAACATGATGAGGATATCTAAAATGTGTTAATGTTACCTATTAAAGAACATGATGAGGATATCTAAAATGTGTTAATGTTACCTATTAAAGACCATGATGAGGATATATAATATCTGTTAATGTTACCTATTAAAGAACATGATGAGGATATCTAAAATGTGTTAATGTTACCTATTAAAGAACATGATGAGGATATCTAATATCTGTTAATGTTACCTATTAAAGAACATGATGAGGATATATGATATCTGTTAATGTTACCTATTAAAGAACATGATGAGGATATCTAAAATCTGTTAATGTTACCTATTAAAGAACATGATGAGGATATATAAAATATGTTAATGTTACCTATTAAAGAACATGATGAGGATATCTAAAATGTGTTAATGTTACCTATTAAAGAACGTGATGAGGATATCTAATATCTGTTAATGTTACCTATCAAAGAACATGATGAGGATATCTAAATTCTGTTAATGTTACCTATTAAAGAACATGATGAGGATATCTAAATTCTGTTAATGTTACCCATTAAAGAACATGATGAGGATATCTAATATCTGTTAATGTTACCTATTAAAGAACATGATGAGGATATCTAAAATGTGTTAATGTTACCTATTAAAAACATGATGAGGATATCTAAAATGTGTTAATGTTACCTATTAAAGAACATGATGAGGATATCTAAAATCTGTTAATGTTACCTATTAAAGAACATGATGAGGATATCTAAAATGTGTTAATGTTACCTATTAAAGAACATGATGAGGATATCTAATATCTGTTAATGTTACCTTTTAAAGAACATGATGAGGATATATAATATCTGTTAATGTTACCTATTAAAGAACATGATGAGGATATCTAAAATCTGTTAATGTTACCTATTAAAGAACATGATGAGGATATCTAATATCTGTTAATGTTACCTATTAAAGAACATGATGAGGATATCTAAAATCTGTTAATGTTACCTATTAAAGAACATGATGAGGATATCTAATATCTGTTAATGTTACCTATTAAAGAACATGATGAGGATATCTAATATCTGTTAATGTTATCTATTAAAGAACATGATGAGGATATCTAAAATGTGTTAATGTTACCTATTAAAGAACATGATGAGGATATCTAATATCTGTTAATGTTACCTATTAAAGAACATGATGAGGATATCTAATATCTGTTAATGTTACCTATTAAAGAACATGATGAGGATATATAATATCTGTTAATGTTATCTATTAAAGAACATGATGAGGATATCTGAAATGTGTTAATGTTACTTATTAAAGAACATGATGAGGATATCTAATATCTGTTAATGTTACCTATTAAAGAACATGATGAGGATATCTAATATCTGTTAATGTTACCTATTAAAGAACATGATGAGGACATCTAAAATGTGTTAATGTTACCTATTAAAGAACATGATGAGGATATCTAATATCTGTTAATGTTACTTATTAAAGAACATGATGAGGATATCTAAAATGTGTTAATGTTACCTATTAAAGAACATGATGAGGATATCTAAAATGTGTTAATGTTACCTATTAAAGAACATGATGAGGATATCTAAAATCTGTTAATGTTACCTATTAAAGAACATGATGAGGATATCTAATATCTGTTAATGTTACCTATTAAAGAACATGATGAGGATATCTAATATCTGTTAATGTTACCTATTAAAGAACATGATGAGGATATCTAATATCTGTTAATGTTACCTATTAAAGAACATGATGAGGACATCTAAAATGTGTTAATGTTACCTATTAAAGAACATGATGAGGATATCTAAAATCTGTTAATGTTACCTATTAAAAACATGATGAGGATATCTAAAATCTGTTAATGTTACCTATTAAAGAACATGATGAGGATATCTAAATTCTGTTAATGTTACCTATTAAAGAACATGATGAGGATATCTAAAATGTGTTAATGTTACCTATTAAAGAACATGATGAGGATATCTAAAATGTGTTCATGTTACCTATTAAAAACATGATGAGGATATCTAAAATGTGTTAATGTTACCTATTAAAGAACATGATGAGGATATCTAAAATGTGTTAATGTTACCTATTAAAGAACATGATGAGGATATATAATATCTGTTAATGTTACCTATTAAAGAACATGATGAGGATATCTAAAATGTGTTAATGTTACCTATTAAAGAACATGATGAGGATATATAATATCTGTTAATGTTATTTATTAAAAAAAATGATGGGGATATCTATAATGTGTTAATGTTACATATTGAAGAACATGATGAGGATATCTAAAATGTGTTAATGTTACCTATTAAAGAACATGATGAGGATATCTAAAATGTGTTAATGTTACCTATTAAAGAACATGATGAGGATATCTAAAATGTGTTAATGTTACATATTAAAGAACATGATGAGGATATATAATATCTGTTAATGTTACCTATTAAAGAACATGATGAGGATATCTAAAATGTGTTAATGTTACCTATTAAAGAACATGATGAGGATATCTAAAATCTGTTAATGTTACCTATTAAAGAACATGATGAGGATATCTAATATCTGTTAATGTTGTTACCTATTCCTAAAGGACATTGACCTTAGTTTTAATAATAATGACATTATTTAGGAACATTAAATTTCATACATGTATACACGTATATCTAATAAACCATGTGAGGTTCGAGGCACTGATTACTGTTAATTTCTAACCGTGGTCAAAGACCACTGGTCAAAGACCACTACGGATTATTTATCTTATCGTATGTGTTGTTATTAAGGTTGATTAAATGTACATTTTTATAATTTATAAATCTTACTGCGCAGTTTAAAACCAATTTTTCTCGAGACAAACACAATATAAGTGAATTACTCCGAAACCCTATTATAACAGCTTGTCGTGAAAATCAAAATAAACAAATTCATACTTTAAACAGATTAATATCTAAATAGGCTTATCGTGTTGTTTGATTATGGTAACAAAGGTCAATTCATCTTTATTGTCATCTCAACTAAGTACATTTACTGAAGGTATTCTTTGTAGGTACGTGTGCACAAATTAAACCAATTTTCTTTCTTTCAATTCTACGTAGGGTCCACGTAATATAATGTCATCGTTTATAAATAAACTTGACCATTTTAATCTTCTCATTTTCGTAACAAAATGGAACCAAACTAGGATGGAACGTTACTGGTATGGTTCTTTGTAATTTTATGCGTCAACGGGAAACCAAAGTTGGCAATCGATTAAACAGCAGAAAATACTAAGCATATTGAGTTCAAACTGAACATAAGTTATTATTGGATGGTCATTTAAGCAGTTTGTATCATACAAACTTTGCTTAGAATTGGCATTAATTAAACAAAAGATCCCACAGACAGGTGTGGAAAATGTGTTGCGTATTTAGAAACTGGTGAATTGACGCAAACCAAGCTGTGTATGGATGATCAATTGGACCAGGAGTTTATATTGTTTGTCATGGTCGGATAACGAAAAAAGGCAGCTACATTATTTGAACACAGGAGCCTAAACAAGCCAAAAATGCTAGAAAGTATTATTCACAGAAACACTTAAAGTACTTGAGTTGTTTATATCGAAAAACGAAGAAAACCACTACTGCTGGATAAAGTTTGGCACTGAACCGTATTGGGGAATATCTAAAACAAGGATCTTCTCAGAAACATCGTCTATTATTTACGTTGTTATTCAACTAATTGAGTGTGTATTCATACTTTTTATAGAAACATATATTCTCGATAGAGTCAATTAAGGTAGTAACAGACAATATGTCTGATGTTGTTTTATGCATGATAAAATAATGACTGTGAATGACAAAAACAATGTCTGCCAGTACCCGTCGATGTCGATTTAATATTTAATGGAGTACATTATGGAGAAACATGAATCTAACTGATATCATCACCAAGTCGCCAATGCTTTTCTTGTTCTATTATAAAGTAGTTGTACATGAACATTTTCATAATGAAATTAATTTTCTGATCATTATTTATGTTTCCATTTATTCAGTAAGTCTTGACCTACTCTTTGCGGTAGGTCGTGAGTTCAACCCCCGGTTAGATCAAACCAAAGATCATAAAACTGGTATTAGCTAATTCTCTCGTTGTAGCACATATTCAGGAGGATATTATTTATAAATGAATCTACATGTATACCTTTGTACATTTGTTTCAGTGAGCTAGGCTATAAAATATCACCCTAACCGTGTTGGTCTAGTACAAAGTGGTCATCATCATCGTATCTGGTCCTCGCCATAATATATCTAGCTGACAAATTACTCACTTGGCGTTATAGGTAGGTTTTGGTTGATTTATGGTGTTTAACGCCAACAATATTTCAGTTATATCGTGGCGGTCAGTTTTATTGGTGGAAAAAACAGGAGTACCCGGATAAAAACACCGACCTGTCGCAAGTCACTGACAAACTTTATCACATAATGTTGTATCGATTACACCTCACCATGAACGGGGTTCGATCGAACTCACAACTTTAGTGGTGATAGGCACTGATTGTACAGGTAGTTGTAAATCCAGCAATCATACGATCACGACCACGACGACGATATACAACATTCACCCAATCACGTGACCTGTTCTGTATTTTAATTTAAACATATTTTATTGTCTAAATAATGACAAAAGGATCAGACACAAGTTTTTCAACTTAGTATTGTCTTCTCCATATACATACAATATACAATATACAATATGATAAGCATTATTATTACATTATTTCTCTAAAATTTTCACATGAAGACATGAAACAAAAAATGTAGCAATAAAGCAGAATGCAACAATGGAATACCATTAAAGGTAACTAATCAAACAGACCCGGGTATTAAAAAAAGAAAACTGGGACATAGACAGTGGCACGTGTTGTTAGTTATTGGATTTAAAAAAATAATACATTATTTCTCCGAATGTAAGTACTTTTAGTTCACTTTGTGTATTATAATATGGTATTAAAGAAGAGTTATTCATTGTCGCATACTTTTGTAAACAAAAAGAAGAAAAAAAGAAAAGAAAAGAAAAAAAGAGCAATAGAAATAAACTTTCGAGATCAGTCGCGAACTGTAAACAATATAAACATCAGAACACATTATCATACAGTAGTCAATTTATTGTGAAACGACCTGTGTCTTGAATGAATTTTTGAACTTGTAAGAAAATTTTTGTATTTTTTTCGTCGTTGAGAATTTCATTGCCAAATAATAAAGTAAGCTCATATATTGGTAAATCATTACTAATTTCTCGAATTCCTATAAGAGCTTTTCATGACCGTTTCGCAGCGAGTACAAATGAATTTTATATTTAACGACAATGTACGTATATTGTGTTTATCCTGCAATGTCAAAAAAGTCGAAAAACTTGTCAGATTTAAACAAAAAGGACAGAAACAAGCGTCATTCCTCGCCTTTCATAAATGTTGTCAAGGGTGTCTTCTTCGTGGTCCGCGTTACATTAGTACCAGTTTCATGCTTGTCTGTGCCCTCCGCTCTACATAGCTACAGGGTACCAGGAAAGTTTATTCGTAGGCTGAAAAGTTTATTCGTATAGTACGAAAAGTTTATTCGTCTAGTACGAATAAAGCAAAAATTTATTCGTATAGCATATTTTTACAGCAAATGTACTGATTGCAGGATAATTTTTTTTACAATGTAATAAAAAATGTTTAGCAGTTTCATCCGATTTTCCACATGAACATAATGCATTCGGAATCAAATTAGCACGATATAAATCACTATCTAATGCACTACATATACAATATACGTACATTGTCGGTAAATATAAAATTTATTTGTACGAGCTTTAGAAACAGGCAGAAGAGCGAGCCTTAGGCGAGCTTTTCAGGCCTGTTTCGCAGCGAGTACAAATGAATTTTATATTTAACGACAATGTACGTATTTTGTGTTTATCCTGCAATGTCAAAAAAGTCGGAAAACTTGTCAGATTTAAATAAAAAGGACAGAAACAAGCGTCATTCCTCGCCTTTCATAAATGTTGTCAAGGGTGTCTTCTTCGTGGTCTGCGTTACATTAGTACCAGTTTCATACTTGTCTGCGCCCTCCGCTGTATATAGCTACAGGGTACCAGGAAAGTTTATTCGTAGGCTGAAAAGTTTATTCGTATAGTACGAAAAGTTTATTCGTCTAGTACGAATAAAGCAACAATTTATTCGTATAGCATATTTGTACAGCAAATGTACTGATTGCAGGATAAATCTATTTCTTAACCTACTTTGCAAAACATTCAAGTATCTGTTCTGTATGATTTCTTACATCCTCTGATATTGTAATATATTCCTTGGTATTGCGAACGGACATACTATTCAACAAGACTACCTTGTAATACTTCGACTAATAATGCCTCAATAATTACTGGTGTGTTACCATTTGTTCTGCAAATACTAATAATACCATAACAATTTTCGTTGTTTACAACTTTATTCAGCAAAGCTATCTACTCGATACATCTAAATATGTGGTCAGAAATCAGAAATCAGAAATCAAACAAACATGATCTGGGAAGATCTTACCTAACAATTCCAGAAAAAGCCACGGGAGGGACGTTTATACAAAATATAGGTTCCAATTCTAAATCAATGTCATCAATTTCAGGCGTTACTCTGGCAACGTTGGCTGTAATAAGTGATAGTTCGTCTTCTTCTTCGTCAGAATTTTCCTTAAAAAAAGATATCATATTTGTAATTGATATGAAAAATCTTATTAAAATTGGATGTTTGTTTGATCCTTTTTTTTCCGGCGATTCACCAATATCTAACGATCCTACTAAATCATGAGGTAATAACAACTGAGCACATGCTGAGTGCGATTATCCGATTGGTCAACATGTCTAGCGGTCAAAGATGATTGAAAGGTCACCCGACATGACCCCAAACTGGATATTTTCAAAGTAAGCGTAAAGCTAACAAAATATCATTTAATTAGATTGCGTGTTTAATAGGATTTAAAATACCGGTTATATTCATGGAGCCGCATCTGCAATTTAAGAAAATGTAAATTCGTGTACGATCTACGCACGAGATCAAACTTTCACAGTGGCCTGACCTAAGTTGGCGAGGTTTACACTTGCATTGGAAATGCATATAAATTGATGTAAATTCGTTCGTGTTGGTAAAAAGACAGGGTCGCTTTGTTTATCATTTTGTCTATGTGATTACTGTGATTAGTTGATTATCTTTTTGTCTATGTGATTACTGTGCAATGTGATTAATTGATTACAATATGATTAATTGATAACATTGTGATTAATTGATTGCATTTCAATTATCAGACCTATGAAGATGTTCAGTTATTTTAAATTTTATATATTGCTTTCACCTGGCTACCAATTGATACACAATTGCATGATCGCACTCGCGGAGTCATTACATTACAAATTCTGAATACAGAATCACTTATTGTTCCTGCCTTGGTCACATGCAGTCACATTAACCACTTGATGCTACCTACTGTTACCATGCTTATGTGATTATTGATTAAGATAAGATAAGATTTTATTGATTTAAAATCCAAAGGTTGGATTGTCATCAAACAACAAACAATACATTCAACTACAGCATGCAGGCATACACAAATATAAACATTCAGATTATTTACAATGAAAAATATATAACATATGTTATTGATTACCATGATTACTACCACATGATTACCATGATTACTACCACATGATTACCATGATTACTACCACATGATTACCATGATTTCTTTGTTATTTCCTGTTAACTTTGAGGTGCATTGTGTGGTAGTTGTTCAATATTAAAAGACATAATTTGTATACTTCTGCTTTGATTTTCAGGTAATGTTGAGACGGTCCACTAGAAAGCGGGTGCCAACCGCTGCAAGTATAGGTCAAGGTGCTTCCGCAAGGAAAAAAGGTTATGAGAAGTAGTTCGCCAGCAGTTACATCGTCAAGTGTGTCGTCAGTGGTCATGTCAACCTTGCCAGCCGTAGGATTTCCAGAGCTACTTTACAGCAGGGTTCCTCAGCGGCCTTCTACCTCAACCGTTAGAGTAACAGTACAAATGCCACTTATGTCTACACTTCCACAGCAGATTCCTGTAATAACTGCTGGAGAAACTGTCCCGCTGCCAAGTACTGGTTTAGGCTCACAGCGGATTCCTGTAATAACTGCTGGAGAAACTGTCCCGCTGCCAAGTACTGGTTTAGTTCCACAGCAGATTCCTGTAATAACTGCTGGAGAAACTGTCCCGCCGCCAAGTACTGGTTTAGTTCCACAGCGGATTCCTGTAATAACTGCTGGAGAAACTGTCCCGCTGCCAAGTACTGGTTTAGTTCCACAGCAGATTCCTGCAATAACTGCTGGAGAAACTGTCCCACTGCCAAGTACTGGTTTAGTTTCACAGCAGATTCCTGTAATAACTGCTGGACTAACTGTCCCGCTGCCAAGTACTGGTTTAGTTTCACAGCAGATTCCTGTAATAACTGTCCCGCCGCCAAGTACTGGTTTAGTTTCACAGCAGATTCCTGTAATTACGGCTGGACTAACTGTCCCGCCGCCAAGTACTGGTTTAGTTTCACAACAGATTCCTGTAATAACTGCTGGACTAACTGTCCTGCCGCCAAGTACTGGTTTAGTTTCACAGCAGATTCCTGTAATAACTGCTGGACTAACTGTCCTGCCGCCAAGTACTGGTTTAGTTTCACAGCAGATTCCTGTAATTACGGCTGGACTAACTGTTCCACAGCCAAGTACTGGTTTAGTTTCACAGCAGATTCCTGTAATTACGGCTGGACTAACTGTCCCACAGCCAAGTACTGGTTTAGTTTCACAGCAGATTCCTGTAATTACGGCTGGACTAACTGTCCCACAGCCAAGTACTGGTTTAGTTTCACAGCAGATTCCTGTAATAACTGCTGGACTAACTGTCCCGCCGCCAAGTACTGGTTTAGTTTCACAGCAGATTCCTGTAATTACGGCTGGACTAACTGTCCCACCGCCAAGTACTGGTTTAGTTTCACAGCAGATTCCTGTAATTACGGCTGGACTAACTGTTCCACAGCCAAGTACTGGTTTAGTTTCACAGCAGATTCCTGTAATTACGGCTGGACTAACTGTTCCACAGCCAGGTACTGGTTTAGTTTCACAGCAGATTCCTGTAATTACGGCTGGACTAACTGTTCCACAACCAAGTACTGGTTTAGTTTCACAGCAGATTCCTGTAATTACGGCTGGACTAACTGTTCCACAGCCAAGTACTGGTTTAGTTTCACAGCAGATTCCTGTAATTACGGCTGGACTAACTGTTCCACAGCCAGGTACTGGTTTAGTTTCACAGCAGATTCCTGTAATTACGGCTGGACTAACTGTTCCACAACCAAGTACTGGTTTAGTTTCACAGCAGATTCCTGTAATTACAGCTGGACTAACTGTTCCACAGCCAAGTACTGGTTTAGTTTCACAGCATATTCCTGTAGTTACGGCTGGACTAACTCTCCCACAGCCAAGTACTGATTTAGTTTCACAGCAGATTCCTGTAATTACGGCTGGACTAACTGTTCCACAGCCAAGTACTGGTTTAGTTTCACAGCAGATTCCTGTAATTACGGCTGGACTAACTGTCCCACCGCCAAGTACTGGTTTAGTTTCACAGCAGATTCCTGTAATTACGGCTGGACTAACTGTCCCACAGCCAAGTACTGGTTTAGTTTCACAGCAGATTCCTGTAATAACTGCTGGACTAACTGTCCCGCCGCCAAGTACTGGTTTAGTTTCACAGCAGATTCCTGTAATTACGGCTGGACTAACTGTCCCACCGCCAAGTACTGGTTTAGTTTCACAGCAGATTCCTGTAATTACGGCTGGACTAACTGTTCCACAGCCAAGTACTGGTTTAGTTTCACAGCAGATTCCTGTAATTACGGCTGGACTAACTGTTCCACAGCCAGGTACTGGTTTAGTTTCACAGCAGATTCCTGTAATTACGGCTGGACTAACTGTTCCACAACCAAGTACTGGTTTAGTTTCACAGCAGATTCCTGTAATTACGGCTGGACTAACTGTTCCACAGCCAAGTACTGGTTTAGTTTCACAGCAGATTCCTGTAATTACGGCTGGACTAACTGTTCCACAGCCAGGTACTGGTTTAGTTTCACAGCAGATTCCTGTAATTACGGCTGGACTAACTGTTCCACAACCAAGTACTGGTTTAGTTTCACAGCAGATTCCTGTAATTACAGCTGGACTAACTGTTCCACAGCCAAGTACTGGTTTAGTTTCACAGCATATTCCTGTAGTTACGGCTGGACTAACTCTCCCACAGCCAAGTACTGATTTAGTTTCACAGCAGATTCCTGTAATAACTGCTGGACTAACTGTCCCGCCGCCAAGTACTGGTTTAGTTTCACAGCAGATTCCTGTAATTACGGCTGGACTAACTGTCCCACAGCCAAGTACTGGTTTAGATTGGCAATGTGATGCAGGTAATATGCATGTAAATGAATTACCATTTGAAACTTACAAAGCATCTGACGATATAACTAGAAATGTTGCTCAAAACATTAAACAAAAAATAATGTTAGGTGAATACGTAGATTTGTCTAGCCTTTTGTGTAATATTTTAACTAATGGGGGTAGACACCCAATTTCAGTGTTTCAAGGTCAGCTTTCAATCCAGCCTATTGCATATAACATGATTATCAGATAAAGAGGTAGAGGCGTTAAGGTGCAAAATTGACTCCACATTTTATTAAAAAATAATGCTTGACATAGAATAAAAACCATTTACTAATTTAATTGTTATATAAACAAATTTTCAAAAAAATATATCTTTCCGTGAAATTGGGTGCGTTATGACGTCATAATGACTTCATAATTAGACGGATAATGCTAAGAATGGACTATAAACGACATATTTAATGTACATTTTAGCTATCTTATATACCTCCACAGTCTTCCATCAACACCAAATTGAGCAGTTGTTTTGAGTATAGAGGGTTAATGATTGTATCAAAATATTTTGTTGGTGGAGGATTGTGGAGGTTGTTAAATATTAATTTATTTATAACCTCGGCCAGATCCTTAAAATCAATATTTTCACTCTTCTGATTGTATATATGAGACCATTATGTATATATACACAATCTCTGTACATTTTATGATTCATTTCAAGTAATGAAATTCATCAGCAAATAACTAATGTTTCTGTAAATAATTGTATTTATTTTAAATACAGTTTGTGTACATTGAAACCAGGAGAAAAACTCAGTGCATGCAGTCCGGCGTCAATGCGATAAAAAGAACTGGGGACTATTTAGTGCCATATATGGCCCCATATTTAATGAATCATTATCTTAGAAAATACTTTATTAAAGGTGCGAGGAGTTCCGGATGAGGTAGTTGTAAATTCAACTACCATACGACCACGACCTCTCAAGTTCAGTTAAGCTGAAAGGTAATTGTTTTATTGATATTGATGGAATTTATGATTATCACTGTTTATAAACTTTCTTTTCATATCAATCATTGAAAATAATTGGTTTGCTGAAAGTATGTTTTGTGTTGGGGTTCATTGGATGGAATTTGTATCTCATGTGAAGTTCCGTCAATTGCAGACACAACGTTAGGCATATCAGAACAATACCCTTTCTTTTGCCACCAGACTGAGATGGTTGGCCACTGAATTTTACGATTACACATTTTCTATAAGTCGACCCATGTTGAATTTAAAACTCTGTCAACAGTTGAAACAGACACCAAAGCATTAATAAATAAATAAATAAATAAATAAATAAATAAATAAATAAATAAATAAATAAATAAATAAATAAATATTGTTATTTATCTTACTGAATCTCATGATCATCGATGAGCTAAAACAATTGACGAAGGTGGTCCGTTGCTGAGCATGAACAGTATAAAACTGGTGCTCTTAAAAGAAAACGACACGTAAACACAAAGTGGAAATATTTTAAAATAACATTACTATCATTTGAGCTAACGGGTATACATATGTATAATATGTCAGTCAATGGGGTTTGCAATTAATATTTCGTATGCACAATAGCGACCCCACACCACAAGGTGTGGAAAATAGAAATATTCTTGTGGTTTAAATGCGTATTAACTGCATTACATGTAAACTGTATGATTCTGTTTGATAAATTCCTTTAACTAGAACAGGAAGAAAATGTACATTTGAGTGAAATAGTGTTGTAATAAAAGATTGTGAACGTGATGTACGTAATAAAAGATTGTGAACGTGATGTACAAGTATTAAAGAATGTCAAGGTATATTTTAAATGAGGTTGAAACAAGTCACCATTTGATTCGGTTGTATTTCATTTTGACGATTTTAATTACGGAAGACGATCACAACCATATTTTTTTTTAACAATTGCAACTCAGCTGGTTTTTTTCATACCCTATAATAAAATGAAAAAATATATATCACACTGTCGGAACAGTTCCAACATTCAATAGAAAAATCGTAGAAATATGTAAATTCGATATCCCTAACACACATATAAATGACCCATCCTGGCTTAGTTCAGGTACTTCAATAAAAAGTGACGGGGTTAAACTAGTATACAGTAGATTTTTCTGAGACATTTCTCTTATTTAATAAAAACAATAGAAAGAGAAAATCGCACGATTTTTGTACGACAATCGGTCAATGGTCGGGCGACCGTCGCCGATAAGGTATCAATAAGCCTAAAAGGGGATATTGTTTTACCATCGGACAGACAGGTTTTGGGAGAATGGAATAATTTATTTTTCTTTACATATGAAATCAGAAATGTTTCATTCAATATCCAGTATTACATAACTATTATACTGCTTGATTTTCCTTAGTCAGATTTGTTTTCCTCCCAAGTCTGGCAAAATTATCTATTTGTGCGAAAATTTAAATCAGAAATATTAACAAAAATAAATAAATAAATATGAAAAGCACCCCTCCTTGAAGTATATCTATAAATAGCGTTTGAGGAAAATATATATTTTGCATGCAGACTGTAATGTCACTGTGAAACCATTATTTGGCCAGTGATATTAATTTTTAACTGTTTTAAACACCGAAATGAAAAAAATATATATCTAATCACGTACACTCAATGAACAATTGAAGACAAATGTTGCAATAAGGTCTCCCTCAAAAGATCTTTACGTAAATTAACATTGTTTCGTTATGTTACGGGAAGATACGTTCGTTCGTCAATTATCAAGACATCTCTATTAATGGAATCCAGTAAGCAAAGTTCGTATTATCAATTGGCAGAACATCATCAATATACCTGGGAGTGAGATTAAAGGCTTAATCCTCTCTACTTTTGTTGTCTTTGATAAGCTTTTGTATAAACTCAGACTCATAGGAGCATAGAAAAAGTTGGAGAGGAGAGGGGCATAGTTTGTTCCCATATGGATGCCTAGCTATGATTTGTTGAAAATTGTGCCATTCGAACTCTACAAATATATGTTATCGATAAGGAACTCCAATATTTTGATAACTTCATTTTATGTGTAGCACTTTTTACCTTTCGTTTCGTTCTTGACAAAATAAGTTAATTCGTGACCCAATACTATAAACTTGTAACGTTGCCACCATTTTTTAAAGTAAAATGCGTTGTGAATAATTTACTTTAAAGTGGAAATGAAAGTGTAAAAGGCAAAATAGTCAAATATTTGGCTAAATGAAATTTTCGAGAATTAACATTATCCTCTTCTTTCAGTATCCACTTTTGATTGATTGAGTGAGTGAGTGATTATTGTTTAATGCCAATTCAGCAATTTTTCAGCTATATTATGGCGATAACAAGTTAATTATCAATGAGATGATGATGAGGTCCGCTTTATTCTAGACCAACACGCGGAGTTGGATTTTTATAGTGCTAGCTCACTGAAACAACAGTCCGCGGGTAGAAATGTCACTCCATTCGGACACATTATTCTGATTCCGAGCCAACCAATCTTTCTCTCTTTCTCCGTAATGCTGCGTGCTTAGCGGAGAAGCAACAAATACCAATTTTATAGTACTTGGTTTGACCCGACTGAGGCTCGAACCCACGATCTACCGCACTCGAGGCGAGCACGCAAACCATTACGCCACCGATCCGGTGCTTTTGATTGATGTTACCACGTGAATATACTTTGTCACAGTATGATAGTAGTCCTCCTTTGACTGCATGCAGAATTGTAGTCATACTTATAGATAACCGGTAGTTCTTTTGTTGAACAAGTTTAAATACTGATTCTTCTGAAATTTTGGTATCCAATATAAAGTAGATAATTCACAATTTTCATCATTTATCGGAATATTCAGTGATGACATGAATGACTTGTGATTTGCCTAAATGTCTTCTTTGTCAAAATTAGTATTTTTGTAAGGTTTACCAGAGTTCTTGGAAATATCAAGTTCTTCATATTGCTCGTTTGGCGTTAAACAACAATCACTCACTTCATTACTTATCTACCAAACCTTATTTCTTGTGGTTTTTGAATATTTTTATGATGTTTACCTATTTGACATTAATTCGTTAGCAATTAGGCGTACAGTGACATACAATGAAGAACGATGTTAAATGCGCCCGTCGTAAGGAAAATAGGTGCGTTTACGGTCATATTTTCCTTGCATTGAAAACGTCAATGTCTATTTGAT
The DNA here is from genome assembly GCA_963680875.1 of Bathymodiolus brooksi. Taxonomy (NCBI): domain Eukaryota; kingdom Metazoa; phylum Mollusca; class Bivalvia; order Mytilida; family Modiolidae; genus Bathymodiolus; species Bathymodiolus brooksi. The sequence goes on along the minus strand of OY804577.1, from coordinate 15,414,384 downwards.
CAGATAGTGAGAAAATATTTGACATAATTTAAGGAATTCGTGAAGAAAAAATAGATTTTTAACCCCTTTCTTCGAGCGAAAACATACCATCCACCGACGTTTAAACGGCGATTTCCAGTTTCAATGTTCAAATAGGGCACTGTTATTTGATCAGAAATATAAATGACATACCTTTGCAGTATTTTTTTTAATTTTTGTTGCTTCGGTTGATCCACTTTCAAAGAATAAATCACGGATAATCATCCAAAAATGTTGAAATTTCTGCAAGCAACTAACATTACCTGGTCAGACAGCAACTTCCGTTTTTGAAAACTGTCCGGTTATACACTGTGTTTATAGATTTGTGATGGTTGTCCGTAAAAATGTACTGAAATATATCATCTCATCGGTTGTCGTTAAGAATAAAGTACGGTTAAAAAAGTGTTTAAAAAAAATTCAAATATGACAAAGTTCTATTGTCCAAATAAATCTATCTATTACTTCTTTAAGGTTAATACCAACATTTCGACCAGTTTTCGACAATCAATGTTAATAAGTTTCTGAATTGATATGACCTCAATATGTACATTATCAATGTCATAACAGACGATGAAACCAAAATTGGTCTGTATGAGATATATTGGTGACGAAAAAATGAATTACGAAAAAATACAATTTGAACGTGAAATAATAGATGTGGTACGTAGTTCTTACATTTAAAGATGACATTTTTAGATCAGATTTCTTGAGATCATTCATGCAATTTCAGCATCATAATATAACCTCTGACAAATGAAGCGATCAAAATAATGAGAGATTTTAGCACGTGAAGCAAACCGTCGAAAACAGGAGACCGTCGAAAATGGGTGACTTTGCGACATTACTATTCGTTCACTTTAATTTCATAATACAGTTTCGGAACATGTTTTTATTCCTGAAATCAATCCACATTGCATATTAAGTCAAATTTATGCTTTGTTTATTGAGTTTTATTATGCTTTGCTTTTTTTTGTTTTTGCTTTTTTAAAGATATGCATTATAATACAATGATACATACGTTCTGTATTCTGAAAAAAATGACGTTCAGTGCTTTTCATTACCTGACTTTGTCGGTCCGCTGTGAGGAATTAGATGCACATATTAACTAACTGTATTTATTTCTGAAAAGCACATATTGTGAATACAATTTGGAGAAAATTTTATCGACATCTGAGGTGGGGGCCGATTTTGGCCCTTATAGCTTCCAGTCCTTTCAGTATATAATGTGGTATATACCGATGGTGGAGAAACATCATAATCGGACAAATTTTAGTATTGTTAAATTGTAATAAAGCTGCGACATAGTTTTATTTCAGATGTTTAGCTGATAATTACTAACCTTATTATCAGACGTCTAGCTGTTATGTACATTATGTAGTTATTTTATTATGTACTCATCTTATTTTCAGATGTTTAGCTGATATGTACTTATCTTATTATCAGATGTTTAACTGATGTGTACTTACCTTATTTTCAGATGTTTAACTGATATGTACTAACTTATTATCAGATTTTAGCTGATAATTATTAACCTTATTATCAGATGTTAAACTGATGTACTTACCTTATTATCAGATGCTTAACTGATATGTACTTATATTATTAGCAGATATTTAGCTGATATGTACTTATCTTAATTTCAGATGCTTAGCTGATATAAACTTACCTTATTATCATATGTTTAGCTGATAATTACTAACCTTATTATCAGATGTTTAGCTGATATGTACCTACCTTATTATCAGATGTTAAACTGATCTGTACTTATCTTTTATCAGATGTTTCGCTTATATGAATTATCTTATATTCAGATGTTTAGTTGATATGATATCTTCTTATCAGATCAGATCTTTAGCTGATAATTACTAACCTTAATATCAGATGTTTATCTGATATATATTCATCTTATTTTCAGATGTTTAGCTGATATGAACTTATCTTATTATCAGATGCTTAGCAGATATGAACTTATCTTATTATCTGATGCTTAGTTGATAAGAACTTATCTTATTATCAAATGTTTAGCTGATATGAACTTACCATATTTCATGGACTGACGAACTTCGACATATATAAATATATGTAGGACAGTAGCAGCCTCTGTTTCCCAGGGTTGCTCACACTTCATTTACATATATTAGTTTCATATATTATAAGTTACAAATACGGTCTGCCATAAGTTGCGGCGACCATCTCCGACAATTAGCTAGGTGGACATTAAATTCATAGTCATGTGCTAATAAATTCATATTCATGTGCTAATAACTTACCACTCGTATATAGACATTACATTCATATTCTAATATTTGCCAGTTGTAAGAAGTATTGAGTATTGTTAAATTGTAATAAAGCTGCGACATAGTTTTATTTCAGATGTTTAGCTGATAATTACTAACCTTATTATCAGACGTCTAACTGTTATGTACATTATGTAGTTATTTTATTATCAGATATTTAGCTGATAAGTACTTATCTTATTATCAGATGTTTAGCTAATATTTACCTATCTTATTTACAGATGTTTAGCTGATATGTACTTTTATTATTTTCAGATGTTTAGCTGATACGTACTTACCTTGTTATCAGATGTTTAGCTGATACGTACTTATATTAATTTCAGATGTTTAGCCGTATACGTACTTATATTATTTTCAGATGTTTAGCCGATACGTACTTATATTGTTTTCAAATGTTTAGCCGATACGCACATGTACTTACCTTGTTATCAGATGCTTAGCTGATACGTACTTATATTAATTTCAGATGTTTAGCCGTATACGTACTTACCTTGTTATCAGATGTTTAGCTGATACGTACTTATATTAATTTCAAATGTTTAGCCGATACGTACATGTACTTATATTATTTTCGGATGTTTAGCTGATACGTACTTACCTTGTTATCAGATGTTTAGCTGATACGTACTTATATTAATTTCAGATGTTTAGCCGTATACGTACTTATATTATTTTCAGATGTTTAGCCGATACGTACTTATATTATTTTCAAATGTTTAGCCGATACGCACATGTACTTACCTTGTTATCAGATGCTTAGCTGATACGTACTTATATTAATTTCAGATGTTTAGCCGTATACGTACTTACCTTGTTATCAGATGTTTAGCTGATACGTACTTATATTAATTTCAAATGTTTAGCCGATACGTACATGTACTTATATTATTTTCGGATGTTTAGCTGATACGTACTTATATTATTTTCAGATGTTTAGCTGATACATACTTATATTAATTTCAGATGTTTGGCTGATATGTACTTATATTATTATTAGATCTTTAGCTGATATGAACTTATGTTATTATCAGATGTTTGTTGCGCCATTGATGGCATGCCGGAAAACCAAATAAAATGCTCTGGCAAATCCAGATTTCTTGGAGAAGATGGTGTACATCTTTCAGGGCTTGGAAATGATGTATTTTTGAATACTTTACAAGAAGGCATTGAAAAGATTGTTAACATTTGGGTGTAAATCTGACATTCCCTGATGTTAAATTTGGTTGATTAAATCAAGTTCAGTTATTTTCATTTGACAATTTTGGAAATGTACATTTATGTGTAGAAATTTAGATGTAGATGAATATTTGTTGCAGGTATTTGGCACAGCTGAAGCGCAGCTCCCCACCCCTGTTTCAGTGGCGGTTGACCGATAAAGGAATTTCTCGAGAGAAGAAATCTCCTTTCTCCGTCAGTTTGGCAGATTTCGCTGCGCAGAATTAACATTTAATCATTTAAAGATATATATATATTCATTGAACAGTAGTGATAGCCTCTGATTACCAGGGCTCATCAGTTAACAGTTAGTGATAAACCTCTGTTACCAGGGTTCATTGCTATACTCATTTATCTGAACAGTAGTGATAGCCTCTGATTACCAGGGCTCATCAGTTAGCAGTTAGTGATAAACCTCAGTTACCAGGGTTCATTGCTATTCTCATTTATCTGAACAGTAGTGATAACCTCTGATTACCAGGGCTCATCAGTTAACAGTTAGTGATAAACCTCAGTTACCAGGGTTCATTGCTATACTCATTTATCTGAACAGTAGTGATAGCCTCTGATTACCAGGGCTCATCAGTTAACAGTTCGTGATAAACCTCAGTTACCAGGGTTCATTGCTATACTCATTTATCTGAACAGTAGTGATAGCCTCTGATTACCAGGGCTCACCAGTTAACAGTTCGTGATAAACCTCAGTTACCAGGGTTCATTGCTATACTCATTTATCTTTACCTTCATGGTCTGCCATAATCTGCGGTGGCCATATATATATTATTCATGATCAAAGACATATCTTAAATTTATCTATTTGAAATATACATACTATATTTGTATTTTTATGAAACATATTGAATGCTGTGGCCAAATACTGCCAACCCTTAAACTATTTCTTGTTGTATTGGAGCCTCAAGGATAATAAACTAGCAATCTCAGGCATGAAATAAATGTCATCAAGTTGTGCACAGCCTTTCACATGCACCATAAGTCAGGTGCATTGGGGTTTTTAAAGGGTGTTAGGCCTGAACGTATAGTTAGTTCTGCAATATGTTGATGTGTTGCAGGGATTCACAAAAGTAATTTTTAGGGATTCAAGCTGGGATATTGTCTTTTTTGGGAGATTTTTGTAACAGTTCACTGTTACACTGACCTATTTTGCAAATTTAAATTTAACTATGATGAATCATTAATATTTTTCGCGAAAGCATTTTAGACAGAAAAGAGAAAACATATCTTCAGTGTATGCTTCATTTCAGCAAACAGTTCGAATTAGCTGAGGAAAAGGTGGGCAATAACTTATTTGACAAGAGTAAATACATTATTCGAAGATTGTTTTTTGCTGCTAGCATAGAAGCAACCGAACCAAGGGTTCCTAATGATAAAAGGAAGCCATCATGACTTGGTTAACCATTGTGGAATGTCTGTCCTACAGATGACCACGGATATGTCCCGTTTGTCGTAGTCACAATTCCGTCCCTCTGCATTCATCACCGAATATGACTGATCGCCGGGATTTTAACATTATTAACACTACATGTGCAACTAGAACTGCTTACCCTTCCGCAGCACCTAGATTCACCCATGGTTTTGAGTGGGATTTGTGTCCTCTAATCTTTCTCTGTAGTGTTTTGTGGGCCATTGTTCGTTTTTTTGTTATTTTTCATTTGACCACTATTGTATTGACCGTCCTTCTTCGATTTACGGCTTCTGATAACTTCTCCGGTACATTAAATACTCTCTTAAAACGAATAATGTTAAGCACGTTTTTATCGTTGTTAAATCGACAATACATGTGCAGTCATTGTTATATATTATTTGATGAAATTGATCAAGCATTCAATACACACAAGAACACCTATATTAGTTAAGTGCACCCGAAGTGCATTTATGTCTATAACATCTCTAGGGGGTGTTAGTTGATATTTACGCAACGTATTCTACAGTCTTAGCTAGTAATCAATTAACTACGCACATACACTGACCCTGAGATTGTACAGTTTATGTCTATGTCATTGTTTTTTGTTTTTTATTGTTGTTGTTTCTTTTGGATTTATTTGGTGTGTGCGTTCTTTTTGGGTGGAAGCGAATTTGTGGATTTTTTTAATTGTTGTTTATGAATGTATTGTCGTTGGAAATTCAATTATTTAGAGAGGGTTGGAACCCGTTTTTACGGTTTAGCCCACATTTTAATATCTGACCCAAGACCTGGTACCAGATTTCCATCGTTGTCAATGATCTGAGGTGAGAGTTGTTAGTTTGTTTTGCTGATATTTGTGGCATTGTTGAACAAAACTCATTCTAGTCATGAATAATTCAATGTTTACATATATTTTCTAATCTAAATCATATGGAGAAAATGAAAAGTAGTCCACGGTATAATTACACGAGTTATTGATAAATTATTTAAGGATGGACACCTCATGGGATATGGCAATTATTTAACGAAAACATTTTTTCATCAAGCATAAACTGTGAAATAAATGCTTTTCTAGTTTTAAATGTTTCTATATTAATGTGTCGTTTCCAATAGTTTCCATTCTATAATTAAGAAATAATTACCGGTAGCCATATATTTATATTGTTTTTACCACGGGTTGGCACTTTATGCCGAATATTTTATCACGAGCGGTAGCGAGGGGTAAAATGAAGGCACCCGTGGTAAAAACAATATAAATATATGGCTACAGGTAATTATTTCGATTCTAATAGGACAATTACGGAACATTTTCAAATCGAAACGGCCTATGTCATCCAATGTTTTTGGTTGTTCCGTTAATTGACCCGACTGAAATGTTACAATAAAATTCCGTTTTTTCCAAAGATGTTTGAAATGACAACCGAAAAGGTGTTTCAATGCCGATGGTAAATATGTTTTGAGATTACTAAATGTTGTCATTCATGAACATCAGTTCAAAAGAAAGGGAATATACTGCAAATTCCACTTTGACAAAGAGGCGTACACGAAGCCAAAAAACGTCAGGATCTTTGCGTTCTAAACTGGAAGTCTTCATATGACGTCATGCTGTTTATATACCAAAGTCATGAACAACATTTCGCGGAATTTTAATTTGTGCGATTTTTAGACCCAGGGATATGCAAGAATACTATATGTTATTCTGGATCTTCGCAAGGGATACGGGTTTATAATACCTGTCTGTTTTCTATATCGCCTGAGCCGATTTCCAATACACGAATGTTTATTTATTTTGTGTATTGCATACTTATCATTGTGCATCTTTTACAAGGGAGTGTCATGGAATAGCCGCTTTACAAGCACAGACCACGTCTATCTATGACGTAATCGGTCATAGATAAATATTCTTTTTACCACGGGTTTGGACTCAAAGCGTTTGAAGGACGTCATATTAGAATAACTAATTTGTTTCTGGTAGTATATTTGTACATGGATATTTTTTTTATTTATCACCTCAGTAAAAAATAATCCAGTTGTATACATCCGTTGAGCAGATAGTGTTATACAGATCAGACAAAACTATAGTGCAATATACAATTGATAGTCTTCTTTAAATTTATATTGAAATCAATATTGAATGAGGCCGTATGCCGAGGTCAATAATAGTTCCTTAGTCCCATAGCCACTCATGTTGACCCGTACAAAAATACTGTAATTGTTTGATTGCATAATATGTCAGTTTTCATTAACACATCATGAAATAAATATATTAATGTAATGGTATTTAAATTATTTATAGACAGGATCGTGAAAAATTACAACGCCAATGTTATAAATATCTTAGAAGTGAACTTTAAGATATTAAGTAGAGAGTATGTTTTCTGCTGGAAAAAAACATCCGGAAAATTCTGAAATCAACCTTCGAACAACCTTTCTAAACAATAATTATTTTTCTTTTCTTTCATACAATTATTCTTGCACCACCTTTAAAATGTGATGTGTTGATTAAACTAAATAATAACAATGATACCTTCAAGATTCTAAACACGTTGTCTTTGGCACACAGCACACATAGCGCATTTTCGCTTGGAATGTTACAGATGGCTTGTGGTCGGGAAAGTCCATCAACTACGGTAAAAACAACCCTGCCAGTTTGTTCTGCCGTGGTTATTTTGTAAATAACATTTAGTAGTTTGTCACAGATAAAGACATCGCCTTGAGAGTCTAAGGTTAGACATGCTGGGTGCTTCATATCTTCCAGATTTATCCTAAATTTCTCTTGTAAATTCATATCGAACGCTAAGACCATTTTCAGTCCAGAATCACACACAAATATATCACCTGATTCTTTATCCAAAACAATATCGAGTGGGGCCTTAAACAAAGGTTGATTAGACTGATCTTTATCTAACTTGGTATCAACATTTCCATCTTCTGACAGTTTGGATACGGCTGCCTTAGAACTCCATGGGTAACTCGTGATATAGATAACACCATGGCCACCGGTAATACCTGATGGCTCCACAGAACAATTGATTTCTTTCTTGTAAACAAAATCGTTGAATTCAACGGCAACGAATATAATTTTATTTTCTCCAGGAATGCTTACTGCAACCGAGTTGTTGTCATACAAAGTCATGGCCCACGGTAAACACTTAAATCCATAGGATGAAATAGGGTTTCCATGTATATTTATCAGTATTACAGAACATGATGTCCTGTCTAACACAATCATATAATCTTTATCGAGGCATATCATTCCAACGATACCATTTTTCAAAAACTCGGGATTGGACCAACGAGTTATTTTTTTATGTCCTTTTGGATAATCCATCAAATTTTCCAAAATGTTTAAAATGTGTGTGGTTCTGTCATTGTTATTCCCCATTCTAATTCCAAATAAAATGATATTATCATTGTCGTAAGGGTTCGATAATGTCGATTGATTTGTCAACATCAGAATGTCTAACGATCCAGACCAATTTCTTAGTCTCTGGAGTGCACCGTTAATAATATATAACATGATAGTGGAATTATTTATGATGAATTACAAAACGTATTGAAAGCAAACGTTGTTTCTTTTTTCCACTTAACTCTTGATTTGTAACAAGAGTAACACGACGGATGCCACGGTCACGAGAGTAGGAACGGCTTACCCTTCGACGGCACTTGCGTGCACCTCCGGTGTTTAGCTGGATCACTTTGCTCAGTGTAGTGATTTGTCCTTTTCTCGTCTTTATTTTGGCCATTATATTGTTTATTATTCCTCGATTTATCCAATACCATATCTCGTCATAATTATGTGCACACGTGACAGAATACGTTTCAAAAATGTTATATCATCAACAAAAACCTTTTGCAAGATAAGATAAGATAAGATTTAAAAATCCTTGACTTAATGGTTTATTACTCAGAAGATGTTGAAATTGTAAAAAGTATGTATACAATCTGCAAGCTCCGGAAGAACGTATGAGTTGTGAAATATAATCTGCATTCGCGGGAGCGATCAACGTGTGGCAAATATATAATGACAAAATTGATTAAAAAAAATACTATTCCCAAGAACTATTAATAGATATACAATTGTATTTGGTATTACACATTCTTGTAATATGCTGATTCCGGCTTGCACACTTTCCGATTCCATTATTAATAGGTTCCAAGTTCTGAAGGATCCGAAGTTGAGTCGAATCTGCTATGATGGATATTATTCTTGAATCCATTTATTTAATAACCAGCTACATTGTATGGATATTTCAAATTACATTGAGGATGAGACATCAAAGTTTAAAATAGGTATCTTTTAATGTAAATCCAATTGTATTTGACATTAAAGATCATTTGGTATAAAGATTAAATTATATATCAATTAAGAAAAAAAAACCAATCTGCTGATTGGTTTTCTGTATACATATTACAAATGGCATTACAAAAAAATAAAATAAAGCACCATTTGAAATCTAAGAACCACAATAAAAAAAAAAACACAGACACTAATTATACTAAAATCTCAGTGTTTTGATGAAAGAACAACTTTTCCAATGTCATATAAAATGTCCTTTGACATGTCCCAGATATTGCACCCAAAACCTTGAATCATTTGGCTTTCCAGTCTTTCGATTTAGAGTGAACCTGATGAAGGTTATTCCATGAACCCGTTCTGCCACTAGATTTTGAGTGAACCTGATGAAGGTTATTCCATGAACCCGTTCTGCCACTAGATTTAGAGTGAACCTGATGAAGGTTATTCCATGAACCCGTTCTGCCACTAGATTTAGAGTGAACCTGATGGAGGTTATTCCATGAACCCGTTCTGCCACTAGATTTAGAGTGAACATGATGAAGGTTATTCCATGAACCCGTTCTGCCACTAGATTTAGAGTAAATCTGATGAAGGTTATTCCATGAACCCGTTCTACCACTAGATTTAGAGTGAACCTGATGAAGGTTATTCCATGAACCCGTTCTGCCACTAGATTTAGAGTGAACCTGATGAAGGTTATTCCATGAACTCGTTCTACCACTAGATTTAGAGTGAACCTGATGAAGGTTATTCCATGAACCCGTTCTGCCACCAGATTTAGAGTGAACCTGATGAAGGTTATTCCATGAACCCGTTCTGCCACTAGATTTAGAGTGAACCTGATGAAGATTATTCCATGAACCCGTTCTGCCACTAGATTTAGAGTGAACCTGATGAAGGTTATTCCATGAACCCGTTCTGCCACTAGATTTAGAGTGAACCTGATGAAGGTTATTCCATGAACCCGTTCTGCCACTAGATTTAGAGTGAACCTGATGAAGGTTATTCCATGAACTCGTTCTGCCACTAGATTTAGAGTGAACCTGTTGAAGGTTATTCCATGAACCCGTTCTGCCACTAGATTTAGAATGAACCTGATGAAGGTTATTCCATGAACCCGTTCTGCCACTAGATTTAGAGTGAACCTGATGAAGGTTATTCCATGAACTCGTTCTGCCACCAGATTTAGAGTGAACCTGTTGAAGGTTATTCCATGAACCCGTTCTGCCATTAGATTTAGAGTGAACCTGATGAAGGTTATTCCATGAACCTGTTCTGCCACTAGATTTAGAGTGAACCTGATGAAGGTTATTCCATGAACCCGTTCTGCCACTAAAGTTTTTATCTATGTTTTTATTATAGAACTCATGATTTAGTACCTTTATTGTAATCTAGAAGTAGATTCATTAATTGTTAAGTACCGTAGTAAGAGGAACCCTGAACACATGGGAATATTTAGCCAAAACTAGATTAGCTAACTAAATGGAAAAAACAAACAAAATAATGAACTTAACATTGTAGAAATGTTATTTCATCTATTTGAACTATGTCAACACGACGAGTTTGTTTTTCATAGTGCTGAAATAGCAGTTGACAACTGCACATGTCGTTATAACAGGAATATTTACCACCATTTATACAGGAATAATGAATCGGATAGAACGTGAGGGGCGTCATGTATTGCCCTTTCGCTTAACTTCGTCACAGAAGCAATACTTTTAGAATCGTGCTGATAATAATGTCAAGCGACAGTGGCATTACATTGACCGTATGAATAGCCACCCCGCTGATAATGATGTCAAGCGACAGTGGCATTACATTGACTGTATGAATAGCCACCCCGCAGATAATAATGTCAAGCGACAGTGGCATTACATTGACCGTATGAATATCCACTCCGCTGATAATAATGTCAAGCGACAGTGGCATTACATTGACCAATAGCCACCCCGATTATAGTGGTAATAATCAAGTATGTAAATAAGAAAGTCAGCGGATATAGAATATAATGGTTGTAAAGTAAAAAAAAGTCATCTGATTTAGAATATAATCTTTGATTACAACATTAGCTTTTGTATTATGTTACAGATCAACATGAACAAGGCACATTTATTGATAAGGTACGGACGTTTGCTATTCAGTAAACTTCTGAATATTTGTCCCTCACAATGTCATAATTATATGTTTATATCAATTCTAAATTGGTAGTCGGTAAAGAGATTTTCGAGGTAGTTGATGTCATGGCAACATATGAGAAGCTATGCCATTTTGTAAATGGTCAATTATAAAAATTAATTTACACAATTCAAAACATAGCAAACGCCTTCAGGTCAGCTTAGAGTCAAGTTATTTGTGTTAAAAAATCAAAGAAATATATTACAAGATCGTTTGTTGTGTAAGATGTCTGACAAAATTACTTTATTATCCATGTGAAAGTATTCTTGAAACATACTATTTCCTAGGTCATTTATTGACCTTAGATATGATGATTCGATTGGCTATACATGTATATGTACGATATAATTGTCTTCAAAACCGTGTATCAATATGATCTGGATCTGTATTATCTTCCATACCGTCTTTTCCAATTGCTAAATGATATTCAGGGACAATATAACCTATTTCCTTCTTCTTTTGTGAATCTACATCCTTGGCACAACATGAACAATCTAATTCTTTATCAAATGTAGGTGATAAAGGAAAATATGAGCAACATTTCACTTTCTGTATATATTTTGTTATGTATGGAAGTTCATACATTATAGTTTGTGTGGTTCCTCTAGATTTATCCATTAAACTCTGCCGCCATTTTAAAATTCCACGTTCCTCTAATGTTCCTTAAACAAAACAAATAACCAAATTATATAATATGTTGTATATTATATATAGATTGTACCTACTGAATGTGTTTGTCTTGTAAATTACTAGTAAACAATTTCATTTTGAGATTTTATGATGTCATTTATTGCTTGTTGTTAAAGTGGGTATGGTCAAATGGCTAAAGGTTAACACATGTGTGTTTAATGTCACTTTCAAGAAAATTCAGTTTTATCGGTTCTATCGTGACTAATTTTTCTTAGTGCAAAAAACCAGAGTACACAAAAAAAGGTACCTGTAGAAAACCTCCGACCTATCACAAGTCATTCACAAACTTTATCATATAAAGTTGTATCGAGTACACCTTACAACTTTAGCACCGATTCCATAGGTATATCTTAATTCAAGTACCATACGATCGCGGCGTTTGTTTTCCGAGTGGATGACAGAGATAAGTGAAACTGTAGGTACAGTGTCGTTGATACAACATAAAATATGTACCAAATTACTGACAGCCATTTTATAAAAGTTAATGGCTGATAGATTGTGCTCAGCATAAATTGAAAATATTTGTTCGTCATTTTGCATTATTATACCTCACTAACTTCTCATTGGCTTAAATTAAATCACATGACATAAAACAATTTTAATGTTTTGTGAAAATTAACCCAAACGGGAAACAACTAGTTGTTTACCTGGTAACAACCCTATTGTTCCCTGTAAACAACCCATTACGTGCATTTAACATTTGTTAAAATTTTGTCAAAAGTTATTAAGCACACATTTTGTTTAAATACATGTATTTATGTAAATGCCCAATCCTTGGTCTGCTGTTCGGTATAATAAAACAGTTATTGCCTTCAATGGATTGTAAACATCAGAATTGTTAACCCTCAAGGGGTTGTTTACCTCGGGCTAAAGCCCTCGGGAAAACAACCCCCTTCAGGTTAACAATTCTGGATGTTTACATCCATTGAAAGCAATAATTGTTTATTATTACTCTTCCATGAACGTTAAATAAGTAAACTGTATTAGTTTGAAGTAAATGACAACATACAGATAAAGTCTATTTGGCTAAGTGATTGTTTGTATTCTAATTTCGATGGTTTTTAAAAAGGAGTGTCAATATAATCAAGAGATTTTAATAATCTAGTCAGTTTAAATCCAATCAGTTTGGATCAATACAGGTTATCAGTACTCAAGAATGCCATGTTGTCACACATTTCTACATATTATTTGTTTTAAGAGGCAGTAACTAGTAGAAAAAAGCCAATCCATACCTGGGACTGTGTTGTCCAGAATAAATCCAAGTACCCCACCTACAAACATTGCCGTTCCTAATAAAACTCTCAAAACCTGGTCAAGGTCGTCAGATCCTAAAAATACATGAAACTCATATTTTACAATGTAAGTAAAAGTCATCTTGTAACAGTTCCTATTGAGCAATAAGAAATCAGATATAGTATGTTGGGAGTGATCGTTGATGACCAGTTGTAAGGCTGAATATTTAGACACTTATCCATCATAGTGGCAACCAAAGCATCAGCGGCACATCTTGTCCGAATGATTAACCGTATCCAATGACATCGACTTACTTTTATAACACTAGTATTATACATCTTCTGCATGAATCACGAATAATTTGAGCGTACCTGATGAAGGTTATCCCAGTTACGCGTCATTCGCCCTAAATTATATATCAAACTTTTAATTTCTATTAATAATTTACATGTCAAGTTTAAGATTGGGTCTCATCGTTCTTCACAACAATGCTGCTCATCCAGTGTGAGGGTCGGGATTATACTTGTGAGGGTGGGGATTATACCTGTGAGGGTGGGGATTATACCTGTGAGGGTGGGGATTATACTTGTGAGGGTCGGGATTATACTTGTGAGGGTGGGGATTATACTTGTGAGGGTCGGGATTATACTTGTGAGGGTGGGGATTATACTTGTGAGGGTGGGGATTATACTTGTGAGGGTGGGTATTATACTTGTGAGGGCGGGGATTCTACTTTTGAGGGTGGGGATTATACTTGTGAGGGTGGGGATTTATACTGACATGTAGAAACACTTGCATGATTGCCACTATTTATTAAAATGTATGTACCAAGGCAGGAAAGTGAGTGGTCATGTATATATGTGCTACGGGTATCGATTTTCCCTCTGTTTCTATCCTTTTCCCGACTATACATTGGAGCTGTTCGTACCATGTAATGCTTTGTTTTATATATACTTACCAGTTTGTATTGCATCTTCATGTTGTGCCAACCATTCTGGTATCATTATTCCAAGAATCAGTGAAAGTGCCAGAATTGTTAAATTTCTAGTAGATGAAAAATCTATGAATTGTAATACTGATATGCCTACTGCTGCCACCATGCCAAAGACGATGGTTAAAGTACCACCTATTATAGGATCTGGAATTAGAGTCAACACTGCACCTAATTTCCCTACAATCCCTCCAATCAAAAGCATGAAACCAGCAACCTGGAAAACACGCCTACTTGCAACCTGAAATGATTATTTTGACATTTTTAATTTCTAGTCCTTTCACTTGAACTCATGGTTATGTGTATCTTTTAATAAAGAAAATCTTTCAAAATACTATAAACAACCTTTTTGTAAACAATACATTTCATTTTTAAAATGTTGCCCAACTGACCTCAGTATTTCAAAAAAGCTAATCATATACTATGAACCATTTAAAAGCAGAGACATTCGGAAGCTACAACACCCAGTTTAATACATGTACATCATTCGCCGTGGCTACTGACAATCATGAAAAAGCTAATACATGTGAGTTTTTAGACAAATACCTTGGTTATTCCTATTGCACCAATATTTCCACTATAAGATGTAGTTGCATGTCCAGCACCAACCATACCAGAAATGATACTTGAAAATCCTTCTGCTGCAATACCGCGATTCAACGCGTGTGCTGGAGGTGGATTACCATTGGAAATACGAGCTGCAGCGAAGTAGTCCCCAATAGATTCTATGACTGATGACAAAGTAGCAGCTAACATACCGACAAACCCTGCGGCTGATACGGTCGGAAGTCCAAACATAACTACAAAAAAAAAATACAATACACATACATCATTAGGCGGAAATCGTCATGTTTTCTGTTTAAATCGTCATGTTTTCTGTTTAAATTGGTTTCAGAAATCGAATGTTTGCTAGAAAAACAATATACACGGTAACTAAATATAGATATTGAACTTTGATTTGTTCATTATCAAAATAGATAGATAATTACTTAGATTTATTATGGAAATAAAATTGGTAGAAATCAGAAAACCAACATGGAAAATGATATCTGATTATGTTTAGATGTCCAATTCATGTACCGTTCGCATATAAATATTATTAAAGATGCGTTTTCATACTGATGGATATGTTCATACATAATAGACGAATATATTAGTACTTTTCCATGCACATGTTGTTTTCATACCTTTTCCATACACAGGTAGTTGCTTGTGTACACTGATGGGCCTGTACATACGCAGAATATACGTTTTTATTCCTAGATATATACAATACATGAACATTGTCGGAAAATACGAAATGTGAGAAAAGCGAGTATCTGTAGAGCTTTTCTTTCATGCTTCGATGCGAGTTTATATTTTCCAACAATGTACGTATATCTTGTTTATATCGCAAAGGAATGTAGGCAAACATTGTGAAATTTACACACCCAAATATGTATCTACAGCGAAGTCCGCATTTCACCAGTGTCTTTTGCGCTTTACTCTACATAAGACGCCGGGTACCAGAAATTTTATACGTCTAGTAGTCATTTCTAAGTGTTTATTTAGTCCTTTAAATTCCCAAATCGGAAAATATCCTTAATAACTATATGTATTAGGTTTTACTTACAAGGATAAGGAATAAAGAACCAATCAATGTTCGTTACAACATCTAAACGGGAATCTGTCCTTGCTTTGTAAGATGGTAGTGTAGAATTGTTAGGTATAGTATCCGTTACCGTTAGTATATAAGACAGAATCCAACAAATAATCACACTTAGTATCACCTACAATTGTAATACATAATTATTGAAGATGGTAACGTACATTTTTAGATACTGTGTGCGTTACTATTATACTGTAAAACAATACTAGTTGCAATTTTAATTTAGAGAAAGCGATGAAATGTCGATATATTCATAAAATAAATATTTTCACACTTGAATTTGACCATTCATCGTCGTGACCTTAATGACAAAAATGTGTGCATGTTGTAATACAGTACATTTGAATTCAATGATATTCAACCAGCAAATATGACAAAAATCTTGATATTGTACTGAATAACCAGGATGTTCGATTATCTAAATAAACGTTAGAGAAACCAGAAGGGACAATGAAGAGTGGATAATGCAGATACACTAGCAACATTGGGTACACAAGACACAGGATAAAAGAACAAAGCCGAAAACTATAAAGATGAGCAACATGCACCTTACCAAAAACCTATGTGAAACAAGATGCTCGATAAGGATAAACAAAATTCTCCTACCTCAATGATGTGATACATGCGGTTTTTGTAGGAGTTCGTGTTATCCGATGTTTTGTTATTGTGATGTTGTGTTTTATCTTTGTGTTTGTATTGTTCTTGTTATGTCTTGATTCATTCTTTAGGTGGGTATTTTCAGCATTCGTCTTTAATTATTGTTATTATCGCATGTTGTTATAATCCCTTTCATCAGTTTGAAGATATCAAAGAGATAATCATGATCCGTAAATCGAAGGACAGACAATACAATTCCCAAAAGAAAAATGACAAAAGGACAATCACTGATCTGCAAAACACTACACAAAATAGTAAAGGTTAAGCAATAGGAAGCCCACTAAAACCATGGGTGAAGTCATATGCTACTGCAGGTTAGCAATAAGAAGCCCACTAAAACCAGGGGTGAAGTCATATGCTACTGCAGGTTAGCAATAGGAAGCCCACTAAGACCAGGGGTGAAGTCATATGCTACTGCAGGTTAGCAATAGGAAGCCCACTAAGACCAGGGGTGAAGTCATATGCTACTGCAGGTTAGCAATAGGAAGCCCACTAAAACCAGGGGTGAAGTCATATGCTACTGCAGGTTACCAATAGGTAGCCCACTAAGACCAGGGGTGAAGTCATATGCTACTGCAGGTTAGCAATAGGAAGTTCACTAAAACCAGGAGTGAAGTCATATGCTACTGCAGGTTAGCAATAGGAAGCTCACTAAAACCAGGGGTGAAGTCATATGCTACTGCAGGTTAGCAATAGGAAGCTCACTAAAACCAGGAGTGAAGTCATATGCTACTGCAGGTTAGCAATAGGAAGCTCACTAAAACCAGGGGTGAAGTCATATGCTACTGCAGGTTAGCAATAGGAAGCTCACTAAAACCAGGAGTGAAGTCATATGCTACTGCAGGTTTGCAATAGGAAGCTCACTAAAACCAGGGGTGAAGTCATATGCTACTGCAGGTTAGCAATAGGAAGCTCACTAAAACCAGGAGTGAAGTCATATGCTACTGCAGGTTAGCAATAGGAAGCTCACTAAAACCAGGAGTGAAGTCATATGCTACTGCAGGTTATGTAGGTAATTTTTCACAAGTGACACCCGTAGTATTTCACTTGATACCAACCCCGTGATAAGTCATGAAGGAAGAACGGACCGGATTGTGATGACTGATTACGACATCGGAACATATCCGTGGTCATTTGAGACACAAATATTATGTAGCGGTGACGACCGTAAAACTTTCAAGGTGGTTACTTCAACTTCGCCACTAGGAAGCATTAGTTCAGTAGCTTCTTTGTCAGCAGCAACCTCTATAGGAATCACATGATAGGAACCACAAGCTCTGGAATATCTTATCAAAGTCAACATATACATGCATAGGTAACCTTAGCCAAATTTCGTCCATAAGAACTTTAGAATATCTGTTCTATCTTTCGGGCCATTCCCTTTCTGCCAGTAAACGAATCCGTTGTCAAGATGTCGACAGTGTCATTTTTAATGCTTAATCTAAAGTAGATATGGACGTAAGGTTAAATCGAACTGTATCAGATATTAATGTAGTGCTAACATAACTTTAATCAGATTGATATTACAAATAAATTAAATATACTAACCGGCATTAACTGAAATATAGGATATCGGAAGATATAACATTTCTTCTTCAAGGAAAAGCCAAGACATGGAACCCGTACCCGTCCAAGAAATAACGTGAATAAAGCAATTAGTGCCATGGTCCTACAATCAATTTCACAATATTACATATATATTGAATGAAAAGAAAATCATAAGTGCAAATGTATATTGTAACCCTAGACATCTCCAGGAAAACCCAGGATTTGGAACCCGTAACCGTCCAAGAAATAATGTGAAGAATGTAATTAGTGTCATGGTCCTACAGTCAATTATACAATATTACATTGCTTTCTTACTCGTAGCAAAATCATCTACACTCCAAACCCTTTGTATTTTATTGTATCATGCAGTGAATTTACACAATATTGTTGAATGGTGTTTTATTTACATCATTTCTATTCTGCCTGTCAAAGTGCTGTATATACAATAGCAGCCCTGGTACCCTATACCACGGTTAGCAGGAGATTATTTAAGCCACAACCACATTCTTATTGAACACAAGTCTGATTTGTGTAGTACATTTGTCCGTATTCATGTAAATACTACATTTGCCATGGCCATCGAGGTGTGTGGGGGTACAATTATTTAAGAGGAAGTAAAGCATATTGCAGTTGGATTATGTTACTTCACAATGAACAAAATAAATTTCCAATCTTAGTATTAACATTTATTTTATTGTATGTATACTGGGAGTACATGTACATGTACTTTCATTTTACAAGTTTTATTTACTTAAAATAGAGGTTTGTCACTGATATCTAGTATCATTTCAATCATAATAAGTTGTTGATTCAACATAAAAATCCATGATTATTAATTGTAACCATATCTTGATACCACAGAGAAGTTCGAGGGGTACAGTACATAATAAATAACAAATATTTGATAGATCAGTAGTTTAATTCCTGGGACTGATAACATTTTAATATGGTCAATAAAATATAATGTCGTTGCACATACAATTTATTTACATACCAAATATATTTAATTTTCTTTGTAAAATGATATCTGATGTTCAAGAGTATTTAAAATTCAATTGATGTTTTATGTATTAAAAGTGATCAAGTCTTAAAAATTTATTAAGATAAAATAAAGTAGCCAAATTGAACAATATTCATGTCAGCGGCCTACTATCCTGTGAGGCATTCAACTTCACTATTCATAGTACACAACTGGGTATTGATAAACGTTTCTCCGGATGCAAAGTTTTATAGTATTCCAATACTATGCCTAAAAGAACATTTGAGGTATAAAGTTAATGAACTTAACAATAATGTTTAGCTTTGGATGATTTTTGTACAATAAATTATTTCTACAAGATTCTGTTAATATATAACATTCTGTTAATACATAACATTCTGTTAATACATTACATTCTGTTAATACATTACATTCTGTTAATACATTACATTCTGTTAATACATAACATTCTGTTAATACATAACATTCTGTTAATACATAACATTCTGTTAATACATTACATTCTGTTAATACATTACATTCTGTTAATACATAACATTCTGTTAATACATTACATTCTGTTAATACATTACATTGTTTTCTAATTCTCTTAATATTAACATAAAAACATGCGAACTTTGTTGTCTGTATTTAACTCATGATCAAATGCGGTTGTTTCGACGCCGAACCAACTAACTATTTACTTCAGGTTACTCAATTCTGTATTCGAAATTTCCGAGGCACATTCAAGTATCAATTATTACAAACAAATCGTACCCCAGTATCGAGATATCCATGTTAACGACTTATCCGAATTCTAGATAATCAGATTCGAATGTTTATACTTACAATATAGATATACCCCAATGGGACTGATTAAAATCTGCTGCCACAGCTGTCAAAGACAAGCCTATTAATGATATAGTCGGTGCTATAGTCAGTGGACCAATAAACTTTAACAGTAATCCCATTATACCAGTACAGCCTAGAATAACTTGAACTAATGATGCCAACATTAGATTCCCTTGGATCTAAAGAAAATAAAACTCTTATTATATAGGTATTATATAATATAAACATTTAGTAAAACGAAACCATTTTACCTCTTTGGAGATGATGGTGTTTTTATTTTTCTAATATTCGTCGCCATTACAGACAAAGACTTGGATGTCATGGCAAGGAAGAGACGACAGTTCTGTTGTTTGTTACCTTTTCTGGATTTGGGGTAAAGAAGTTCAAAACGGATGCCAAAAATGTGACAGAAGATGCTAACTATCCCGGGAGCTCCTGGACTTACTGTCGTTTTTGTGGGGGTTTAACCG
This sequence comes from Bathymodiolus brooksi, assembly GCA_963680875.1. Taxonomy (NCBI): domain Eukaryota; kingdom Metazoa; phylum Mollusca; class Bivalvia; order Mytilida; family Modiolidae; genus Bathymodiolus; species Bathymodiolus brooksi. Next base: position 15,393,888 of record OY804577.1, on the reverse strand, counting down.
GGTGATTTCGTGTATTTATACTGGCCAGCAGAAAAATACTAAATATAACTATGATCGACTTTGAATTTTTAAATCTTTCCTATTAGAATCCAAATAAATCATGAAAGTCACAGTTTGTATCAGATTTTAGCGTTCCTTGCATTTTATCCCTCGTTATCGCCCCGGATACAATTTTTTAAGAACACAATGTTACAGGAACAAATTAACTTATTGATGAGGATTTAACATTGGTAACATTAATTTCGCTGCATTGTATCCTAAATTGAAGAAGTACAAACAATACAATCACCAAAAGAAAAGAACAATGATCTACAAAGACTTAAGATCGAGCAATACAAACCCACTAAAAACCGTGGATGTAGTTGTGTGCTTCGGAAGGGTAAGCAGTTCCTGTATTACAAGTGCTAAAAGGAAAGGACCGGATTATGAGTACGACAAACGGAACATATCCGTGGTCATTTGTGATACAGATATTCCACAATGGTTAAGCAGGGTCATGGTGGCGATCGCAAAACCTTTGAAGTGATGACTTCAACTTAACTACTAGGAACCATTGGTTCAGTAACTTTTTTGTTAGCAGCAACCCTCTGTCAAAGAAATCATGACAGGAATCACAAGCTCTGGAATATCGGATAAACTGAGGGATATATACTGGAATGTTGCTACCTATAAATGGAGTGTTGGGAAAATTGAAATAATCTCTTTTGTCGTAAAGTTCCATTCTTAACCGACACTCATCGTCAATTTCGAGATGTAGGTCAAGGTATGAAGCAGACCTAGCTGTATCTGTGGCTTCCTTAGTTTATGATGATTTTATTTGTTAAATTAACAAAAGGGATAGGACACAAGTTTTACCAACTTAGGGAACGACCATTTAACTTGAAGGGGGGGGGGGGGGGGGGGTTATGGTTTTTTTCTAAAAAAATATTCTGATTCCCAATGTTGCTGAAAAAAATATTCCGATTTTGGTGGAGGAAAAAAAAAATAATCTGATTCAGAGTTTTTACATATAACCTAATGTTAAATTGTGGAAAACAAATTTGCGCTTCGCGGGACAAAAAAAATAAATATTCTAACTCTTGTGTTGTCCGAAAAAAATTTCTGAACGAAACAAAAAACCATAACCCCCCCTTCAAGTTAAATGGTCGGTCCCTTATGAAGTCTTCCTTTATCTAAAGCTCAATGGGATAGGATACAAGTGAGAGCTTATGTTGTATTGTTATAAAATGTACCGACTTTAAATAAAACTTTGATTGATTGATTGATTGATTGATTGATTGATGGATCAACAAAATCAACAAACTTACAATTATGTAGTGAAAGAACATCATCTGTACAGCGGAAAGGAAATTAAAGGATCGAGCTAGCTTCTTTTTCTTTTTCTTAAGAAGCCCCTGTATGAAGTCTACCTCGTAAGAATAAAGGAACAAGTCGGCAACAAATTATGGTTTTCATGAATTATTTCTTAAACAAACGAAACAAAATGTCGTTTGGGAGGTAAAAAAACGAAATTTCGTTCATTTTTATACATCATGAAGTGAACATTTTTTTTTTTTTTAATTCAGCATACAAGAATACTATATTTTCCAAAAAGTATATTTATATACCTCTTGGTGTTCTGATGACTACCGTTTTCGGGGGTTCTAAATTTTATTTACAGAATTGTCCTATATAATAAATACTGTTACAACGTCACCTCTCTGAGTCTGCTTTGCCAAACCTCATCTTTATCCATTAAAGTGCTGCCATTTTTTATATTACCAGAATATATCGGAACTGAAATTAAAATGTGTTACAGTTATTCATTTTTTTTGTATCATAAAAGGTAACTTTCATTTAGAACGATTTGCACGAACTGATACAATGAAATTAATACTCCAATCACTGATCGTGTGGTCGTTGTTTGTTTTTCATTTTTATTAAGAAAGGGAATAAACTGACAATGTCATTATATGTTAATGCTACAATCGTAACTACTCGGCCATGCAAATAACCTCGTACGTACATAGTAGAAATTCTTCTTAAATTGTTTGCCGGAAGTTAAGTTAAGTTAAGCCGCACAAAAATATAGTCCACGAAAATCCAATATGGAAGACATACTAAGTAAAATCTAATCACGGAAAGCTAATTAAAATTTTAATTGAAATATAGAAAATTGCTTAAAATATAACTTTATCAAACTTTCATGTAACTGACATGTGAAAAGTAGTGTGATTTATACGCCTAATGCATACGAGGTTATTTGCAGGGAAGCGAGAATGGCCGAGTAGTTACGATTGGTTAATGCTATGCATAGATATTTAATGGAGTATATAAACCACGGTGTGATGCTTTTCAATACCGTTACACAGGCTGCATTTCATTACATTTACATAATAATATATTTGAACACATTCACAGAGTGCTTTCAACACATTCACACTGACCTTTGTGTAATATTGTTGTTTAACGTCTGGTGAGTAATACTTCACCTATATTTAGGACGAGAATTCATGTGAACACTTTTGTAGGTCAAATCTGTTTTTGAATCAGAGTCAATGTTCTTAACAAAATAACAATAACCCACTTTATTATACATATAGCTTACTTTCAAGTGTCGTTGGACATTTCCATTTCTCAAGCGACATCATGGCGATGATTGGTGCAATAAATATATGAGATCCTCCTTGTATAATCCCAAGTCTGAAACAAAATGATTGGTGCAATAAATACATGAGATCCTCCTTGTATAATCCCAAGTCTGAAACACAATGATTGGTGCAATAAATACATGAGATCCTCCTTGTATAATCCCAAGTCTGAAACAAAATGATTGGTGCAATAAATACATGAGATCCTCCTTGTATAATCCCAAGTCTGAAACACAATGATTGGTGCAATAAATACATGAGATCCTCCTTGTATAATCCCAAGTCTGAAACAAAATGATTGGTGCAATAAATACATGAGATCCTCCTTGTATAATCCCAAGTCTGAAACAAAATGATTGGTGCAATAAATACATGAGATCCTCCTTGTATAATCTCAAGTCTGAAACAAAATGATTGGTAATAACCATAATGATAATCTATTTTTTTTAATTGATTGTAAAGTAAATGCTTGAAATATACCACTTCTGTAACAGGTATCTAACGTTATGGCAACCCTTGGGAGCAAGAAAGCCAAAGGGTCTAACAGTAGTGCCAAAATCAACATCACATATACCCGAGTGAAATGAAACATACCAAAACATTTCATCGCATACAAAGCAACAATTCGTATTCGTCATTTTATAGGTGGCCTAGTGGCTACGGTTCTCGACCCCTAATCACAAGCCATTCACACTGTATACGTGGAAACACGCTTTGATATTCACCTCGTCTGTATCTGGTATAGCCGTTTTAATATTTTTCTATGAGAGTTTATTCTACGATATGGGGAGGATATCCAGGCGTTATCGAAATAATCAATATAGAAAGACTAACAATATTTTTTTTAAAATATAACAAACAATAATCACCGTTAATAAACACAGAAAACTAAAAATGAGCAAAACGAGCCCCATCCGAAACGGAATGGACTTAGTTGCCCCTGAAGGGTAAGCTGTTCCTCATATTAATGATCAAATTCCAGTAAAGGTTGTAAATGGGGTAACAGGGGCTTAACGAGATCGTAGCGGCACAAACATATAATCTGTGAGATGACAATGGTGACACTTCCGTTTTGAAGACTTCAATTTACCTGTCATGAATCCCAGCGTAATCAGCTTGTTAATCAGTATCAAAGTATCAATCCTTTATCCAGAATACGATGCATAGGTCTTGGAATATTGTATTAATTGAGATATATAATCTCCGTATGCAGATGCTGTTGAAATATTGATACTAATGAATGGGAAGTTTACAATTGGAAAGTTAAAGTAATCTCGTTTGGCGTACAATTTTGATCTCTACGAGTTCTAGTCATCAATATCCAAGTAAAGATCAAGTTTTAGTTTAAACATATTTGCCAATAAAATAGACAATATATATCTGAAAAGCCGAGGCTGAAATGAGATAAGTATAGCGCATAGTTACTTTGTTTCACATACCCAAAAATCTCATCTATTTTCAGACACTGATTAGCATTTTTATACGTGCAACTGTAGTGTTTAACATACCTGGTATTCATTGTGGTCTCTTATTACACCATTGGTAACCATGATTATAGCGTGTGGTTAAAATGTCTCACATACCTTACACCAAATGTAGTTTGTATTATAGTAGCATGTCTCACATACCTTACATCAAATGTAGTCTGTATTATAGTAGCATGTCTCACATACCTTACATCAAATGTAGTCTGTATTATAGTAGCATGTCTCACATACCTTACACCAAATGTAGTCTGTATTATAGTAGCATGTCTCACATACCTTACACCAAATGTAGTCTGTATTATAGTAGCATGTCTCACATACCTTACATCAAATGTAGTCTGTATTATAGTAGCATGTCTCACATACCTTACACCAAATGTAGTCTGTATTATAGTAACATGTCTCACATACCTTACACCAAATGTAATCTGTATTATAGTAGCATGTCTCACATACCTTACATCAAATGTAGTCTGTATTATAGTAGCATGTCTCACATACCTCACACCAAATGTAATCTGTATTATAGTAGCATGTCTCACATACCTTACATCAAATGTAGTCTGTATTATAGTAGCATGTCTCACATACCTTACACCAAATGTAGTCTGTATTATAGTAGCATGTCTCACATACCTTACACCAAATGTAGTCTGTATTATAGTAGCATGTCTCACATACCTTACATCAAATGTAGTCTGTATTATAGTAGCATGTCTCACATACCTTACATCAAATGTAGTTTGTATTATAGTAGCATGTCTCACATACCTTACATCAAATGTAGTTTGTATTATAGTAGCATGTCTCACATACCTTACACCAAATGTAGTCTGTATTATAGTAGCATGTCTCACATACTTTACACCAAATGTAGTCTGTATTATAGTAGCATGTCTCACATACCTTACATCAAATGTAGTCTGTATTATAGTAGCATGTCTCACATACCTTACATCAAATGTAGTTTGTATTATAGTAGCATGTCTCACATACCTTACATCAAATGTAGTCTGTATTAGAGTAGCATGTCTCGCATACCTTACATCAAATGTAGTTTGTATTATAGTAGCATGTCTCACATACTTTACACCAAATGTAGTCTGTATTATAGTAGCATGTCTCACATACCTTACACCAAATGTAGTCTGTATTATAGTAGCATGTCTCACATACCTTACATCAAATGTAGTCTGTATTATAGTAGCATGTCTCACATACCTTACACCAAATGTAGTCTGTATTATAGTAGCATGTCTCACATACCTTACACCAAATGTAGTTTGTATTATAGTAGCATGTCTCAAATACCTTACACCAAATGTAGTCTGTATTATAGTAGCATGTCTCACATACCTTACGTCAAATGTAGTTTGTATTATAGTAGCAAGTCTCACATACCTTACACCAAATGTAATCTGTTTTATAGTAGCATGTCTCACATACTTTACACCAAATGTAGTCTGTATTATAGTAGCATGTCTCACATACTTTACACCAAATGTAATCTGTATTATAGTAGCATGTCTCACATACTTTACACCAAATCTAGTCTGTATTATAGTAGCATGTCTCACATACCTTACATCAAATGTAGTTTGTATTATAGTAGCATGTCTCACATACCATACACCAAATGTAGTCTGTATTATAGTAGCATGTCTCACATACTTTACATCAAATGTAGTCTGTATTATAGTAGCATGTCTCACATACCTTACACCAAATGTAGTCTGTATTATAGTAGCATGTCTCACATACCTTACACCAAATGTAGTCTGTATTATAGTAGCATGTCTCACATACCTTACATCAAATGTAGTCTGTATTATAGTAGCATGTCTCACATACCTTACACCAAATGTAGTCTGTATTATAGTAACATGTCTCACATACCTTACACCAAATGTAATCTGTATTATAGTAGCATGTCTCACATACCTTACATCAAATGTAGTCTGTATTATAGTAGCATGTCTCACATACCTCACACCAAATGTAATCTGTATTATAGTAGCATGTCTCACATACCTTACATCAAATGTAGTCTGTATTATAGTAGCATGTCTCACATACCTTACACCAAATGTAGTCTGTATTATAGTAGCATGTCTCACATACCTTACACCAAATGTAGTCTGTATTATAGTAGCATGTCTCACATACCTTACATCAAATGTAGTCTGTATTATAGTAGCATGTCTCACATACCTTACATCAAATGTAGTTTGTATTATAGTAGCATGTCTCACATACCTTACATCAAATGTAGTTTGTATTATAGTAGCATGTCTCACATACCTTACACCAAATGTAGTCTGTATTATAGTAGCATGTCTCACATACTTTACACCAAATGTAGTCTGTATTATAGTAGCATGTCTCACATACCTTACATCAAATGTAGTCTGTATTATAGTAGCATGTCTCACATACCTTACATCAAATGTAGTTTGTATTATAGTAGCATGTCTCACATACCTTACATCAAATGTAGTTTGTATTATAGTAGCATGTCTCACATACCTTACACCAAATGTAGTCTGTATTATAGTAGCATGTCTCACATACTTTACACCAAATGTAGTCTGTATTATAGTAGCATGTCTCGCATACCTTACATCAAATGTAGTTTGTATTATAGTAGCATGTCTCACATACTTTACACCAAATGTAGTCTGTATTATAGTAGCATGTCTCACATACCTTACACCAAATGTAGTCTGTATTATAGTAGCATGTCTCACATACCTTACATCAAATGTAGTCTGTATTATAGTAGCATGTCTCACATTCCTTACACCAAATGTAGTCTGTATTATAGTAGCATGTCTCACATACCTTACACCAAATGTAGTTTGTATTATAGTAGCATGTCTCAAATACCTTACACCAAATGTAGTCTGTATTATAGTAGCATGTCTCACATACCTTACGTCAAATGTAGTTTGTATTATAGTAGCAAGTCTCACATACCTTACACCAAATGTAGTCTGTATTATAGTAGCATGTCTCACATACTTTACACCAAATGTAGTCTGTATTATAGTAGCATGTCTCACATACTTTACACCAAATGTAATCTGTATTATAGTAGCATGTCTCACATACCTTACATCAAATGTAGTTTGTATTATAGTAGCATGTCTCACATACCTAACATCAAATGTAGTCTGTATTATAGTAGCATGTCTCACATACATTACATCAAATATAGTTTGTATTATAGTAGCATGTCTCACATACCTTACATCAAATGTAGTCTGTATTATAGTAGCATGTCTCGCATACCTTACATCATATGTAGTTTGTATTATAGTAGCATGTCTCACATACTTTACACCAAATGTAGTCTGTATTATAGTAGCATGTCCCACATACTTTACATCAAATGTAGTCTGTATTATAGTAGCATGTCTCACATACCTTACATCAAATGTAGTCTGTATTATAGCAGCATGTCTCACATACCTTACACCAAATGTAGTCTGTATTATAGTAGCATGTCTCACATACCTTACACCAAATGTAGTCTGTATTATAGTAGCATGTCTCACATACCTTACATCAAATGTAGTCTGTATTATAGTAGCATGTCTCACATTCCTTACACCAAATGTAGTCTGTATTATAGTAGCATGTCTCACATACCTTACACCAAATGTAGTTTGTATTATAGTAGCATGTCTCAAATACCTTACACCAAATGTAGTCTGTATTATAGTAGCATGTCTCACATACCTTACGTCAAATGTAGTTTGTATTATAGTAGCAAGTCTCACATACCTTACACCAAATGTAGTCTGTATTATAGTAGCATGTCTCACATACTTTACACCAAATGTAGTCTGTATTATAGTAGCATGTCTCACATACTTTACACCAAATGTAATCTGTATTATAGTAGCATGTCTCACATACCTTACATCAAATGTAGTTTGTATTATAGTAGCATGTCTCACATACCTAACATCAAATGTAGTCTGTATTATAGTAGCATGTCTCACATACATTACATCAAATATAGTTTGTATTATAGTAGCATGTCTCACATACCTTACATCAAATGTAGTCTGTATTATAGTAGCATGTCTCGCATACCTTACATCATATGTAGTTTGTATTATAGTAGCATGTCTCACATACTTTACACCAAATGTAGTCTGTATTATAGTAGCATGTCCCACATACTTTACATCAAATGTAGTCTGTATTATAGTAGCATGTCTCACATACCTTACATCAAATGTAGTCTGTATTATAGCAGCATGTCTCACATACCTTACACCAAATGTAGTCTGTATTATAGTAGCATGTCTCACATACCTTACATCAAATGTAGTCTGTATTATAGTAGCATGTCTCACATACCTTACATCAAATGTAGTCTGTATTATAGTAGCATGTCTCACATACCTTACATCAAATGTAGTCTGTATTATAGTAGCATGTCTCACATACCTTACACCAAATGTAGTCTGTAATATAGTAGCATGTCTCACATACCTTACACCAAATGTAGTTTGTATTATAGTAGCATGTCTCACATACCTTACACCAAATGTAGTCTGTATTATAGTAGCATGTCTCACATACCTTACGTCGAATGTAGTTTGTATTATAGTAGCAAGTCTCACATACCTTACACCAAATGTAGTCTGTATTATAGTAGCATGTCTCACATACTTTACACCAAATGTAATCTGTATTATAGTAGCATGTCTCAAATACTTTACACCAAATGTAATCTGTATTATAGTAGCATGTCTCACATACCTTACATCAAATGTAGTTTGTATTATAGTAGCATGTCTCACATACCTTACACCAAATGTAGTCTGTATTATAGTAGCATGTCTCACATACCTTACATGAAATGTAGTCTGTATTATAGTAGCATGTCTCACATACCTTACACCAAATGTAGTCTGTATTATAGTAGCATGTCTCACATACATTACATCAAATGTATTTTGTATTATAGTAGCATGTCTCACATACGTTACATCAAATGTAGTCTGTATTATAGTAGCATGTCTCGCATACCTTACATCAAATGTAGTTTGTATTATAGCAGCATGTCTCACATACCTTACATCAAATGTAGTCTGTATTATAGTAGCATGTCTCACATACTTTACACCAAATGTAGTCTGTATTATAGTAGCATGTCTCACATACCTTACATCAAATGTAGTCTGTATTATAGTAGCATGTCTCACATACTTTACACCAAATGTAGTCTGTATTATAGTAGCATGTCTCACATACCTTATATCAAATGTAGTCTGTATTATAGTAGCATGTCTCACATACCTTACATCAAATGTAGTCTGTATTATAGCAGCATGTCTCACATACCTTACACCAAATGTAGTCTGTATTATAGTAGCATGTCTCACATACTTTACATCAAATGTAGTCTGTATTATAGTAGCATGTCTCACATACCTTACATCAAATGTAGTCTGTATTATAGTAGCATGTCTCACATACCTTACACCAAATGTAGTCTGTATTATAGTAGCATGTCTCACATACCTTACATCAAATGTAGTTTGTATTATAGTAGCATGTCTCAAATACCTTACACCAAATGTAGTCTGTATTATAGTAGCATGTCTCACATACCTTACGTCAAATGTAGTTTGTATTATAGTAGCAAGTCTCACATACCTTACACCAAATGTAGTCTGTATAATAGTAGCATGTCTCACATACTTTACACCAAATGTAGTCTGTATTATAGTAGCATGTCTCACATACTTTACACCAAATGTAATCTGTATTATAGTAGCATGTCTCACATACTTTACACCAAATATAGTCTGTATTATAGTAGCATGTCTCACATACCTTACATCAAATGTAGTTTGTATTATAGTAGCATGTCTCACATACCTTACACCAAATGTAGTTTGTATTATAGTAGCAAGTCTCACATACCTTACACCAAATGTAGTCTGTATTATAGTAGCATGTCTCACATACTTTACATCAAATGTAGTTTGTATTATAGTAGCATGTCTCACATACTTTACACCAAATGTAGTCTGTATTATAGTAGCATGTCCCACATACTTTACACCAAATGTAGTTTGTATTATAGTAGCATGTCTCACATACCTTACATCAAATGTAGTCTGTATTATAGTAGCATGTCTCACATACCTTACACCAAATGTAGTCTGTATTATAGTAGCATGTCTCAAATACCTTACACCAAATGTAGTCTGTATTATAGCAGCATGTCTCACATACCTTACACCAAATGTAGTTTGTATTATAGTAGCATGTCTCACATACCTTACACCAAATGTAGTCTGTATTATAGTAGCATGTCTCACATACTTTACACCAAATGTAATCTGTATTATGGTAGCATGTCTCACATACTTTACACCAAATCTAGTCTGTATTATAGTAGCATGTCTCACATACCTTACATCAAATGTAGTTTGTATTATAGTAGCATGTCTCACATACCTTACACCAAATGTAGTCTGTATTATAGTAGCATGTCTCACATACTTTACACCAAATGTAGTCTGTATTATAGTAGCATGTCTCACATACCTTACATCAAATGTAGTCTGTATTATAGTAGCATGTCTCACATACCTTACATCAAATGTAGTTTGTATTATAGTAGCATGTCTCACATACCTTACATTAAATGTAGTCTGTATTATAGTAGCATGTCTCACATACCTTACATCAAATGTAGTCTGTATTATAGTAGCATGTCTCACATACTTTACATCAAATGTAGTCTGTATTATAGTAGCATGTCTCATATACCTTACACCAAATCTAGTCTGTATTATAGTAGCATGTCTCACATACCTTACACCAAATGTAGTCTGTATTATAGTAGCATGTCTCACATACCTTACACCAAATGTAGTCTGTATTATAGTAGCATGTCTCACATACCTTACATCAAATGTAGTCTGTATTATAGTAGCATGTCTCACATACCTTACATCAAATGTAGTTTGTATTATAGTAGCATGTCTCACATACCTTACATCAAATGTAGTTTGTATTATAGTAGCATGTCTCACATACCTAACACCAAATGTAGTCTGTATTATAGTAGCATGTCTCACATACTTTACACCAAATGTAGTCTGTATTATAGTAGCATGTCTCACATACCTTACATCAAATGTAGTCTGTATTATAGTAGCATGTCTCACATACCTTACATCAAATGTAGTTTGTATTATAGTAGCATGTCTCACATACCTTACATCAAATGTAGTTTGTATTATAGTAGCATGTCTCACATACCTTACACCAAATGTAGTCTGTATTATAGTAGCATGTCTCACATACTTTACACCAAATGTAGTCTGTATTATAGTAGCATGTCTCGCATACCTTACATCAAATGTAGTTTGTATTATAGTAGCATGTCTCACATACTTTACACCAAATGTAGTCTGTATTATAGTAGCATGTCTCACATACCTTACACCAAATGTAGTCTGTATTATAGTAGCATGTCTCACATACCTTACATCAAATGTAGTCTGTATTATAGTAGCATGTCTCACATACCTTACACCAAATGTAGTCTGTATTATAGTAGCATGTCTCACATACCTTACACCAAATGTAGTTTGTATTATAGTAGCATGTCTCAAATACCTTACACCAAATGTAGTCTGTATTATAGTAGCATGTCTCACATACCTTACGTCAAATGTAGTTTGTATTATAGTAGCAAGTCTCACATACCTTACACCAAATGTAGTCTGTATTATAGTAGCATGTCTCACATACTTTACACCAAATGTAGTCTGTATTATAGTAGCATGTCTCACATACTTTACACCAAATGTAATCTGTATTATAGTAGCATGTCTCACATACTTTACACCAAATCTAGTCTGTATTATAGTAGCATGTCTCACATACCTTACATCAAATGTAGTTTGTATTATAGTAGCATGTCTCACATACCTAACATCAAATGTAGTCTGTATTATAGTAGCATGTCTCACATACATTACATCAAATATAGTTTGTATTATAGTAGCATGTCTCACATACCTTACATCAAATGTAGTCTGTATTATAGTAGCATGTCTCGCATACCTTACATCAAATGTAGTTTGTATTATAGTAGCATGTCTCACATACTTTACACCAAATGTAGTCTGTATTATAGTAGCATGTCCCACATACTTTACATCAAATGTAGTCTGTATTATAGTAGCATGTCTCACATACCTTACATCAAATGTAGTCTGTATTATAGCAGCATGTCTCACATACCTTACACCAAATGTAGTCTGTATTATAGTAGCATGTCTCACATACCTTACATCAAATGTAGTCTGTATTATAGTAGCATGTCTCACATACCTTACATCAAATGTAGTCTGTATTATAGTAGCATGTCTCACATACCTTACATCAAATGTAGTCTGTATTATAGTAGCATGTCTCACATACCTTACACCAAATGTAGTCTGTAATATAGTAGCATGTCTCACATACCTTACACCAAATGTAGTTTGTATTATAGTAGCATGTCTCACATACCTTACACCAAATGTAGTCTGTATTATAGTAGCATGTCTCACATACCTTACGTCGAATGTAGTTTGTATTATAGTAGCAAGTCTCACATACCTTACACCAAATGTAGTCTGTATTATAGTAGCATGTCTCACATACTTTACACCAAATGTAATCTGTATTATAGTAGCATGTCTCAAATACTTTACACCAAATGTAATCTGTATTATAGTAGCATGTCTCACATACCTTACATCAAATGTAGTTTGTATTATAGTAGCATGTCTCACATACCTTACACCAAATGTAGTCTGTATTATAGTAGCATGTCTCACATACCTTACATGAAATGTAGTCTGTATTATAGTAGCATGTCTCACATACCTTACACCAAATGTAGTCTGTATTATAGTAGCATGTCTCACATACATTACATCAAATGTATTTTGTATTATAGTAGCATGTCTCACATACGTTACATCAAATGTAGTCTGTATTATAGTAGCATGTCTCACATACTTTACACCAAATGTAGTCTGTATTATAGTAGCATGTCTCACATACCTTATATCAAATGTAGTCTGTATTATAGTAGCATGTCTCACATACCTTACATCAAATGTAGTCTGTATTATAGCAGCATGTCTCACATACCTTACACCAAATGTAGTCTGTATTATAGTAGCATGTCTCACATACTTTACATCAAATGTAGTCTGTATTATAGTAGCATGTCTCACATACCTTACATCAAATGTAGTCTGTATTATAGTAGCATGTCTCACATACCTTACACCAAATGTAGTCTGTATTATAGTAGCATGTCTCACATACCTTACATCAAATGTAGTTTGTATTATAGTAGCATGTCTCAAATACCTTACACCAAATGTAGTCTGTATTATAGTAGCATGTCTCACATACCTTACGTCAAATGTAGTTTGTATTATAGTAGCAAGTCTCACATACCTTACACCAAATGTAGTCTGTATAATAGTAGCATGTCTCACATACTTTACACCAAATGTAGTCTGTATTATAGTAGCATGTCTCACATACTTTACACCAAATGTAATCTGTATTATAGTAGCATGTCTCACATACTTTACACCAAATATAGTCTGTATTATAGTAGCATGTCTCACATACCTTACATCAAATGTAGTTTGTATTATAGTAGCATGTCTCACATACCTTACACCAAATGTAGTTTGTATTATAGTAGCAAGTCTCACATACCTTACACCAAATGTAGTCTGTATTATAGTAGCATGTCTCACATACTTTACATCAAATGTAGTTTGTATTATAGTAGCATGTCTCACATACTTTACACCAAATGTAGTCTGTATTATAGTAGCATGTCCCACATACTTTACACCAAATGTAGTTTGTATTATAGTAGCATGTCTCACATACCTTACATCAAATGTAGTCTGTATTATAGTAGCATGTCTCACATACCTTACACCAAATGTAGTCTGTATTATAGTAGCATGTCTCAAATACCTTACACCAAATGTAGTCTGTATTATAGCAGCATGTCTCACATACCTTACACCAAATGTAGTTTGTATTATAGTAGCATGTCTCACATACCTTACACCAAATGTAGTCTGTATTATAGTAGCATGTCTCACATACTTTACACCAAATGTAATCTGTATTATGGTAGCATGTCTCACATACTTTACACCAAATCTAGTCTGTATTATAGTAGCATGTCTCACATACCTTACATCAAATGTAGTTTGTATTATAGTAGCATGTCTCACATACCTTACACCAAATGTAGTCTGTATTATAGTAGCATGTCTCACATACTTTACACCAAATGTAGTCTGTATTATAGTAGCATGTCTCACATACCTTACATCAAATGTAGTCTGTATTATAGTAGCATGTCTCACATACCTTACATCAAATGTAGTTTGTATTATAGTAGCATGTCTCACATACCTTACATTAAATGTAGTCTGTATTATAGTAGCATGTCTCACATACCTTACATCAAATGTAGTCTGTATTATAGTAGCATGTCTCACATACTTTACATCAAATGTAGTCTGTATTATAGTAGCATGTCTCATATACCTTACACCAAATCTAGTCTGTATTATAGTAGCATGTCTCACATACCTTACATCAAATGTAGTTTGTATTATAGTAGCATGTCTCACATACCTGACACCAAATGTAGTCTGTATTATAGTAGCATGTCTCACATACCTTACATCAAATGTAGTCTGTATTATAGTAGCATGTCTCACATACCTTACATCAAATGTAGTTTGTATTATAGTAGCATGTCTCACATACCTTACATTAAATGTAGTCTGTATTATAGTAGCATGTCTCACATACCTTACATCAAATGTAGTCTGTATTATAGTAGCATGTCTCACATACTTTACATCAAATGTAGTCTGTATTATAGTAGCATGTCTCACATACCTTACATCAAATGTAGTCTGTATTATAGTAGCATGTCTCGCATACCTTACATCAAATGTAGTTTGTATTATAGTAGCATGTCTCACATACTTTACACCAAATGTAGTCTGTATTATAGTAGCATGTCCCACATACTTTACACCAAATGTAGTTTGTATTATAGTAGCATGTCTCACATACCTTACATCAAATGTAGTCTGTATTATAGTAGCATGTCTCACAAACCTTACACCAAATGTAGTCTGTATTATAGTAGCATGTCTCACATACCTTAAACCAAATGTAGTCTGTATTATAGCAGCATGTCTCACATACCTTACATCAAATGTAGTTTGTATTATAGTAGCATGTCTCACATACCTTACACCAAATGTAGTCTGTGTTATAGTAGCATGTCTCACATACCTTACATCAAATGTAGTCTGTATTATAGTAGCATGTCTCACATACCTTACACCAAATGTAGTTTGTATTATAGTAGCATGTCTCACATACTTTACACCAAATGTAGTTTGTATTATAGTAGCATGTCTCGCATACCTTACACCAAATGTAGTCTGTATTATAGTAGCATGTCTCACATACCTTACACCAAATGTAGTCTGTATTATAGTAGCATGTCTCACATACCTTACACCAAATGTAGTCTGTATTATAGTAGCATGTCTCACATACCTTACACCAAATGTAATCTGTATTATAGTAGCATGTCTCACATACCTTACACCAAATGTAGTCTGTATTATAGTACCAAGTCTAACATACCTTACACCAAATGTAGTCTGTATTATAGTAGCATGTCTCACATACCTTACACCAAATGTAGTCTGTATTATGGTAGCAAGTCCACACATAAACATTGAAATACTAAGGAGTTGAGCAATCACATTCGCTTTTTCTTCTGCTGGGAACAGGTCGGTACACAACTTGTCTCCCAAAATAAAAGGTATTGACAACGTGCTTCCAAGACATAATATTGCTTGCTTGAAATATAATGAAACATAATTTTAATGTAATTCGTAGTTGAATTTCAAAAGGGTGCAAACTGTGCGTGAATTGAAAACAATGTTCTTCTTCTAACTTGTACAGGGAACATACTGTAAACTACCATTATCATCTTTTGCTTAACATTGTATAATGTGTACATATATATGAACGGTCTTCCTTATTCATATATACAATAATGTGTCAGATGCGAATAACTTTTTTTAACTTAATCATATATAGGGAGTCAGGGGTTAGGGTTATGGTGTTTAACGCAACTTTCAACAATATTTCAGTTATATCGTGGCGGTCAGTTTTATTGGTGGAGGAAACCTAGAGAAAACCACCGATCTGTTGCAAGTCACGTACCCACTTTATCGTATACTAGTATATCTTTATTCTCAAACTGACAGTGCATATCACATATACAGAGAAATTATTGATTGTATTGATACGTAGTGCCCTTTAATGTGATTAACTTTGAAGTACTTTGAGGTAATCAATTAAATATCTATTAAAATATAAGTTGCTTGTTAAATAGGTTTAATTTAGTGTGTCAGTGACGTACGGTATTATATTATGTTTGCATATCTGTTGACAAGTATTTGGTGTATTTAAGCCCTCTGTGTGACCTTTCGACATGCTCTCTCCTCTTGTACATAGTGTATATAGTTTTTGTTATTATTCATTGTTATGCATTGTTTTATATTATTAACTCTATATTAATTGATTGATTGATTGGTTGGTGTTTCACATTACATATTAAGAAAGGTTTGATGATACCAAAGTGGTCAAAAACCGGGAATCAAATAAGGACAGACAATACAATGGCCATAAGATACCAAAGGGGTAATCAGAAGCCGGGAATCGAAGAAGAACAGACAATACAATGGCCAAAAGATACCAAAGGGGTAATCAGAAGCCGAGAATCGAAGAAGGACAGACAACACAATGGCCAAAAGATACCAAAGGGGTACTCAGAAGCCGGGAATCGAAGGACAGACAATACAATGGCCAAAAGATACCAAAGGGGTAATCAGAAGCCGGGAATCGAAGAAGGACAGACAATACAATGGCCAAAGATACCAAAGGGGTAATCAGAAGCCGGGAATCGAAGGACAGACAATACAATGGCCAAAAGATACCAAAGGGGTAATCAGAAGCCGGGAATCGAAGAAGGACAGACAATACAATGGCCAAAAGATACCAAAGGGGTAATCAGAAGCCGGGAATCGAAGAAGGACAGACAATACAATGGCCAAAAGATACCAAAGGGGTAATCAGAAGCCGGGAATCGAAGAAGGACAGACAATACAATGGCCAAAAGATACCAAAGGGGTAATCAGAAGCCGGGAATCGATGGACAGACAATACAATGGCCAAAAGATACTAAAGGGGTAATCAGAAGCCGGGAATCGAAGAAGGACAGACAATACAATGGCCAAAAGAAAAAGGACAAAATAACAAATAATGATATACAAGACATTACACAGAAAACTGCAGATTGAGCAACACAAGCCCCACTAAAACCGGGGTTAATCACAGGTGCTCTGGAAAGGTAAACAGTGTATGTTCCAATAGTGGTACCCGTCGTTTTACGCTTGTTACACATCTCGCTGATACGTCATGAATGAGGAAAGGAATGGATTGTGACCACAACAAACGGCAGTTATCTGTGGTCATTTGTGACACAGATACTCCGTAACGGTTAACCAAGTCAGGACCGTAAATCTTTCGAAATGATGGCTTTGTCTTAACAACCAGAAACCGTTGGTTCAGTATCCTCCTTGTTAGAAGCAACCCTCTATCAACGAAACTTAACTTAACCACTAGAAACCCTTGGCTCATATCTTCCTTGTTAGCATGACAGTGATGAACTGCTGATCTGATTGCAAGCACAAGGAAAACAATAAACCCTTTTACACAGAGGAATGTTTTGATAGGATGGGTTATCAATAAAACTTATTACTTTTATGATGACTTTTGTCAAGAGTGGAATAAAATAAATTGTCACTTGAGTGAGAAAGACAAAGAGTATAATATATATATAACGTAGATGGTCAGGGTTTAAAGTTTATAATCCTTCCTTATCGGATATAGACATAGCTAACTGACAATCATAACTTCCTGATTGTTATTACGTTGTATATATATTAGGAAGTACCCAATCTGTGGAAACTGTACTGTATAATTAGAGTATGTTTACTAATGAAGAAAGATTCTGATTGTATGTTATTTATACATGTTCTTATACATGGCTTCATTGTAATGTGAACTCGGTAATGACAGGAAAGTGCTCAATGAGACATCTCCGTCTTATTATGGTATATTATGAGAACATATTATGATTTGAAGTCAAAATTATCTCCAAAATATCAAATGTCACAATGGTCCATTCAATACTTCAAGTTGTTTTGGGTGTGAGTGAGTGAGTGAGTGAGTGAGTGGGTGATTACAGTTTAATGTTAAATCAGCAGTTTTACAGCTATATCATGGCGATAACAAGTTACATTCGATTAAATGGTGATGATGTCAGCAAATAATCAGCATATTATACCAAATTTAAGGTCTGGTTTGACACGACCGGAGCTCGAACTCACGAATTAACCATATTTGCCATAACCGATGGAGCTTAAATCTTCAATAAAAATAATATTTCGCCTGAAAAGTCTTGAAAATTTCCCCCTAAATATGAATACTTAATTACGCATCGCCTTCACTTTCTAGATTCTGGGCTATTGTATATTATTCAGGTTAAACGAATACAAAAGGTAAACTTGAAAGCATGATCATAAACCTTAAAAAATAATCATTAAAATATAAATTAGACTTTGACACCTGTTTTATGACATCTGTCAAGTGTTTTTTGTTCTTTTGTGTCAATAGATACAATCATGTAATAGGTAAAACGTGTTGCACTCGCCGAACTGAAACAATCCAAGCAACAACACTAGATTCAATAATTTATGTTATCAAACAATACACCTATTTGAACTGTGTGTAGACTCTCTGAAACGGTTCATAAAAAACAGCACTCCCATACTCCCATAAAAACGAATGCATGAATTAGTGGAATTCAATGATAAGAAAACAAAAGTAACATATGCACTAATACAAACAACCTACTAACCTCAGAACAGATAGGATTGGAACCTTGCACCTAATATGTAAAACAAACGGTAAAGCAGGGAATAATATAAATCTAGACCATCTGGAACACAAAGATATGCTACCAAAGTTTTAATTAGAAGCCGGAAAACGAACAGATATTACAATCACGTCACTACAATTACCAAACGAAAACATGACAAACAGACATACAATGGTCCACCAAAACATTACACACAAACCCCATTAAAACGGTGGTGAATTCTGGTGCTACCAGTGATCATTCATGTAAGAGTAAAGAATGACGTGATTGTAGCTACGGCGAACGGAACATATCCCTGGTAATCTGTTTGTTATAACTTGATAAGTCATTTATCCGTTCAGCAACACTAAATAGAAGCTCTCTCTTCTTTATCGCTTAATGTACAAATGTATAGAATGATATCCTAGAATAATGCCATTTCGGATGTTCGTGTATTTGTGTATATGGACTTTTAAGGACCAGACTTAAGAAATATGAGGATCTTTAATGTGTATTTTGATTAAGCAAAAAGCAAATTGTTACAAGTATGAAACAGTTTTACTTAAGACAACCATATTGAATTGTTTATTTATTTTATTACGATTACTGACAATCAACAGCTATTAGCAGTATTCGTCGACATGTAGTTCATAGTTAAAACATAATTTTCAACACAATATATACAGAGACGTGCCAAAAGTATTCGGTCACTGTAATTTTTTTTTACTATATATTTCATATAAAACCACAATTTTTTAAAACATTATTCCAAAGTCAATTCTTGTTCGATTTTGATGACATTTTTACCAACAGAAGCGAGAACGTACGTAGTTTTCTGTGATTATTTTAAAATATTTGGGAGCGCAGATTTTTAAATGTTCATGATTTAAACACAAACTTAAATTATTTGTCTTCAAATGTACTATCATTGTATTGTATTTTTGACGTTCAAAATTCAGTTTTGTGTTTAAATCGTGAACTCATAAAAATTATAGATTATAAATTTATGCTAAAATTACAGTGTTAAACTACATTTAATTCTGTTTTTGTTGGTAAAAAAAATCATCAAAATCGAACAAGAGTCGACTTTGGAATAATGTTTTTAAAAAATGTGGTTTTACATGAAATATATAATAAAAAATCACAGTGACCGAATACTTTTGGTACGTCTCTGTAGCTATATATGAAACAACACATGACAGATACCGAAACAGCGTTATATTCAAATCGGGACATTTATGATCGTGCAACCGAGTTGTCTTGCATTGTTGACCATCACTGTCTAAACTGTCTGTGTATAATTGACCATTTGCTAAACTAACTAACTGTAGCGAATTTTGGAAGCAATCCCCCTTTTTATTATTCATTCTTATCAGATTCATGTATATGTGCATGGAGTGGTATTATGCTTTGAAACGTCATCACTGATATCTTAGTGTAGTTGAAATAAGTAACAGGTGGCTTATACTACTTCATAGGACAGTAATTAATACCAGATGATGACCTGATAACCTAATATAATGTTGTTTAATGTGGTCATCGTGCCCTAGTAATGGTGCCTTAGTGCATCATTGCTATTTTGTGACCAACACAGCATATCTTTGGTATAAATGAGAGTGATGAGATTTGATATACACATTGAAAAGCAAAATATATAAATGATTTATTATTAAGTAGAAATAGCAACCTGTCAACTGCAATGGTTTAATGGGTTATTTCAGCATATGCACATTTCAAAGTTAAACAGTTCAGCAAGGACAGGGGTGCGTTCAACATCTTAGCTGCTAGGTTGAACTACGTAGAAAAATCCCGCTGAACGGAAAGCTAGCCTAGCCGCTACAAAGCTCTCGCTAGCTTAAAAAAATTCTTCTAGTTTTTGAATCCAAGATGGCGGCTAAAACTATATGAAATGATATAATTGGTTGATAAAACCGTAAAAAGAAGTGGCAACGCTTTTAATACGGATGATAATTTATTAAGGTAACTAGACAAATACGATTAGCTAAAATGTTCAATAACGTTATTGCTATTTTACCTAGCAGCTAGGCTAGCTGCTACGATATTGAACGCAACTCTGAAATCGACGACCAAACAAACATGTTTCAAATTTGTCCTTACATGGGTGGACCAATGAAAACCCTTGTAAGATGTTATATATTATATAATCGTGCAAAAATGTTTATCTCATTGTGCAATGTGCCAATCAAAAAGGAATATTGTTGTCGACTTTAGACAAATGAATACGAAATCTTTACAACAATTCATCTGACAAGTTGATAAATAATGTTCAATCAGTCAAACACGAGATATATAATCATAAGAGAAACCTTTAGAGTTATAGATATAGCTTAGCTTAAACATATTGCATTTAAGGAATTATTCATGGAAGCCATACTAAGTTGTGAGTATTAACATGCAGGGATATTTGTATTTTATCTAGGAGATGGCCAATGCTTAATCCTTCCTAGATATAAACTTAATCAAATTAAATAAAATTTAGATATATACGTTTTCATTAAATATGCAGAATAAACATAAAAAGTAAAATTACGCTAAAATTTTGTTTTCAAAATAGAATAAACCTATTTCATTTCTTCATTGTTTCACAAACCTGAAATGCAAAGATAATACACGTATGAGGTGATGGTACATCCTCAACTCCGTAATAGAGGCTTTTATCATCCTCATCCATGAATGAAGAAGTGAAAATATTTATTATATTAGATTTTTAGAACTAGTCATTCATTTTGACATTTTGCTTTTTATAAGGTGCACAAATGCAGCTTGCCATGGGAGGAGGTTGGTCGTACCATTAATAAGAAGTTGGACACTTATCCCCATCATTTGTTATCATTAATTGATTCAGCTCTAATAATTAGGATAATCACCAAAAAGTCGATATTTAATAAATGATATACAATGTGATAAATATGCTTTCAATTAAAACCATTGTTTTGAGCTTTAGTGTATATCCGATTACAGACCCTAATATTAGGGTAATGGAGATATATCTTTGCAGATGTGATGGAACACGCCTGTCAAAAGATGACACAGGTGTATCTCAACACAATTCAAGGTGCTCTGTAGATTTTTATGTTACCTTTAAGTGCGCATGCATTTCTACATATGGAACACACATAGTATAAAACATATCTGTTTTAAAATTGTAAATATTGGAATTAGGACTGAAAAGGGGAGCATAGTGGCGGTGACTAGATTTAGACCAAGTTATTCAGTCTGACAAGATGATGATGGGTCATTAGCCCTATAGTCAACGTTTGTTAATATTATGGTATTTCTTCTGTGGTATCGCAGAGATTTGGGGTTGATGTGATCTCTCATTATGCTTGTACCAGTTTGGAACCTGGTTTGGACTCTTGTGAAAAAAACTGAAAGTTCGTGGTATTTAATATGGGATTATGTATAAGTGTCCCCTAAACTCTCCATTTCCAGTAAGGTGCTTATGTTTGCATTCTTACCAGTGGAGCGCAGATTAGCACAAACTTCAAAATATCGGAGGTTTGTTTCCTCTTGCCAGTATCCCCCATTGTCAGACCTTAGAGTTATTTTTTCCTCCATATATTAGACTATGTATGCCTCTTGTATTAAATACAAATACTATTTTCATTAGATATCTACCTTTTATTTTAATTAAAAATGCAGACTAAGCATAAGCACAAAAATGATGTTTTCAAAATAAAATCAAACTATTCCATTCCTTCCTTGTTTCACAAAACACATATGAGGTGATGGAACATCGTCTTCACCCATGAAATAAGAAATGAAAATATTTACACAGATAACGTTTATGGTATGTCCAATGACATTTGCATATGTTTGCTTAAGATCAAAGTAACTTTAAAGAAAGTTGTATTGGTAATTGGTAGATATAGCATACATTTAACTTTAAAGAAAGTTGTATAGGTAATTGGTAGATATAGATCTATATATAACATATACTTAGTATTCTAACATCATCTTTTTATTGATCATTTACATTTACTGTCGACATCTATGGACCGCCACGATATAACTGAAAATATTGTTGAAAGTGACGTTAAACACCACAACCCTTACCCCCTAACTCTAGATTCATATATTGGTCTATTGATAAAAAAAATGTATGTAATATTTAGAAAACTTTTTATTGGTCTCATAGAAGGTGAGTGAGTGATTGAGTAAGTGAGCAACTCTTCATGGTGAGAATAAATTACTTTTTGATGAGATGAACGTGATACTCGTTTGCTTTGTGCTAAACGAAGACCCTTAACTGTGTTTTTATAGAGCTCGTCCACTGAAACAACAATCCACAGAGGTGTCGCATTCCACTCGGACACATTATCAAGATTCCTAGACAACAAATATGTTCTCTTAAACATTCATGATGTGTGCTTAGCGTAGAAGTAGCAAACACCGATGTTATAGTTTTTGGTTTGACTCGACCGTGGATCGAACACTTGCAGACTTGGTTTGACTCGACCGTGGATCGAACACTTGCAGACGTTTTAGGTAATATATTCAAATATGATTAAAGCTTTAAATGTAAGTTGTTCATCAATTTCATGTGAATTATCATTATTTGTTGTTTAATGCCCATTTTGACAGTATTTCAGCCATATCGTGGCATGAAGTTTCAACATTAAACCATGTCAAAGGTCGAGACTCTTTTTATGTAAAACATGAGTTATATTAAAGAAAATGGTTAAAACTGAAAAAAAAAGATATAATTATATGTCTAAAAATTAATAATGGCTAATTTTGAAACTGGTTTAAAGGTATAATGTCGTTGGCTTTGTTGATTTCTTTTTTGTCCCAGATGTTTTTTACAATGAGTACATAAAAAACATAAATTAACACTAATTATCGAGTTTTAAAGTAAAAAGTCCATCCAGTCTCTTAAAAATTACTTTCACGAAAACACATCTCAAACATAAATTCCAGTCTGTATGACAATATACGCCATTATTCGTATGACTTTAGGTGATCTTTTACTAAAAGTTTGCCGACGCGGTCGTACGCGAATATTAACTGATTCTGTTGGAAAAAGAAACAGGAAAGAAGTTTTGACGAATTACAAAATTGAAAAACCAAGAATTAACATAGGCCACCTACATGACCGTTGAGTGGAAAATATAAAAGGAAGCGTTGAGAGTTCAAACTAACGCTGAAGTGCCATTGCGCATGTACTTCGGAAATCAGTGGGACATGCATAATTAATGACGCTGAAAGGAAAGCTGCACACATAAAAACAACGAAAATACACGTGGTTTTTTGTCAAGTTGTTGGTCGAATCTCGTCAAACGACGTTTAAAGGGAAACTTCGCAAAAAAAATATTTTTTTATGTTTTTCCTGATGTATAAATATGAATGTTTATATGTATATTAGCGTTTTATTATGTTGGATAAGGGAATGAAATCGATTTTAAAATTCGGTCAACGATAGATGGATGTCGCCATTTTGATAGCATCTCGATACCAATTATCACGTGATGTCTAAATACCACCAAGCCCCAAAACAAGCGTGTCAATTCGGGGTCCTCATTCAGTGTCGATATGGCTTGTCAGGCGTAATTCTTTTTATTTTTCTTATTATTTTAAATATATGAATTTATTACACAATCACTTTTTGCAGATTTACGTTTTGTTTCTATATACTTATGGCAAAACAAACGAATCGGAGAAAACGGTCCGTCTTTAATGAGACACATTTACAAAAGATTTTTTTCGAAAATTGAAGAACTACGAAATTATGTGAAAAAAAAGAACGAACATCGGAACAATGCCATGAATTCGTAAAAAAATCAAAATAGGCCTATACTGCGGGACAAAATTGTTTAAATGATATTATTTATAAGATCGCACTTTGTAATCGAACGTTCATGCACTACAATAAAGCTACACATAAGCTCTGCTTCTTAGCTAAAAGCACAGAAAGTAACAGGGTAGGAAGCCATAAAATTGAGAGGATTATGTAAACATATAATTTGTAATAGTTTTCATTTGACAATTACAGACGATGAGTATTATAAATACTTTTAAAGTTTATTATACAAAACTTCAGGGTACATCCCTTCCGTAATATAATAATTTGTTTATGGAAATACAATATTCTTATTCGCCAACAGTAAAAGATTAATCTGTTTTCATAAAGGGTACATCTCTTACGTAATATAATAATTTGTTTATGGAAATACAATATTCTTATTCGCCAACCGTATAAAGATTAATCTGTTTTCATAAAGGGTACATCTCTTACGTAATATAATAATTTGTTTATGAAAATACAATATTCTTATTCGCCAACAGTAAAAAGATTAATCTGTTTTCATAGTTCGGTTATTTCTGATTTGAACAAAGCGTAACATATAATATGTCTCTGCGTAAAGAAAACATTTTTGTTTATTTTAATCACGTCTTTTGAACTGGCGAAACCTTCTGATTAATCTCAGAATAGTCAGAAAAAATATGGTTGTTGTTTTTATAAGGAAAAATTGCATATGAATGGTTTTTGTCTATTATGCTTTTTGGGGTTTGCAAGAAGAATTTTCTACCCTGCCCTGTTCACCCTGCTTTACTTCTTAATTTTGGTTTTGCTATATCATTCTGATGAGGCACAAAAAAAAATCAAGATGAAAATGAACAATTCAATATAACTTACGATCAATGTTAATCTTAAGATTATTTTGTGAAAATATCCCCAGAATCATTGATGCATCAGGCGCGGATCCAGCAGTTTTGAAAACGGGGTCCCAGGCTCTTGTTTGGGTGTAGACAACTTTTTATTGGTCTCATATAATGTAACACACCAGAAAACCAATTTATCTCTATACGCCATTCATTTTAAATTGCACCATAACAAAACATGCAAGCGTTTCCAATCTTACGTACACGGTATATATTTTGTGAAATCTAGATAAGTACTGTTAAATGTCAACGTGTTCTAGTACATGTAATCGTGGTATAGTAAATATACGTACATTGTCGGTAAATATAAAATTTATGTGTACGAGCTTTAGAAACAGGAAGAAAGGTGTACCTCTTACGATCTTTTCTTTCCTGTTTCGTGACGAGTACAAATACATTTTTAAATATTTCCCTTCAATGTGCATTGCCGTAGCGCAATGGAGGCAAATGAGGCAAATGCCTCACTTTTGAAACGGCAAGTGTAACCTTTTGAAAGCAAATAAAATCTTTTTTTTTCTTCAAAATTTGTCTAAATTCACCCCCTTTGCCTCACTTTATTCAGACCCGGCCTACAGCCGTGATGTGAGTATATTGTGTTTTTACTACAATGTCTTGTGTGCAAAAATGTTTTTCCCCGCAAAAAGGCAAAAACGTTGGCCATCATGAAGTTTGATTTAATTTCTTATTGGGTATCTACAACACGTTCTGTGTTTGACCAGATACCCGTTCTGTGTTTGACCAGTGTCTATTGCGCTTCCCTATACATAATACACGGAGTACCATGCGACTTAGGGAGTACATGTACTGATTGCAGTTTTCGGGAACCAACAACAACAAAAATAGAATATATGAAAACGAGAAGTTGGGTATACTTGAACTATCATAGTGTGCAATATCATCTACTCTATATATACATTGCAGGTCGTGTCATCTTGATTTTTTTTTCATTAAAAGTTTCACAATCTGTTGTCGGGGAACATTCTGGGGGAATTATATCTAGTAAACTTGTTAGCCTACCCTTACATTTTATTTGTACTTTGAGATTTTGTATTATTGATCTATTTATTTATTTACTTATCTATTTATTTATTTTCTTGTTTCTGTTTGAAAGTTCAAAAAGAAATCAAATTTTTAGCGAGTTTTGATGTAAATAATAAAATATAGAAAAAAAGCTACCTGCAAGGCAAAAACAACACACAACTGTGGAGCTGGCGTGTCTTCAACGCCGTAGATTACAGGGGATGATAGATCTTCGTTATCCACAATTTCTTCTGAACTATCCACCGTATATTTTTCTTCGTTTGTGTTCTCCATTTTATAATTATAATCTTGACAATCCTGTCATGTATTGTTGTTATATATCAACTTATGATGAGTTCCTTCGCCAAGCCTTTTAAAATCAAATTTTCGGCGAACATCAATTATAGGTATATATAATACCGGTAGATTGTAATAAAAGATTTAAAAATGCAAGGAGCAGATAATTGAAGTATTTATACAAATTTGTCATTCACATAAAGACCTTGTGACATATGTAATTGTGTACCCTGATCGAATGTTAAGCAGGAACATGTTCACATATTATATAGAATTTGAGGAATCTAGTTCTGGGTTGTTTATTTTACCCGTTTAAACAAATTCTAAACTTCTGTTTGAACGAGGCCATTTGATGGAAGTTTTGAAAGTCAAAATAGACTTTGAAAAGCCCAGCAGTGGTTCGAGACACGAAAGTCCAAAACTAAGTAAAACGCGTTTTGCCTTAAACAGTAAAAGGTTAAAGTTCATATATTCAAGAACAAAAGAATAAGCACTAGATTCTTAAAAATAATCCACTGTTCGAACAATAGTGTGATAATATTCAGAGAAATGCATTACGTAAACGATATCAACCTTGTCCCAAAAATGGGTCAAATTATTAAAGTACAGCGGCCAGTATCATCGGCCTCTATTAGCGGCCTGTATGTGATATTAGAGGCCGCATTTACAATAGCTTTGCTGGGGGTATTATTGTACAATCAAATATATAGTAGATCTATATCAATTTGATATAAATTTAAATTTATTAAAGGGACCCGAAAACAAGCTATTGAACTTATGTAAATTCGTCCCCTGAAAAAAATTTATATATTTCACATTTTACAATTAAATATGTCAGTAACGATATGACAATATGATGTTTACATATAAGCATACTGCAGAAGGTATAACTAAATTTTGTAAACAAAATAAACGTATTTATGCATGATTGGAGACGGCATTGGGTGTGGGTGAATGTGTTAATGTTACATATTAAAGAACATGATGAGGATATCTAAAATGTGTTAATGTTACCTATTAAAGAACATGATGAGGATATCTGAAATGTGTTAATGTTACCTATTAAAGAACATGATGAGGATATCTAAAATGTGTTAATGTTACCTATTAAAGAACATGATGAGGATATCTAAAATGTGTTAATGTTACCTATTAAAGAACATGATGAGGATATCTAAAATGTGTTAATGTTACCTATTAAAGAACATGATGAGGATATCTAAAATGTGTTAATGTTGCCTATTAAAGAACATGATGAGGATATCTAAAATCTGTTAATGTTACCTATTAAAGAACATGATGAGGATATCTAAAATGTGTCAATGTTACCTATTAAAGAACATGATGAGGATATCTAAAATGTGTTAATGTTACCTATTAAAGAACATGAGGATATCTAAAATGTGTTAATGTTACCTATTAAAGAACATGATGAGGATATCTAAAATGTGTTAATGTTACTTATTAAAGAACATGATGAGGATATCTAAAATGTGTTAATGTTACCTATTAAAGAACATGAGGATATCTAAAATGTGTTAATGTTACCTATTAAAGAACATGATGAGGATATCTAAAATGTGTTAATGTTACCTATTAAAGAACATGATGAGGATATCTAAAATCTGTTAATGTTACCTATTAAAGAACATGATGAGGATATCTAAAATGTGTCAATGTTACCTATTAAAGAACATGATGAGGATATCTAAAATGTGTTAATGTTACCTATTAAAGAACATGAGGATATCTAAAATGTGTTAATGTTACCTATTAAAGAACATGATGAGGATATCTAAAATGTGTTAATGTTACTTATTAAAGAACATGACGAGGATATCTAAAATGTGTTAATGTTACCTATTAAAGAACATGATGAGGATATCTAAAATGTGTTAATGTTACCTATTAAAGAACATGACGAGGATATCTAGAATCTGTTAATGTTACCTATTAAAGAACACGATGAGGATATCTAAAATTTGTTAATGTTACCTATTAAAGAACATGATGAGGATATCTAAAATCTGTTAATGTTACCTATTAAAGAACACGATGAGGATATCTAAAATTTGTTAATGTTATCTATTAAAGAACATGATGAGGATATCTAGAATCTGTTAATGTTACCTATTAAAGAACATGATGAGGATATCTAAAATGTGTTAATGTTACCTATTAAAGAACATGACGAGGATATCTAGAATCTGTTAATGTTACCTATTAAAGAACACGATGAGGATATCTAAAATTTGTTAATGTTACCTATTAAAGAACATGATGAGGATATCTAAAATCTGTTAATGTTACCTATTAAAGAACACGATGAGGATATCTAAAATTTGTTAATGTTATCTATTAAAGAACATGATGAGGATATCTAAAATGTGTTAATGTTACCTATTAAAGAACATGAGGATATCTAAAATGTGTTAATGTTACCTATTAAAGAACATGATGAGGATATCTAAAATGTGTTAATGTTACCTATTAAAGAACATGATGAGGATATATAAAATCTGTTAATGTTACCTATTAAAGAACATGATGAGGATATCTAAAATGTGTTAATGTTACCTATTAAAGAACATGATGAGGATATCTAATATCTGTTAATGTTACCTATTAAAGAACATGATGAGGATATCTAATATCTGTTAATGTTACCTATTAAAGAACATGACGAGGATATCTAAAATGTGTTAATGTTACCTATTAAAGAACATTACGAGGATATCTAAAATGTCTTAATGTTACCTATTAAAAAACATTATGAGGATATCTAAAATGTGTTAATGTTACATATTAAAGAACATGACAAGGATATCTAAACTGTGTTAATGTTATCTATTAAAGAACATGATGAGGATATCTAATATGTGTTAATGTTACCTATTAAAGAACATGATGAGGATATCTAAAATGTGTTAATGTTACCTATTAAAGAACATGATGAGGATATCTAAAATCTGTTAATGTAACCTATTAAAGAACATGATGAGGATATCTAAAATGTGTTAATGTTACATATTAAAGAACATGACAAGGATATCTAAACTGTGTTAATGTTATCTATTAAAGAACATGATGAGGATATCTAATATGTGTTAATGTTACCTATTAAAGAACATGATGAGGATATCTAAAATGTGTTAATGTTACCTATTAAAGAACATGATGAGGATATCTAAAATCTGTTAATGTAACCTATTAAAGAACATGATGAGGATATCTAAAATCTGTTAATGTAACCTATTAAAGAACATGATGAGGATATCTAAAATGTGTTAATGTTACCTATTAAAGAACATGATGAGGATATCTAAAATATGTTAATGTTACCTATTAAAGAACATGATGAGGATATCTAAAATCTGTTAATGTTACCTATCAAAGAACATGATGAGGATATCTAAAATGTGTTAATGTTACCTATTAAAGAACATGATGAGGATATCTAAAATGTGTTAATGTTACCTATTAAAGAACATGACGAGGATATCTAAAATGTGTTAATGTTACCTATTAAAGAACATGATGAGGATATCTAAAATATGTTAATGCTACCTATTAAAGAACATGATGAGGATATCTAAAATGTGTTAATGTTACATATTAAAGAACATGATGAGGATATCTAAACTGTGTTAATGTTACCTATTAAAGAACATGATGAGGATATCTAAAATGTGTTAATGTTACCTATTAAAGAACATGACGAGGATATCTAAAATGTGTTAATGTTACCTATTAAAGAACATGATGGGGATATCTAAAATATGTTAATGCTACCTATTAAAGAACATGATGAGGATATCTAAAATCTGTTAATGTTACCTATCAAAGAACATGATGAGGATATCTAAAATGTGTTAATGTTACATATTAAAGAACATGATGAGGATATCTAAACTGTGTTAATGTTACCTATTAAAGAACATGACGAGGATATCTAAAATCTGTTAATGTTACCTATTAAAGAACATGATTAGGATATCTAAAATCTCTTAATGTTACATATTAAAGAACATGATGAGGATATCTAAAATGTGTTAATGCTACCTATTAAAGAACATGATGAGGATATCTAAAATCTGTTAATGTTACATATTAAAGAACATGATGAGGATATCTAATATCTGTTAATGTTACCTATTAAAGAACATGATGAGGATATCTAAAATGTGTTAATGTTACCTATTAAAGAACATGATGAGGATATCTAAAATGTGTTAATGCTACCTATTAAAGAACATGATGAGGATATCTAAAATGTGTTAATGCTACCTATTAAAGAACATGATGAGGATATCTAAAATGTGTTAATGTTACCTATTAAAGAACATGATGAGGATATCTAATATCTGTTAATGTTACCTATTAAAGAACATGATGAGGATATCTAATATCTGTTAATGTTGTTACCTATTCCTAAAGGACATTGACAGGGGGACCAACCGGTTAATCGAGAAAAGCCGTTCGTGTACGATTGTTAATCGGGTTGTTTGATTCGTGAACGATTCGGTTACTAGTTCGTGAACGATTATTTTGAGGATCCGGACATGATTTCTTGACGGTAAGCCTCAATTAATACTAATTAAGGAAACAATTATTAATTATCTCTTCGCAGTTCCCTTCCTTTATTGTATATCTTTGATGGTGTATGCTCCAAAATTTTCGTTGATATAAACCTTGCGTGAAATGTGGTCAGAAAGTCTAAAAAGCATTGCATCAAAATGTCACAAGAACTATAATATTCCTATATTCACACATTTACACTTTTTTTATGACTGAAACATCACTTTAATGGAAACATTCTTCTATATTGGAGTGGTTAAAAGACCTTTTTCACAAAAAATGCAAAATATGACGGGAAAATTATATTTTTTTCATTTTTTTGTTCGTCAACGAACAGGTTAAAAATTTCTTGTTCGTGATCGATGTTCGTGAACGATTACTCAATATAAGATACTTGCATTTTTCTTAGCAACTTAAATGAATTATTTTCTAATGTTGCTTTTAATAAGTGTCGTGTCTCATGAAATATGAGCGCGGCAAGATATAATTTGCGGTGTTTTGCGTCATCGAAAACCTATTTCTAAGTAATTACTAATAGACATTCATGAATATATTTTTATGTACTATTCTTTGTAAGAATCAGGCAACACCCATTGTAAGTACACATCCATTTAAGAAAATATTATGTTGAGTACTGAAACACATTCGACCTCAAACCAGAACTGTAAGCCAAAGACTAACTAATACCCCCCACACACAGCAAATTCCACGAAAAGGTCAATAACTCCTGCAATACTGGAACAATCATAATAAAGTACGGGAAAATTTTCGCCCAAATGTCTTCCCTATAAAACCAGTCAAAAATTCAAATGTAATTTAAACAAAAATGTTATGACTGAAATATATCCAGGAGCCCTTATCATGTATGTATACGATGCTATGGCTCAAAATGCCTTTTGTAGATATTAACACGCAAATATTTGGTCCCATTATGCAGTAAAAAGTACGTGAAAACTTTCCCGCCATAATGTTCAATCTATAACTACTAAAAAATTATTAGTTTTATGAAAATCCGAAATAGAAGGAAATATTTGGATTACCAAATGAACACTTTTAACCAGTTTTAATAAAAAGTTAAACAATTGATGTACCACCTCATTGCCTGACTCTTACATGGAACAATACTTAAACGACAATAACTTTTGCATGTAGATAACAAAACCAATCTATGCCAATTTTGATGTCTTGGATGGCGTTTCGGAAATTAATTCCTCGTCAGCAGAGCTAAACGCCATAAGTTTGGAAACCCAAATAATAAGTCAAAAATATGAACAAAATATAGCCAAAATTACCAAAAGGTGAAAGCCAAAGAACCGTAGACCTACATAATAAAGTAAGTGTGCATAATTTATATGTTTGCAGTTAAACCATGACTATACTTCCAAAACCTGTTTCAAGAAGAAAAAAAATTACCCGAAAAAAACATTACTGGAAAAACTGTCAAGTTTCAGAAAACAGCAAAAATGATATAAGGACAACACCAAATAAACCATATTGTACTAAAAGAGAACTTTTCACACCGAAATCAAGGTCAACACAAGTGGAACACACAAAAGCCATAGTCTGCAAAAATGTTAATACATCGTACACGACCATATTTTTCAATAACACGTTCGTTCACGAACCAAAAAATTGGAAATATGCAAAAAAGAAACTATATCTTTGCTTAAGTTAAGAATTCTCACGAAAAGTAAGTATAAGATAAAGTAACTTTGAAGTTCAAATTTATTTTCTGTCATAAAATGTTAATTTTATTAGAAAATTTACGTTTTTGCTAGAAAATGGAAACTCTGAAAACAAAAAATAGAGTGACATCTACGTTTCTGACCAAATTATTGAAAAATGAAAGTCTGTTATGAAGTTTACTATTTCGAATTATATTTATTGATTATTCATTTAAGGAACTACGAAGCCTTTTTTTGCTTTATGCTTATGCTTACAAAAGAATATTGAAATTTGGTGTCTTACCTTACTTTTAAAAACCGGAAATATCGTACACGAACTAGTAACCGAATCGTTCACGAATCAAAAAACCCGATTAACAATCGTACACGAACGACTTTTCTCGATTAACCGGTTAGTCCTCCTGATTGACCTTAGTTTTAATAATAATGACATTATTTAGGAACATTAAATTTCATACATGTATACACGTATATCTAATAAACCATGTGAGGTTCGAGGCACTGATTACTGTTAATTTCTAACCGTGGTCAAAGACCACTACGGATTATTTATCTTATCGTATGTGTTGTTATTAAGGTTGATTAAATGTACATTTTTATAATTTATAAATCTTACTGCGCAGTTTAAAACCAATTTTTCTCGAGACAAACACAATATAAGTGAATAACTCCGAAACCCTATTATAACAGCTTGTCGTGAAAATCAAAATAAACAAATTCATACTTTAAACAGATTAATATCTAAATAGGCTTATCGTGTTGTTTGATTATGGTAACAAAGGTCAATTCATCTTTATTGTCATCTCAACTAAGTACATTTACTGAAGGTATTCTTTGTAGGTACGTGTGCACAAATTAAACCAATTTTCTTTCTTTCAATTCTACGTAGGGTCCACGTAATATAATGTCATCGTTTATAAATAAACTTGACCATTTTAATCTTCTCATTTTCGTAACAAAATGGAACCAAACTAGGATGGAACGTTACTGGTATGGTTCTTTGTAATTTTATGCGTCAACGGGAAACCAAAGTTGGCAATCGATTAAACAGCAGAAACTACTATGCATATTGAGTTCAAACTGAACATAAGTTATTATTGGATGGTCATTTAAGCAGTTTGTATTTTGCTTAGAATTGGCATTGATTAAACAAAAGATCCC
Organism: Bathymodiolus brooksi; assembly: GCA_963680875.1. Classification (NCBI taxonomy): domain Eukaryota; kingdom Metazoa; phylum Mollusca; class Bivalvia; order Mytilida; family Modiolidae; genus Bathymodiolus; species Bathymodiolus brooksi. The sequence continues at coordinate 15,359,246 of OY804577.1, read as the reverse complement.
ACAGACAGGTGTGGAAAATGTGTTGCGTATTTAGAAACTGGTGAATTGACGCAAACCAAGCTGTGTATGGATGATCAATTGGACCAGGAGTTTATATTGTTTGTCATGGTCGGAAAACGAAAAAAGGCAGCTACATTATTTGAACACAGGAGCCTAAACAAGCCAAAAATGCTAGAAAGTATTATTCACAGAAACACTTAAAGTACTTGGGTTGTTTATATCGATAAACGAAGAAAACCACTACTGCTGGATAAAGTTTGGCACTGAACCGTATTGGGGAATATCTAAAACAAGGATCTTCTCAGAAACATCCTCTATTATTTACGTTGTTATTCAACTAATTGAGTGTGTATTTATACTTTTTATAGAAACATATATTCTCGATAGAGTCAATTAAGGTAATAACAGACAATATGTCTGATGCTGTTTGATGCATGATAAAATAATGACTGTGAATGACAAAAACAATGTCTGCCAGTACCCGTCGATGTCGATTTAATATTTAGTTTAAACATATTTTATTAATTAATAAATATAGTACAATATGATAAATTTCAATATGATACAATACAAATAATTAAAGGGATTCGAAAACAAGTTTAGAAAAACTTATATTAATTCGTTTCCCTGGTACATTTCTTTACAATAATCAAGCTGTAGCCCTTTTCACAAACATTCTTACGATAAAAAATTGTCGTAAGTGTAAAACTAAGATTAAAAAGAGTTTCACAAAAATACTTACGATAATCTTAAGTGTAAAAATAGTCCTAACTTTACGTGTAAAACTACCCTGTCCTAAGTGTAAAATTTTGATCGTAAGAGAAATTTTGGTCTTATCTTTTATCGTAAGTGAAAAAAATAGAAAAAAAGATGGACGATGTATTGGCGCTTCGACTTGAAAATAAGAGAGCAATTCATCGTTAGCGCATTTTCTCTGACCGTATGACAAACCTATTTAAACATATTGATAAATGTTTATTGAAATGAATGTGGTTTAATACAAACAGACGCTACAAATGGCATTGTTGTTTACTCCTTTTTCTGGCGTGACTAATAACAGAGTCTGTCTGTAACGGTGCATTCCGTACATTTACCTTTTCAATGCAGCAGTGTATCGTTTACATGACCAAAAAAACCAGGATAATTCTCATTAATTTTAGATTTCAAATTGGGAACGATCGACAATCGAAAAGACTACTTGCAAACTTGGGGAGAATTCTTTTTTTCATTTTTTTTTTTTTTGGATTAAAACAGGAATACGGGATTTTCTTCAAGAATCTACTTCGCTTACAAAAGTTTTGTATGAACAGCCGCTTTAGAAGTGGAATTTTCTGGATCCAATGATATCGTTTTGATTTTTGTCTTTATATTAGTAATATAATTTATTAATTTCTGGCAACTTCGATGATCATCGAACAACCTGGCAATACATAAACTTGTGTACATTCTTCTGTTATATTAACATTAATATATAACAGGGATATTTATTCGTCTTCATGATTGATAGATGATAAACACATCTTAATTTGGGTTATCTCAGAAAAATCGGGATAAATTTTCATCAGTAAAAGAACAAGCGTTTAATTTTATGTGGGATGGGATTAATTGGAAAAAAGGGGTAAATATTTTGGTGACAAATAACCGATAAAATGAATTATATGAATAGGTTTTTTTTCACACTTCAGATGCACTCCCTTAAAAAATACTTCTACCAAAAGTAACCACGCGTGGATGATGACACACAACTCCAAGTAATGATAATTATTATAGATCATTTTAATTTACATGCATTAGAAATGTTCCTATATACGAAAATCATACCCGTTCATATTTTGTGCAGTTATTGGTGACCGATTCATATACATTTTTTTGTATTAGATAAAAATTCAATATAAACATACAAACACATCATAGCATAACAACTGCTTATAAATTAGTGCCGGGGATATTTTATAGAATAATTTTATTTAAAATAATGCTTTGTTGTGCTATGGAAATGACACTAGCTGAGGTTGCTAAGGAAGATGGTTTATGGTGTTTAACGCCCCTTTCAACAATATATCGGTCAGTTTTATTCGTGGAGAAAACTGGAGTACTCTTAAGTGAAAAAGTTAGGACTATAGTTACGAATTTTTGTGAAAAGGGCTACTGGTCTCGAAGTTTATACAATATCGAATTTTAAATTGTAAAGAATAATGTTATTGTGAATAGATATAAATATGAAATTTTCAAATAGATGGAAGAACTAAGTGGTGAAATAGAAGTGCACAAGAGAGAAAAAAAGAAACAATGAAAGAGAGAATAAAAAGACAATAAAAGACCTTAAGGAGTGAATCGCTTACTACGGATAACAAATTTTTGAACTGCTAAGAATAATTCGACGTTTTGATTGGGTGCAACTTTGGGTGATCCAAAAAGAAGTATTTCTGTTGTCACGTTTATGGGTACATTAATATAATTGATGTACATTTGCCTTTGTGCAGTGTATCTCGGACAGTGAAATAAGTAGTGGGTAGTAGATTCAGTTAAACCACAAATACAGTTAGGCGAGTCGACAATGTTCTTACGGTATAAATGTTGGTTTAAAGAGGAACACTGCATTCGTAATCTGGAATGGAGAATTTGCCCAAGACGACTACCAGTATAATAATAAAATGGTTTTGAAGATATATTTGATTTTAGAGAATACTTCAAGGCTTGAATGGATGGACTTAGTCTAATATTATCTGGTTGTAAGTTCCACAGTCGAACGGAAGATGGAATAAAGGAATTGTAATACAGTGAAGTTCGTGTACGGACGACGGGAAGAGCAGAAGCATTGTGTGTGTTATAATCGTGTATATTTGCAAATGCTTGCGGTAATAAGCAGCTTATGTAGTGTGGCGTCAAATTTTTTGTCATTTTGTAAAATTGAACAAGTTTATGTTTTTCTCTTCGATCTTTAAGTTTTTCCCAGCCTGTTTCCATGTAAAGGTTATTAAGTGAAACGAGTCTAGTGCCTCCAGTAACTATTCTGGAAGCTTCTAGTTGAACATTTTCAATTTTTTTATTAAGTGATATACTCATGTTATCCCATATTACATCAGCGTATTCTATGTCTGCCAGTACCCGTTCATGTCGATTTAATATTTAATGGAGTACATTATGGAGAAACATGAATCTAACTGATATCATCACCAAGTCGCCAATGCTTTTCATGTTCTATTATAAAGTAGTCGTACATGAAAATTTTCATAATGAAATTAATTTGTTGATCATTATTTATGTTTCCATTTATTCAGTAAGTCTTGACCTACTCTTTGCGGTAGGTCGTGAGTTCAACCCCCGGTTAGATCAAACCAAAGATCATAAAACTGGTATTAGCTAATTCTCTCGTTGTAGCACATATTCAGGAGGATATTATTTATAAATGAATCTACATGTATACCTTTGTACATTTGTTTCAGTGAGCTAGGCTATAAAATATCACCCTAACCGTGTTGGTCTAGTACAAAGTGGTCATCATCATCGTATCTGGTCCTCGCCATAATATATCTAGCTGACAAATTACTCACTTGGCGTTATAGGTAGGTTTTGGTTGATTTATGGTGTTTAACGCCAACAATATTTCAGTTATATCGTGGCAGTCAGTTTTATTGGTGAAAAAAACAGGAGTACCCGGATAAAAACACCGACCTGTCGCAAGTCACTGACAAACTTTATCACATAATGTTGTATCGATTACACCTCACCATGAACGGGGTTCGATCGAACTCACAACTTTAGTGGTGATATGCACTGATTGTACAGGTAGTTGTAAATCCAGCAATCATACGATCACGACCACGACGACGATATACAACATTCACCCAATCACGTGACCTGTTCTGTATTTTAATTTAAACATATTTTATTGTCTAAATAATGACAAAAGGATCAGACACAAGTTTTTCAACTTAGTATTGTCTTCTCCATATACATACAATATACAATATACAATATGATAAGCATTATTATTACATTATTTCTCTAAAATTTTCACATGAAGACATGAAACAAAAAATGTAGCAATAAAGCAGAATGCAACAATGGAATACCATTAAAGGTAACTAATCAAACAGACCCGGGTATTAAAAAAAGAAAACTGGGACATAGACAGTGGCACGTGTTGTTAGTTATTGGATTTAAAAAAATAATACATTATTTCTCCGAATGTAAGTACTTTTAGTTCACTTTGTGTATTATAATATGGTATTAAAGAAGAGTTATTCATTGTCCCATACTTTTGTAAACAAAAAGAAGAAAAAAAGAAAAGAAAAGAAAAAAAGAGCAATAGAAATAAACTTTCGAGATCAGTCGCGAACTGTAAACAATATAAACATCAGAACACATTATCATACAGTAGTCAATTTATTGTGAAACGACCTGTGTCTTGAATGAATTTTTGAACTTGTAAGAAAATTTTTGTATTTTTTTCGTCGTTGAGAATTTCATTGCCAAATAATAAAGTAAGCTCATATATTGGTAAATCATTACTAATTTCTCGAATTCCTATAAGAGCTTTTCATGCCCGTTTCGCAGCGAGTACAAATGAATTTTATATTTAACGACAATGTACGTATATTGTGTTTATCCTGCAATGTCAAAAAAGTCGGAAAACTTGTCAGATTTAAACAAAAAGGACAGAAACAAGCGTCATTCCTCGCCTTTCATAAATGTTGTCAAGGGTGTCTTCTTCGTGGTCCGCGTTACATTAGTACCAGTTTCATGCTTGTCTGTGCCCTCCGCTCTACATAGCTACAGGGTACCAGGAAAGTTTATTCGTAGGCTGAAAAGTTTATTCGTATAGTACGAAAAGTTTATTCGTCTAGTACGAATAAAGCAAAAATTTATTCGTATAGCATATTTTTACAGCAAATGTACTGATTGCAGGATAATTTTTTTTACAATGTAATAAAAAATGTTTAGCAGTTTCATCCGATTTTCCACATGAACATAATGCATTCGGAATCAAATTAGCACGATATAAATCACTATCTAATGCACTACATATACAATATACGTACATTGTCGGTAAATATAAAATTTATTTGTACGAGCTTTAGAAACAGGCAGAAGAGCGAGCCTTAGGCGAGCTTTTCAGGCCTGTTTCGCAGCGAGTACAAATGAATTTTATATTTAACGACAATGTACGTATTTTGTGTTTATCCTGCAATGTCAAAAAAGTCGGAAAACTTGTCAGATTTAAATAAAAAGGACAGAAACAAGCGTCATTCCTCGCCTTTCATAAATGTTGTCAAGGGTGTCTTCTTCGTGGTCTGCGTTACATTAGTACCAGTTTCATACTTGTCTGCGCCCTCCGCTGTATATAGCTACAGGGTACCAGGAAAGTTTATTCGTAGGCTGAAAAGTTTATTCGTATAGTACGAAAAGTTTATTCGTCTAGTACGAATAAAGCAACAATTTATTCGTATAGCATATTTGTACAGCAAATGTACTGATTGCAGGATAAATCTATTTCTTAACCTACTTTGCAAAACATTCAAGTATCTGTTCTGTATGATTTCTTACATCCTCTGATATTGTAATATATTCCTTGGTATTGCGAACGGACATACTATTCAACAAGACTACCTTGTAATACTTCGACTAATAATGCCTCAATAATTACTGGTGTGTTACCATTTGTTCTGCAAATACTAATAATACCATAACAATTTTCGTTGTTTACAACTTTATTCAGCAAAGCTATCTACTCGATACATCTAAATATGTGGTCAGAAATCAGAAATCAGAAATCAAACAAACATGATCTGGGAAGATCTTACCTAACAATTCCAGAAAAAGCCACGGGAGGGACGTTTATACAAAATATAGGTTCCAATTCTAAATCAATGTCATCAATTTCAGGCGTTACTCTGGCAACGTTGGCTGTAATAAGTGATAGTTCGTCTTCTTCTTCGTCAGAATTTTCCTTAAAAAAGGATATCATATTTGTAATTGATATGAAAAATCTTATTAAAATTGGATGTTTGTTTGATCCTTTTTTTTCCGGCGATTCACCAATATCTAACGATCCTACTAAATCATGAGGTAATAACAACTGAGCACATGCTGAGTGCGATTATCCGATTGGTCAACATGTCTAGCGGTCAAAGATGATTGAAAGGTCACCCGACATGACCCCAAACTGGATATTTTCAAAGTAAGCGTAAAGCTAACAAAATATCATTTAATTAGATTGCGTGTTTAATAGGATTTAAAATACCGGTTATATTCATGGAGCCGCATCTGCAATTTAAGAAAATGTAAATTCGTGTACGATCTACGCACGAGATCAAACTTTCACAGTGGCCTGACCTAAGTTGGCGAGGTTTACACTTGCATTGGAAATGCATATAAATTGATGTAAATTCGTTCGTGTTGGTAAAAAGACAGGGTCGCTTTGTTTATCATTTTGTCTATGTGATTACTGTGATTAGTTGTTTATCATTTTGTCTATGTGATTACTGTGATTAGTTGATTATCTTTTTGTCTATGTGATTACTGTGCACTGTGATTAATTGATTACAATATGATTAATTGATAGCATTGTGATTAATTGATTGCATTTCAATTATCAGACCTATGAAGATGTTCAGTTATTTTAAATTTTATATATTGCTTTCACCTGGCTACCAATTGATACACAATTGCATGATCGCACTCGCGGAGTCATTACATTACAAATTCTGAATACAGAATCACTTATTGTTCCTGCCTTGGTCACATGCAGTCACATTAACCACTTGATGCTACCTACTGTTACCATGCTTATGTGATTATTGATTAAGATAAGATAAGATTTTATTGATTTAAAATCCAAAGGTTGGATTGTCATCAAACAACAAACAATACATTCAACTACAGCATGCAGGCATACACAAATATAAACATTCAGATTATTTACAATGAAAAATATATAACATATGTTATTGATTACCATGATTACTACCACATGATTACCATGATTACTACCACATGATTACCATGATTTCTTTGTTATTTCCTGTTAACTTTGAGGTGCATTGTGTGGTAGTTGTTCAATATTAAAAGACATAATTTGTATACTTCTGCTTTGATTTTCAGGTAATGTTGAGACGGTCCACTAGAAAGCGGGTGCCAACCGCTGCAAGTATAGGTCAAGGTGCTTCCGCAAGGAAAAAAGGTTATGAGAAGTAGTTCGCCAGCAGTTACATCGTCAAGTGTGTCGTCAGTGGTCATGTCAACCTTGCCAGCCGTAGGATTTCCAGAGCTACTTTACAGCAGGGTTCCTCAGCGGCCTTCTACCTCAACCGTTAGAGTAACAGTACAAATGCCACTTATGTCTACACTTCCACAGCAGATTCCTGTAATAACTGCTGGAGAAACTGTCCCGCTGCCAAGTACTGGTTTAGGCTCACAGCGGATTCCTGTAATAACTGCTGGAGAAACTGTCCCGCTGCCAAGTACTGGTTTAGTTCCACAGCGGATTCCTGTAATAACTGCTGGAGAAACTGTCCCGCCGCCAAGTACTGGTTTAGTTCCACAGCAGATTCCTGTAATAACTGCTGGAGAAACTGTCCCGCCGCCAAGTACTGGTTTAGTTCCACAGCGGATTCCTGTAATAACTGCTGGAGAAACTGTCCCGCTGCCAAGTACTGGTTTAGTTCCACAGCAGATTCCTGTAATAACTGCTGGAGAAACTGTCCCTCCGCCAAGTACTGGTTTAGTTCCACAGCAGATTCCTGTAATAAGTGCTGGAGAAACTGTCCCACTGCCAAGTACTGGTTTAGTTTCACAGCAGATTCCTGTAATAACTGCTGGACTAACTGTCCCGCTGCCAAGTACTGGTTTAGTTTCACAGCAGATTCCTGTAATAACTGTCCCGCCGCCAAGTACTGGTTTAGTTTCACAGCAGATTCCTGTAATTACGGCTGGACTAACTGTCCCGCCGCCAAGTACTGGTTTAGTTTCACAACAGATTCCTGTAATAACTGCTGGACTAACTGTCCTGCCGCCAAGTACTGGTTTAGTTTCACAGCAGATTCCTGTAATAACTGCTGGACTAACTGTCCTGCCGCCAAGTACTGGTTTAGTTTCACAGCAGATTCCTGTAATTACGGCTGGACTAACTGTTCCACAGCCAAGTACTGGTTTAGTTTCACAGCAGATTCCTGTAATTACGGCTGGACTAACTGTCCCACAGCCAAGTACTGGTTTAGTTTCACAGCAGATTCCTGTAATTACGGCTGGACTAACTGTCCCACAGCCAAGTACTGGTTTAGTTTCACAGCAGATTCCTGTAATAACTGCTGGACTAACTGTCCCGCCGCCAAGTACTGGTTTAGTTTCACAGCAGATTCCTGTAATTACGGCTGGACTAACTGTCCCGCCGCCAAGTACTGGTTTAGTTTCACAGCAGATTCCTGTAATTACGGCTGGACTAACTGTTCCACAGCCAAGTACTGGTTTAGTTTCACAGCAGATTCCTGTAATTACGGCTGGACTAACTGTTCCACAGCCAGGTACTGGTTTAGTTTCACAGCAGATTCCTGTAATTACGGCCGGACTAACTGTCCCACAGCCAAGTACTGGTTTAGTTTCACAGCAGATTCCTGTAATAACTGCTGGACTAACTGTCCCGCCGCCAAGTACTGGTTTAGTTTCACAGCAGATTCCTGTAATTACGGCTGGACTAACTGTCCCGCCGCCAAGTACTGGTTTAGTTTCACAGCAGATTCCTGTAATTACGGCTGGACTAACTGTCCCGCCGCCAAGTACTGGTTTAGTTTCACAGCAGATTCCTGTAATTACGGCTGGACTAACTGTTCCACAGCCAAGTACTGGTTTAGTTTCACAGCAGATTCCTGTAATTACGGCTGGACTAACTGTCCCACAGCCAAGTACTGGTTTAGTTTCACAGCAGATTCCTGTAATAACTGCTGGACTAACTGTCCCGCCGCCAAGTACTGGTTTAGTTTCACAGCAGATTCCTGTAATTACGGCTGGACTAACTGTTCCGCCGCCAAGTACTGGTTTAGTTTCACAGCAGATTCCTGTAATTACGGCTGGACTAACTGTCCCGCCGCCAAGTACTGGTTTAGTTTCACAGCAGATTCCTGTAATTACGGCTGGACTAACTGTCCCACAGCCAAGTACTGGTTTAGTTTCACAGCAGATTCCTGTAATTACGGCTGGACTAATTGTTCCACAGCCATGTACTGCTTTAGTTTCACAGCAGATTCCTGTAATTACGGCTGAACTAACTGTCCCACAGCCAAGTACTGGTTTAGTTTCACAGCAGATTCCTGTAATAACTGCTGGACTAACTGTCCCACCGCCAAGTACTGGTTTAGTTTCACAGCAGATTCCTGTAATTACGGCTGGACTAACTGTCCCGCCGCCAAGTACTGGTTTAGTTTCACAGCAGATTCCTGTAATAACTGCTGGACTAACTGTCCCGGTGCCAAGTACTGGTTTAGTTTCACAGCAGATTCCTGTAATAACTCTCCCGCCGCCAAGTACTGGTTTAGTTTCACAGCAGATTCCTGTAATTACGACTAGACTAACTGTCCCGCCGCCAAGTACTGGTTTAGTTTCACAACAGATTCCTGTAATAACTGCTGGACTAACTGTCCTGCCGCCAAGTACTGGTTTAGTTTCACAGCAGATTCCTGTAATAACTGCTGGACTAACTGTCCTGCCGCCAAGTACTGGTTTAGTTTCACAGCAGATTCCTGTAATTACGGCTGGACTAACTGTCCCACAGCCAAGTACTGGTTTAGTTTCACAGCAGATTCCTGTAATTACGGCTGGACTAACTGTCCCACAGCCAAGTACTGGTTTAGTTTCACAGCAGATTCCTGTAATAACTGCTGGACTAACTGTCCCGCCGCCAAGTACTGGTTTAGTTTCACAGCAGATTCCTGTAATTACGGCTGGACTAACTGTCCCACAGCCAAGTACTGGTTTAGTTTCACAGCAGATTCCTGTAATAACTGCTGGACTAACTGTCCCGCCGCCAAGTACTGGTTTAGTTTCACAGCAGATTCCTGTTAATTACGGCTGGACTAACTGTTCCACAGCCAAGTACTGGTTTAGTTTCACAGCAGATTCCTGTAATTACGGCTGGACTAACTGTTCCACAGCCAGGTACTGGTTTAGTTTCACAGCAGATTCCTGTAATTACGGCCGGACTAACTGTCCCACAGCCAAGTACTGGTTTAGTTTCACAGCAGATTCCTGTAATAACTGCTGGACTAACTGTCCCGCCGCCAAGTACTGGTTTAGTTTCACAGCAGATTCCTGTAATTACGGCTGGACTAACTGTCCCGCCGCCAAGTACTGGTTTAGTTTCACAGCAGATTCCTGTAATTACGGCTGGACTAACTGTCCCGCCGCCAAGTACTGGTTTAGTTTCACAGCAGATTCCTGTAATTACGGCTGGACTAACTGTTCCACAGCCAAGTACTGGTTTAGTTTCACAGCAGATTCCTGTAATTACGGCTGGACTAACTGTCCCACAGCCAAGTACTGGTTTAGTTTCACAGCAGATTCCTGTAATAACTGCTGGACTAACTGTCCCGCCGCCAAGTACTGGTTTAGTTTCACAGCAGATTCCTGTAATTACGGCTGGACTAACTGTTCCGCCGCCAAGTACTGGTTTAGTTTCACAGCAGATTCCTGTAATTACGGCTGGACTAACTGTCCCGCCGCCAAGTACTGGTTTAGTTTCACAGCAGATTCCTGTAATTACGGCTGGACTAACTGTCCCACAGCCAAGTACTGGTTTAGTTTCACAGCAGATTCCTGTAATTACGGCTGGACTAATTGTTCCACAGCCATGTACTGCTTTAGTTTCACAGCAGATTCCTGTAATTACGGCTGAACTAACTGTCCCACAGCCAAGTACTGGTTTAGTTTCACAGCAGATTCCTGTAATAACTGCTGGACTAACTGTCCCACCGCCAAGTACTGGTTTAGTTTCACAGCAGATTCCTGTAATTACGGCTGGACTAACTGTCCCGCCGCCAAGTACTGGTTTAGTTTCACAGCAGATTCCTGTAATAACTGCTGGACTAACTGTCCCGCTGCCAAGTACTGGTTTAGTTTCACAGCAGATTCCTGTAATAACTGTCCCGCCGCCAAGTACTGGTTTAGTTTCACAGCAGATTCCTGTAATTACGGCTAGACTAACTGTCCCGCCGCCAAGTACTGGTTTAGTTTCACAACAGATTCCTGTAATAACTGCTGGACTAACTGTCCCGCCGCCAAGTACTGGTTTAGTTTCACAGCAGATTCCTGTAATAACTGCTGGATTAACTGTCCCGCCGCCAAGTACTGGTTTAGTTTCACAGCAGATTCCTGTAATTACGGCTGGACTAACTGTCCCGCCGCCAAGAACTGGTTTAGTTTCACAGCAGATTCCTGTAATAACTGCTGGATTAACTGTCCCGCCGCCAAGTACTGGTTTAGTTTCACAGCAGATTCCTGTAATTACGGCTGGACTAACTGTCCCACAGCCAAGTACTGGTTTAGTTTCACAGCAGATTCCTGTAATTACGGCTGAACTAACTGTCCCACAGCCAAGTACTGGTTTAGTTTCACAGCAGATTCCTGTAATTACGGCTGGACTAACTGTCCCACAGCCAAGTACTGGTTTAGTTTCACAGCAGATTCCTGTAATAACTGCTGGACTAACTGTCCCGCCGCCAAGTACTGGTTTAGTTTCACAGCAGATTCCTGTAATTACGCTGGACTAACTGTCCCGCCGCCAAGTACTGGTTTAGATTCACAGCAGATTCCTGTAATTACTGCTGGAATAACTGTCCCACAGCCAAGTACTGGTTTAGTTTCACAGCAGATTCCTGTAATTACGGCTGGACTAACTGTTCCACAGCCAAGTACTGGTTTAGTTTCACAGCAGATTCCTGAAATTACGGCTGGACTAACTGTCCCACAGCCAAGTACTGGTTTAGTTTCACAGCAGATTCCTGTAATAACTGCTGGACTAACTGTCCCGCCGCCAAGTACTGGTTTAGTTTCACAGCAGATTCCTGTAATTACGGCTGGACTAACTGTCCCGCCGCCAAGTACTGGTTTAGTTTCACAGCAGATTCCTGTAATTACGGCTGGACTAACTGTCCCGCCGCCAAGTACTGGTTTAGTTTCACAGCAGATTCCTGTAATTACGGCTGGACTAACTGTCCCACAGCCAAGTACTGGTTTAGTTTCACAGCAGATTCCTGTAATTACGGCTGGACTAACTGTTCCACAACCAGGTACTGGTTTAGTTTCACAGCAGATTCCTGTAATTACAGCTGGACTAACTGTTCCACAGCCAAGTACTGGTTTAGTTTCACAGCATATTCCTGTAGTTACGGCTGGACTAACTCTCCCACAGCCAAGTACTGGTTTAGTTTCACAGCATATTCCTGTAATAACTGCTGGACTAACTGTCCCGCCGCCAAGTACTGGTTTAGTTTCACAGCAGATTCCTGTAATTACGGCTGGACTAACTGTCCCGCCGCCAAGTACTGGTATAGTTTCACAGCAGATTCCTGTAATTACGGCTGGACTAACTGTCCCACAGCCAAGTACTGGTTTAGATTGGCAATGTGATGCAGGTAATATGCATGTAAATGAATTACCATTTGAAACTTACAAAGCATCTGACGATATAACTAGAAATGTTGCTCAAAACATTAAGCAAAAAATAATGTTAGGTGAATACGTAGATTTGTCTAGCCTTTTGTGTAATATTTTAACTAATGGGGGTAGACACCCAATTTCAGTGTTTCAAGGTCAGCTTTCAATCCAGCCTATTGCATATAACATGATTATCAGATAAAGAGGGAGAGGCGTTAAGGTGCAAAATTGACTCCACATTTTATTAAAAAATAATGCTTGACATAGAATAAAAACCATTTACTAATTTAATTGTTATATAAACAAATTTTCAAAAAAATATATCTTTCCGTGAAATTGGGTGCGTTATGACGTCATAATGACTTCATAATTAGACGGATAATGCTAAGAATGGACTATAAACGACATATTTAATGTACATTTTAGCTATCTTATATACCTCCACAGTCTTCCATCAACACCAAATTGAGCAGTTGTTTTGAGTATAGAGGGTTAATGATTGTATCAAAATATTTTGTTGGTGGAGGATTGTGGAGGTTGTTAAATATTAATTTATTTATAACCTCGGCCAGATCCTTAAAATCAATATTTTCACTCTTCTGATTGTATATATGAGATCATTATGTATATATACACAATCTCTGTACATTTTATGATTCATTTCAAGTAATGAAATTCATCAGCAAATAACTAATATTTCTGTAAATAATTGTATTTATTTTAAATACAGTTTGTGTACATTGAAACCAGGAGAAACACTCAGAGCATGCAGTCCGGCGTCAATGCGATAAAAAGAACTGGGGACTATTTAGTGCCATATATGGCCCCATATTTAATGAATCATTATCTTAGAAAATACTTTATTAAAGGTGCGAGGAGTTCCGGATGAGGTAGTTGTAAATTCAACTACCATACGACCACGACCTCTCAAGTTCAGTTAAGCTGAAAGGTAATTGTTTTATTGATATTGATGGAATTTATGATTATCACTGTTTATAAACTTTCTTTTCATATCAATCATTGAAAATAATTGGTTTGCTGAAAGTATGTTTTGTGTTGGGGTTCATTGGATGGAATTTGTATCTCATGTGAAGTTCCGTCAATTGCAGACACAACGTTAGGCATATCAGAACAATACCCTTTCTTTTGCCACCAGACTGAGATGGTTGGCCACTGAATTTTACGATTACACATTTTCTATAAGTCGACCCATGTTGAATTTAAAACTCTGTCAACAGTTGAAACAGACACCAAAGCATTAATAAATAAATAAATAAATAAATAAATAAATAAATAAATAAATAAATAAATAAATAAATAAATAAATAAATAAATAAATATTGTTATTTATCTTACTGAATCTCATGATCATCGATGAGCTAAAACAATTGACGAAGGTGGTCCGTTGCTGAGCATGAGCAGTATAAAACTGGTGCTCTTAAAAGAAAACGACACGTAAACACAAAGTGGAAATATTTTAAAATAACATTGCTATCATTTGAAATATACATATGTATAATATGTATAAAAGTGTAGAAAAGTAGATGAATGGATTTGAATCTGAGGATCCCTAAAATTCACATCACCTTTTCATAAATTATATACAGTTTCCCCTTTTGCGTCCAAATTAAACTTTTAACTTCTATCAGTTCCATTCTCTTAAATCAAAGGGAACTATCCATCCGGTGCCTTGAAAATGCGTTCTGTCATGTGCATAAGTTATTGTTTGCATGATTGACAGACAATATTCATCATATTGTTTTCTAGCTTCTGAACTGTCGATCGAGAAAAAAATAAAATATTCTAGACAGGCAGCATATAGCCAGTCAATGGGGTTTGCAATTAATATTTCGTATGCACAATAGCGACCCCACACCACAAGGTGTGGAAAATAGAAATATTCTTGTGGTTTAAATGCGTATTAACTGCATTACATGTAAACTGTATGATTCTGTTTGATAAAGTCCTTTAACTAGAACAGGAAGAAAATGTACATTTGAGTGAAATAGTGTTGTAATAAAAGATTGTGAACGTGATGTACGTAATAAAAGATTGTGAACGTGATGTACAAGTATTAAAGAATGTCAAGGTATATTTTAAATGAGGTTGAAACAAGTCACCATTTGATTCGGTTGTATTTCATTTTGACGATTTTAATTACGGAAGACGATCACAACCATATTTTTTTTTAACAATTGCAACTCAGCTGGTTTTTTTCATACCCTATAATAAAATGAAAAAATATATATCACACTGTCGGAACAGTTCCAACATTCAATAGAAAAATCGTAGAAATATGTAAATTCGATATCCCTAACACACATATAAATGACCCATCCTGGCTTAGTTCAGGTACTTCAATAAAAAGTGACGGGTTAAACTAGTATACAGTAGATTTTTCTGAGACATTTCTCTTATTTAATAAAAACAATAGAAAGAGAAAATCGCACGATTTTTGTACGACAATCGGTCAATGGTCGGGCGACCGTCGCCGATAAGGTATCAATAAGCCTAAAAGGGGATATTGTTTTACCATCGGACAGACAGGTTTTGGGAGAATGGAATAATTTATTTTTCTTTACATATGAAATCAGAAATGTTTCATTCAATATCCAGTATTACATAACTATTATACTGCTTGATTTTCCTTAGTCAGATTTGTTTTCCTCCCAAGTCTGGCAAAATTATCTATTTGTGCGAAAATTTAAATCAGAAATATTAACAAAAATAAATAAATAAATTTGAAAAGCACCCCTCCTTGAAGTATATCTATAAATAGTGTTTGAGGAAAACATATATTTTGCATGCAGACTGTAATGTCACTGTGAAACCATTATTTGGCCAGTGATATTAATTTTTAACTGTTTTAAACACCGAAATGAAAAAAATATATATCTAATCACGTACACTCAATGAACAATTGAAGACAAATGTTGCAATAAGGTCTCCCTCAAAAGATCTTTACGTAAATTAACATTGTTTCGTTATGTTACGGGAAGATACGTTCGTTCGTCAATTATCAAGACATCTCTATTAATGGAATCCAGTAAGCAAAGTTCGTATTATCAATTGGCAGAACATCATCAATATACCTGGGAGTGAGATTAAAGGCTTAATCCTCTCTACTTTTGTTGTCTTTGATAAGCTTTTGTATAAACTCAGACTCATAGGAGCATAGAAAAAGTTGGAGAGGAGAGGGGCATAGTTTGTTTCCATAGGGATGCCTAGCTATGATTTGTTGAAAATTGTGCCATTCGAACTCTACAAATATATGTTATCGATAAGGAACTCCAATATTTTGATAACTTCATTTTATGTGTAGCACTTTTTACCTTTCGTTTCGTTCTTGACAAAATAAGTTAATTCGTGACCCAATACTATAAACTTGTAACGTTGCCACCATTTTTTAAAGTAAAATGCGTTGTGAATAATTTACTTTAAAGTGGAAATGAAAGTGTAAAAGGCAAAATAGTCAAATATTTGGCTAAATGAAATTTTCGAGAATTAACATTATCCTCTTCTTTCAGTATCCACTTTTGATTGATTGAGTGAGTGAGTGATTATTGTTTAATGCCAATTCAGCAATTTTTCAGCTATATTATGGCGATAACAAGTTAATTATCAATGAGATGATGATGAGGTCCGCTTTATTCTAGACCAACACGCGGAGTTGGATTTTTATAGTGCTAGCTCACTGAAACAACAGTCCGCGGGTAGAAATGTCACTCCATTCGGACACATTATTCTGATTCCGAGCCAACCAATCTTTCTCTCTTTCTCCGTAATGCTGCGTGCTTAGCGGAGAAGCAACAAATACCAATTTTATAGTACTTGGTTTGACCCGACTGAGGCTCGAACCCACGATCTACCGCACTCGAGGCGAGCACGCAAACCATTACGCCACCGATCCGGTGCTTTTGATTGATGTTACCACGTGAATATACTTTGTCACAGTATGATAGTAGTCCTCCTTTGACTGCATGCAGAATTGTAGTCATACTTATAGATAACCGGTAGTTCTTTTGTTGAACAAGTTTAAATACTGATTCTTCTGAAATTTTGGTATCCAATATAAAGTAGATAATTCACAATTTTCATCATTTATCGGAATATTCAGTGATGACATGAATGACTTGTGATTTGCCTAAATGTCTTCTTTGTCAAAATTAGTATTTTTGTAAGGTTTACCAGAGTTCTTGGAAATATCAAGTTCTTCATATTGCTCGTTTGGCGTTAAACAACAATCACTCACTTCATTACTTATCTACCAAACCTTATTTCTTGTGGTTTTTGAATATTTTTATGATGTTTACCTATTTGACATTAATTCGTTAGCAATTAGGCGTACAGTGACATACAATGAAGAACGATGTTAAATGCGCCCGTCGTAAGGAAAATAGGTGCGTTTACGGTCATATTTTCCTTGCATTGAAAACGTCAATGTCTATTTGATCAGATAGTGAGAAAATATTTGACATAATTTAAGGAATTCGTGAAGAAAAAATAGATTTTTAACCCCTTTCTTCGAGCGAAAACATACCATCCACCGACGTTTAAACGGCGATTTCCAGTTTCAATGTTCAAATAGGGCACTGTTATTTGATCAGAAATATAAATGACATACCTTTGCAGTATTTTTTTTAATTTTTGTTGCTTCGGTTGATCCACTTTCAAAGAATAAATCACGGATAATCATCCAAAAATGTTGAAATTTCTGCAAGCAACTAACATTACCTGGTCAGACAGCAACTTCCGTTTTTGAAAACTGTCCGGTTATACACTGTGTTTATAGATTTGTGATGGTTGTCCGTAAAAATGTACTGAAATATATCATCTCATCGGTTGTCGTTAAGAATAAAGTACGGTTAAAAAAGTGTTTAAAAAAAATTCAAATATGACAAAGTTCTATTGTCCAAATAAATCTATCTATTACTTCTTTAAGGTTAATACCAACATTTCGACCAGTTTTCGACAATCAATGTTAATAAGTTTCTGAATTGATATGACCTCAATATGTACATTATCAATGTCATAACAGACGATGAAACCAAAATTGGTCTGTATGAGATATATTGGTGACGAAAAAATGAATTACGAAAAAATACAATTTGAACGTGAAATAATAGATGTGGTACGTAGTTCTTACATTTAAAGATGACATTTTTAGATCAGATTTCTTGAGATCATTCATGCAATTTCAGCATCATAATATAACCTCTGACAAATGAAGCGATCAAAATAATGAGAGATTTTAGCACGTGAAGCAAACCGTCGAAAACAGGAGACCGTCGAAAATGGGTGACTTTGCGACATTACTATTCGTTCACTTTAATTTCATAATACAGTTTCGGAACATGTTTTTATTCCTGAAATCAATCCACATTGCATATTAAGTCAAATTTATGCTTTGTTTATTGAGTTTTATTATGCTTTGCTTTTTTTTGTTTTTGCTTTTTTAAAGATATGCATTATAATACAATGATACATACGTTCTGTATTCTGAAAAAAATGACGTTCAGTGCTTTTCATTACCTGACTTTGTCGGTCCGCTGTGAGGAATTAGATGCACATATTAACTAACTGTATTTATTTCTGAAAAGCACATATTGTGAATACAATTTGGAGAAAATTTTATCGACATCTGAGGTGGGGGCCGATTTTGGCCCTTATAGCTTCCAGTCCTTTCAGTATATAATGTGGTATATACCGATGGTGGAGAAACATCATAATCGGACAAATTTTAGTATTGTTAAATTGTAATAAAGCTGCGACATAGTTTTATTTCAGATGTTTAGCTGATAATTACTAACCTTATTATCAGACGTCTAGCTGTTATGTACATTATGTAGTTATTTTATTATGTACTCATCTTATTTTCAGATGTTTAGCTGATATGTACTTATCTTATTATCAGATGTTTAACTGATGTGTACTTACCTTATTTTCAGATGTTTAACTGATATGTACTAACTTATTATCAGATTTTAGCTGATAATTATTAACCTTATTATCAGATGTTAAACTGATGTACTTACCTTATTATCAGATGCTTAACTGATATGTACTTATATTATTAGCAGATATTTAGCTGATATGTACTTATCTTAATTTCAGATGCTTAGCTGATATAAACTTACCTTATTATCATATGTTTAGCTGATAATTACTAACCTTATTATCAGATGTTTAGCTGATATGTACCTACCTTATTATCAGATGTTAAACTGATCTGTACTTATCTTTTATCAGATGTTTCGCTTATATGAATTATCTTATATTCAGATGTTTAGTTGATATGATATCTTCTTATCAGATCAGATCTTTAGCTGATAATTACTAACCTTAATATCAGATGTTTATCTGATATATATTCATCTTATTTTCAGATGTTTAGCTGATATGAACTTATCTTATTATCAGATGCTTAGCAGATATGAACTTATCTTATTATCTGATGCTTAGTTGATAAGAACTTATCTTATTATCAAATGTTTAGCTGATATGAACTTACCATATTTCATGGACTGACGAACTTCGACATATATAAATATATGTAGGACAGTAGCAGCCTCTGTTTCCCAGGGTTGCTCACACTTCATTTACATATATTAGTTTCATATATTATAAGTTACAAATACGGTCTGCCATAAGTTGCGGCGACCATCTCCGACAATTAGCTAGGTGGACATTAAATTCATAGTCATGTGCTAATAAATTCATATTCATGTGCTAATAACTTACCACTCATATATAGACATTACATTCATATTCTAATATTTGCCAGTTGTAAGAAGTATTGAGTATTGTTAAATTGTAATAAAGCTGCGACATAGTTTTATTTCAGATGTTTAGCTGATAATTACTAACCTTATTATCAGACGTCTAACTGTTATGTACATTATGTAGTTATTTTATTATCAGATATTTAGCTGATAAGTACTTATCTTATTATCAGATGTTTAGCTAATATTTACCTATCTTATTTACAGATGCTTAGCTGATATGTACTTTTATTATTTTCAGATGTTTAGCTGATACGTACTTACCTTGTTATCAGATGTTTAGCTGATACGTACTTATATTAATTTCAGATGTTTAGCCGTATACGTACTTATATTATTTTCAGATGTTTAGCCGATACGTACTTATATTGTTTTCAAATGTTTAGCCGATACGCACATGTACTTACCTTGTTATCAGATGCTTAGCTGATACGTACTTATATTAATTTCAGATGTTTAGCCGTATACGTACTTACCTTGTTATCAGATGTTTAGCTGATACGTACTTATGTTAATTTCAAATGTTTAGCCGATACGTACATGTACTTATATTATTTTCGGATGTTTAGCTGATACGTACTTACCTTGTTATCAGATGTTTAGCTGATACGTACTTATATTAATTTCAGATGTTTAGCCGTATACGTACTTATATTATTTTCAGATGTTTAGCCGATACGTACTTATATTATTTTCAAATGTTTAGCCGATACGCACATGTACTTACCTTGTTATCAGATGCTTAGCTGATACGTACTTATATTAATTTCAGATGTTTAGCCGTATACGTACTTACCTTGTTATCAGATGTTTAGCTGATACGTACTTATATTAATTTCAAATGTTTAGCCGATACGTACATGTACTTATATTATTTTCGGATGTTTAGCTGATACGTACTTATATTATTTTCAGATGTTTAGCTGATACATACTTATATTAATTTCAGATGTTTGGCTGATATGTACTTATATTATTATTAGATCTTTAGCTGATATGAACTTATGTTATTATCAGATGTTTGTTGCGCCATTGATGGCATGCCGGAAAACCAAATAAAATGCTCTGGCAAACCCAGATTTCTTGGAGAAGATGGTGTACATCTTTCAGGGCTTGGAAATGATGTATTTTTGAATACTTTACAAGAAGGCATTGAAAAGATTGTTAACATTTGGGTGTAAATCTGACATTCCCTGATGTTAAATTTGGTTGATTAAATCAAGTTCAGTTATTTTCATTTGACAATTTTGGAAATGTACATTTATGTGTAGAAATTTAGATGTAGATGAATATTTGTTGCAGGTATTTGGCACAGCTGAAGCGCAGCTCCCCACCCCTGTTTCAGTGGCGGTTGACCGATAAAGGAATTTCTCGAGAGAAGAAATCTCCTTTCTCCGTCAGTTTGGCAGATTTCGCTGCGCAGAATTAACATTTAATCATTTAAAGATATATATATATTCATTGAACAGTAGTGATAGCCTCTGATTACCAGGGCTCATCAGTTAACAGTTAGTGATAAACCTCTGTTACCAGGGTTCATTGCTATACTCATTTATCTGAACAGTAGTGATAGCCTCTGATTACCAGGGCTCATCAGTTAGCAGTTAGTGATAAACCTCAGTTACCAGGGTTCATTGCTATTCTCATTTATCTGAACAGTAGTGATAACCTCTGATTACCAGGGCTCATCAGTTAACAGTTAGTGATAAACCTCAGTTACCAGGGTTCATTGCTATACTCATTTATCTGAACAGTAGTGATAGCCTCTGATTACCAGGGCTCATCAGTTAACAGTTCGTGATAAACCTCAGTTACCAGGGTTCATTGCTATACTCATTTATCTGAACAGTAGTGATAGCCTCTGATTACCAGGGCTCACCAGTTAACAGTTCGTGATAAACCTCAGTTACCAGGGTTCATTGCTATACTCATTTATCTTTACCTTCATGGTCTGCCATAATCTGCGGTGGCCATATATATATTATTCATGATCAAAGACATATCTTAAATTTATCTATTTGAAATATACATACTATATTTGTATTTTTATGAAACATATTGAATGCTGTGGCCAAATACTGCCAACCCTTAAACTATTTCTTGTTGTATTGGAGCCTCAAGGATAATAAACTAGCAATCTCAGGCATGAAATAAATGTCATCAAGTTGTGCACAGCCTTTCACATGCACCATAAGTCAGGTGCACTGGGGTTTTTAAAGTGTGTTAGGCCTGAACGTATAGTTAGTTCTGCAATATGTTGATGTGTTGCAGGGATTCACAAAAGTAATTTTTAGGGATTCAAGCTGGGATATTGTCTTTTTTGGGAGATTTTTGTAACAGTTCACTGTTACACTGACCTATTTTGCAAATTTAAATTTAACTATGATGAATCATTAATATTTTTCGCGAAAGCATTTTAGACAGAAAAGAGAAAACATATCTTCAGTGTATGCTTCATTTCAGCAAACAGTTCGAATTAGCTGAGGAAAAGGTGGGCAATAACTTATTTGACAAGAGTAAATACATTATTCGAAGATTGTTTTTTGCTGCTAGCATAGAAGCAACCGAACCAAGGGTTCCTAATGATAAAAGGAAGCCATCATGACTTGGTTAACCATTGTGGAATGTCTGTCCTACAGATGACCACGGATATGTCCCGTTTGTCGTAGTCACAATTCCGTCCCTCTGCATTCATCACCGAATATGACTGATCGCCGGGATTTTAACTTATTAACACTACATGTGCAACTAGAACTGCTTACCCTTCCGCAGCACCTAGATTCACCCATGGTTTTGAGTGGGATTTGTGTTCTCTAATCTTTCTCTGTAGTGTTTTGTGGGCCATTGTTCGTTTTTTTGTTATTTTTCATTTGACCACTATTGTATTGACCGTCCTTCTTCGATTTACGGCTTCTGATAACTTCTCCGGTACATTAAATACTCTCTTAAAACGAATAATGTTAAGCACGTTTTTATCGTTGTTAAATCGACAATACATGTGCAGTCATTGTTATATATTATTTGATGAAATTGATCAAGCATTCAATACACACAAGAACACCTATATTAGTTAAGTGCACCCGAAGTGCATTTATGTCTATAACATCTCTAGGGGGTGTTAGTTGATATTTACGCAACGTATTCTACAGTCTTAGCTAGTAATCAATTAACTACGCACATACACTGACCCTGAGATTGTACAGTTTATGTCTATGTCATTGTTTTTTGTTTTTTATTGTTGTTGTTTCTTTTGGATTTATTTGGTGTGTGCGTTCTTTTTGGGTGGAAGCGAATTTGTGGATTTTTTTAATTGTTGTTTATGAATGTATTGTCGTTGGAAATTCAATTATTTAGAGAGGGTTGGAACCCGTTTTTACGGTTTAGCCCACATTTTAATATCTGACCCAAGACCTGGTACCAGATTTCCATCGTTGTCAATGATCTGAGGTGAGAGTTGTTAGTTTGTTTTGCTGATATTTGTGGCATTGTTGAACAAAACTCATTCTAGTCATGAATAATTCAATGTTTACATATATTTTCTAATCTAAATCATATGGAGAAAATGAAAAGTAGTCCACGGTATAATTACACGAGTTATTGATAAATTATTTAAGGATGGACACCTCATGGGATATGGCAATTATTTAACGAAAACATTTTTTCATCAAGCATAAACTGTGAAATAAATGCTTTTCTGGTTTTAAATGTTTCTATATTAATGTGTCGTTTCCAATAGTTTCCATTCTATAATTAAGAAATAATTACCGGTAGCCATATATTTATATTGTTTTTACCACGGGTTGGCACTTTATGCCGAATATTTTATCACGAGCGGTAGCGAGGGGTAAAATGAAGGCACCCGTGGTAAAAACAATATAAATATATGGCTACAGGTAATTATTTCGATTCTAATAGGACAATTACGGAACATTTTCAAATCGAAACGGCCTATGTCATCCAATGTTTTTGGTTGTTCCGTTAATTGACCCGACTGAAATGTTACAATAAAATTCCGTTTTTTCCAAAGATGTTTGAAATGACAACCGAAAAGGTGTTTCAATGCCGATGGTAAATATGTTTTGAGATTACTAAATGTTGTCATTCATGAACATCAGTTCAAAAGAAAGGGAATATACTGCAAATTCCACTTTGACAAAGAGGCGTACACGAAGCCAAAAAACGTCAGGATCTTTGCGTTCTAAACTGGAAGTCTTCATATGACGTCATGCTGTTTATATACCAAAGTCATGAACAACATTTCGCGGAATTTTAATTTGTGCGATTTTTAGACCCAGGGATATGCAAGAATACTATATGTTATTCTGGATCTTCGCAAGGGATACGGGTTTATAATACCTGTCTGTTTTCTATATCGCCTGAGCCGATTTCCAATACACGAATGTTTATTTATTTTGTGTATTGCATACTTATCATTGTGCATCTTTTACAAGGGAGTGTCATGGAATAGCCGCTTTACAAGCACAGACCACGTCTATCTATGACGTAATCGGTCATAGATAAATATTCTTTTTACCACGGGTTTGGACTCAAAGCGTTTGAAGGACGTCATATTAGAATAACTAATTTGTTTCTGGTAGTATATTTGTACATGGATATTTTTTTTATTTATCACCTCAGTAAAAAATAATCCAGTTGTATACATCCGTTGAGCAGATAGTGTTATACAGATCAGACAAAACTATAGTGCAATATACAATTGATAGTCTTCTTTAAATTTATATTGAAATCAATATTGAATGAGGCCGTATGCCGAGGTCAATAATAGTTCCTTAGTCCCATAGCCACTCATGTTGACCCGTACAAAAATACTGTAATTGTTTGATTGCATAATATGTCAGTTTTCATTAACACATCATGAAATAAATATATTAATGTAATGGTATTTAAATTATTTATAGACAGGATCGTGAAAAATTACAACGCCAATGTTATAAATATCTTAGAAGTGAACTTTAAGATATTAAGTAGAGAGTATGTTTTCTGCTGGAAAAAAACATCCGGAAAATTCTGAAATCAACCTTCGAACAACCTTTCTAAACAATAATTATTTTTCTTTTCTTTCATACAATTATTCTTGCACCACCTTTAAAATGTGATGTGTTGATTAAACTAAATAATAACAATGATACCTTCAAGATTCTAAACACGTTGTCTTTGGCACACAGCACACATAGCGCATTTTCGCTTGGAATGTTACAGATGGCTTGTGGTCGGGAAAGTCCATCAACTACGGTAAAAACAACCCTGCCAGTTTGTTCTGCCGTGGTTATTTTGTAAATAACATTTAGTAGTTTGTCACAGATAAAGACATCGCCTTGAGAGTCTAAGGTTAGACATGCTGGGTGCTTCATATCTTCCAGATTTATCCTAAATTTCTCTTGTAAATTCATATCGAACGCTAAGACCATTTTCAGTCCAGAATCACACACAAATATATCACCTGATTCTTTATCCAAAACAATATCGAGTGGGGCCTTAAACAAAGGTTGATTAGACTGATCTTTTTCTAACTTGGTATCAACATTTCCATCTTCTGACAGTTTGGATACGGCTGCCTTAGAACTCCATGGGTAACTCGTGATATAGATAACACCATGGCCACCGGTAATACCTGATGGCTCCACAGAACAATTGATTTCTTTCTTGTAAACAAAATCGTTGAATTCAACGGCAACGAATATAATTTTATTTTCTCCAGGAATGCTTACTGCAACCGAGTTGTTGTCATACAAAGTCATGGCCCACGGTAAACACTTAAATCCATAGGATGAAATAGGGTTTCCATGTATATTTATCAGTATTACAGAACATGATGTCCTGTCTAACACAATCATATAATCTTTATCGAGGCATATCATTCCAACGATACCATTTTTCAAAAACTCGGGATTGGACCAACGAGTTATTTTTTTATGTCCTTTTGGATAATCCATCAAATTTTCCAAAATGTTTAAAATGTGTGTGGTTCTGTCATTGTTATTCCCCATTCTAATTCCAAATAAAATGATATTATCATTGTCGTAAGGGTTCGATAATGTCGATTGATTTGTCAACATCAGAATGTCTAACGATCCAGACCAATTTCTTAGTCTCTGGAGTGCACCGTTAATAATATATAACATGATAGTGGAATTATTTATGATGAATTACAAAACGTATTGAAAGCAAACGTTGTTTCTTTTTTCCACTTAACTCTTGATTTGTAACAAGAGTAACACGACGGATGCCACGGTCACGAGAGTAGGAACGGCTTACCCTTCGACGGCACTTGCGTGCACCTCCGGTGTTTAGCTGGATCACTTTGCTCAGTGTAGTGATTTGTCCTTTTCTCGTCTTTATTTTGGCCATTATATTGTTTATTATTCCTCGATTTATCCAATACCATATCTCGTCATAATTATGTGCACACGTGACAGAATACGTTTCAAAAATGTTATATCATCAACAAAAACCTTTTGCAAGATAAGATAAGATAAGATTTAAAAATCCTTGACTTAATGGTTTATTACTCAGAAGATGTTGAAATTGTAAAAAGTATGTATACAATCTGCAAGCTCCGGAAGAACGTATGAGTTGTGAAATATAATCTGCATTCGCGGGAGCGATCAACGTGTGGCAAATATATAATGACAAAATTGATTAAAAAAAATACTATTCCCAAGAACTATTAATAGATATACAATTGTATTTGGTATTACACATTCTTGTAATATGCTGATTCCGGCTTGCACACTTTCCGATTCCATTATTAATAGGTTCCAAGTTCTGAAGGATCCGAAGTTGAGTCGAATCTGCTATGATGGATATTATTCTTGAATCCATTTATTTAATAACCAGCTACATTGTATGGATATTTCAAATTACATTGAGGATGAGACATCAAAGTTTAAAATAGGTATCTTTTAATGTAAATCCAATTGTATTTGACATTAAAGATCATTTGGTATAAAGATTAAATTATATATCAATTAAGAAAAAAAAACCAATCTGCTGATTGGTTTTCTGTATACATATTACAAATGGCATTACAAAAAAATAAAATAAAGCACCATTTGAAATCTAACAACCACAATAAAAAAAAAACCCACAGACACTAATTATACTAAAATCTCAGTGTTTTGATGAAAGAACAATTTTTCCAATGTCATATAAAATGTCCTTTGACATGTCCCAGATATTGCACCCAAAACCTTGAATCATTTGGCTTTCCAGTCTTTCGATTTAGAGTGAACCTGATGAAGGTTATTCCATGAACCCGTTCTGTCACTAGATTTAGAGTGAACCTGATGAAGGTTATTCCATGAACCCGTTCTGCCACTAGATTTAGAGTGAACCTGATGAAGGTTATTCCATGAACCCGTTCTGCCACTAGATTTAGAGTGAACCTGATGGAGGTTATTCCATGAACCCGTTCTGCCACTAGATTTAGAGTGAACCTGATGAAGGTTATTCCATGAACCCGTTCTGCCACCAGATTTAGAGTGAACCTGATGAAGGTTATTCCATGAACCCCTTCTGCCACTAGATTTAGAGTGAACCTGATGAAGGTTATTCCATGAACCCGTTCTGCCACTAGATTTAGAGTGAACTTGTTGAAGGTTATTCCATGAACCCGTTCTGCCACTAGATTTAGAGTGAACCTGATGAAGGTTATTCCATGAACTCGTTCTGCCACTAGATTTAGAGTGAACCTGATGAAGGTTATTTCATGAACCCGTTCTGCCACCAGATTTAGAGTGAACCTGATGAAGGTTATTCCATGAACCCGTTCTGCCACTAGATTTAGAGTGAACCTGTTGAAGGTTATTCCATGAACCCGTTCTGCCACTAGATTTAGAGTGAACCTGATGAAGGTTATTCCATGAACCCGTTCTGCCACTAGATTTAGAGTGAACCTGATGAAGGTTATTCCATGAACTCGTTCTGCCACCAGATTTAGAGTGAACCTGTTGAAGATTATTCCATGAACCCGTTCTGCCACTAGATTTAGAGTGAACCTGATGAAGGTTATTCCATGAACCCGTTCTGCCACTAGATTTAGAGTGAACCTGATGAAGGTTATTCCATGAACTCGTTCTGCCACTAGATTTAGAGTGAACCTGATGAAGGTTATTTCATGAACCCGTTCTGTCACCAGATTTAGAGTGAACCTGATGAAGGTTATTCCATGAACCTGTTCTGCCACTAGATTTAGAGTGAACCTGATGAAGGTTATTCCATGAACCCGTTCTGCCACTAAAGTTTTTATCTATGTTTTTATTATAGAACTCATGATTTAGTACCTTTATTGTAATCTAGAAGTAGATTAATTAATTGTTAAGTACCGTAGTAAGGGGAACCCTTAACACATGGGAATATTTAGCCAAAACTAGATTAGCTAGCTAAATGGAAAAAACAAACAAAATAATGAACTTAACATTGTAGAAATGTTATTTCATCTATTTGAACTATGTCAACACGACGAGTTTGTTTTTCATAGTGCTGAAATAGCAGTTGACAACTGCACATGTCGTTATAACAGGAATTTTTACCACCATGTATACAGGAATAATGAATCGGATAGAACGTGAGGGGCGTCATGTATTGCCCTTTCGCTTAACTTCGTCACAGAAGCAATACTTTTAGAATCGTGCTGATAATAATGTCAAGCGACAGTGGCATTACATTGACCGTATGAATAGCCACCCCGCTGATAATAATGTCAAGCGACAGTGGCATTACATTGACTGTATGAATAGCCACCCCGCAGATAATAATGTCAAGCGACAGTGGCATTACATTGACTGTATGAATAGCCACCCCGCTGATAATAATGTCAAGCGACAGTGGCATTACATTGACCGTATGAATAGCCACCCCGCAGATAATAATGTCAAGCGACAATGGCATTACATTGACCGTATGAATAGCCACCCCGCAGATAATAATGTCAAGCGACAGTGGCATTACATTGACCGTATGAATAGCCACCCCGCAGATAATAATGTCAAGCGACAGTGGCATTACATTGACCGTATGAATAGCCACCCCGCAGGTAATAATGTCAAGCGACAGTGGCATTACATTGACCGTATGAATAGCCACCCCGCAGATAATAATGTCAAGCGACAGTGGCATTACATTGACCGTATGAATATCCACCCCCCTGATAATAATGTCAAGCGACAGTGGCATTACATTGACCAATAGCCACCCCGATTATAGTGGTAATAATCAAGTATGTAAATAAGAAAGTCAGCGGATATAGAATATAATGGTTGTAAAGTAAAAAAAAGTCATCTGATTTAGAATATAATCTTTGATTACAACATTAGCTTTTGTATTATGTTACAGATCAATATGAACAAGGCACATTTCACATGATTTCAACATCATCTACTTCTAAACGACAGATTTATTGATAAGGTACGGACGTTTGCTATTCAGTAAACTTCTGAATATTTGTCCCTCACAATGTCATAATTATATGTTTATATCAATTCTAAATTGGTAGTCGGTAAAGAGATTTTCGAGGTAGTTGGTTTCCATTTTGAACTGGTTTCGACAACAAACAACGGTGTCATGGCAACATATGAGAAGCTATGCCATTTTGTAAATGGTCAATTATAAAAATAAATTTACACAATTCAAAACATAGCAAACGCCTTCAGGTCAGCTTACAGTCAAGTTATTTGTGTTAAAAAATCAAAGAAATATATTACAAGATCGTTTGTTGTGTAAGATGTCTGACAGAATTACTTTATTATCCATGTGAAAGTATTCTTGAAACATACTATTTCCTAGGTCATTTATTGACCTTAGATATGATGATTCGATTGGCTATACATGTATATGTACGATATAATTGTCTTCAAAACCGTGTATCAGTATGATCTGGATCTGTATTATCTTCCATACCGTCTTTTCCAATTGCTAAATGATATTCAGGGACAATATAACTTATTTCCTTCTTCTTTTGTGAATCTACATCCTTGGCACAACATGAACAATCTAATTCTTTATCAAAAGTAGGTGATAAAGGAAAATATGAGCAACATTTCACTTTCTGTATATATTTTGTTATGTATGGAAGTTCATACATTATAGTTTGTGTGGTTCCTCTAGATTTATCCATTAAACTCTGCCGCCATTTTAAAATTCCACGTTCCTCTAATGTTCCTTAAACAAAACAAATAACCAAATTATATAATATGTTGTATATTATATATAGATTGTACCTACTGAATGTGTTTGTCTTGTAAATTACTAGTAAACAATTTCATTTTGAGATTTTATGATGTCATTTATTGCTTGTTGTTAAAGTGGGTATGGTCAAATGGCTAATGGTTAACACATGTGTGTTTAATGTCACTTTCAAGAAAATTCAGTTTTATCGGTTCTATCATGACTAATTTTTCTTAGTGCAAAAAACCAGAGTACACAAAAAAAGGTACCTGTAGAAAACCTCCGACCTATCACAAGTCATTCACAAACTTTATCATATAAAGTTGTATCGAGTACACCTCACAACTTTAGCACCGATTCCATAGGTATATCTTAATTCAAGTACCATACGATCGCGGCGTTTGTTTTCCGAGTGGATGACAGAGATAAGTGAAACTGTAGGTACAGTGTCGTTGATACAACATAAAATATGTACCAAATTACTGACAGCCATTTTATAAAAGTTAATGGCTGATAGATTGTGCTCAGCATAAATTGAAAATATTTGTTCGTCATTTTGCATTATTATACCTCACTAACTTCTCATTGGCTTAAATTAAATCACATGACCTAAAACAATTTTAATGTTTTGTGAAAATTAACCCAAACGGGAAACAACTAGTTGCTTACCGGGTAACAACCCTATTGTTCCCTGTAAACAACCCATTGCGTGCATTTAACATTTGTTAAAAATTTGTCAAAAGTTATAAAGCACACATTTTGTTTAAATACATGTATTTATGTAAATGCCCAATCCTTGGTCTGTTGTTCGGTATAATAAAACAGTTATTGCCTTCAATGGATTGTAAACATCAGAATTGTTAACCCTCAAGGGGTTGTTTACCTCGGGCTAAAGCCCTCGGGAAAACAACCCCCTTCAGGTTAACAATTCTGGATGTTTACATCCATTGAAAGCAATAATTGTTTATTATTACTCTTCCATGAACGTTAAATAACTAAACTGTATTAAAGTAATAATTTTTTGATTAGAAAACGGAAAATTTGAGTTTTCTCGAAAACAATACATTTTTTTAAAACACAGTAAACGAGAGTTTTGTGCAGAATTTTACTACCATTTTTAAAATATGCATTTCATTTAACAATAACCTTTCATTATTGCTGCACTCATCTGAAATTTGACATTTTCCCCGATTTTTACCGCCAAAATAGAGGTGGGAGTAAACTAACTAGAGGTAGCAGCCAGGTAAATCTTACCTTGATAGAGACAGAGACACGTGTACAGGCATATTTTGACACTCCATTTTTAAACTTTAAAATCTTTCTAAAAGTTCACATAAAATTTCTTCATAAACCTATTTTTTGACATCTTAACATATATATAAACATCGCAAGAATGGGTAAAACAAAGGACTTGTCAAAAGATTGTAAAAACATTGTGTTAAATCTATTCAAGATTTTTCAGCTTGAGAAGGCCAGGGGAAGACCATTTTATTCCCCAGATAATTTGATTAAAAGAACATGCAAGGCTGCTGGCATATCTTACAGTTCTGTGTATAGAGTTGTAAACGGTAAAAGTCCTCCTGAATCCAACAGACCGAAAGAAAGAAAGAAAACTCTTGATGATTTTGACCGTTGCGTTATTAAACGGACCGTTCATAGCATGTACAACAGGAAAATTGCCCCAACAGTCTCAAAAATTAAGAAAGAAATTGAAGATACAATTAAAATCTCGAAATCAACGCTTACTTTAACTTTATTAGATCTTGGTTATAAGTACAAAAAATCCGGCGATAATAGGAGGCTTTTATATGATCAGAGGTCAGTAATAAATGATCGGTGTAATTTACCTCCGAAAAATCAGGAAGTTTCGAGAGGATGGGTATGAAATTGTATATTTGGATGAGACCTGGGTTAATCAGAATCATGCCACTGACTACATGTGGTTACCAGTTGATGGTTCTGATGCCCCAAAGATCCCTTCAGGAAAAGGTAAAAGGTTGATAGTTTTGCACGCTGGTAATCGTGAGGAGGATTTGATTGATAGGTGTGATTTGGTTTTTCTTGCCAAAGCTAAAGATGGGGATTATCACCAAGAAATGAACGGGCCCATCTTTCTAAACTGGTTCGAAAATCAGCTTATGCCAGCATTAAAAAGCCCAAGTGTTATCGTTTTAGATAATGCCAGTTATCACAACATCAAGACTGAAGAAACTGTTGTGCCAAACTTTAATCAGAGAAAAGCTGTCTTACAAGATTATCTTTCAAAACACAACATTCCTTTTCAGCCCCTTGAAACTAAAAAACAACTTTATGAAAAAATCAAATTTAAGAAAGTCCTTTCCGTTTTTAAAACTGATAAAATTGCCAACCTACACGGTCACGAAGTTCTAAGAACCCCTGTTCGCCATTGCGATTTGGACCCCATAGAACTTATTTGGGCACAGGTTAAAGGGTTTGTTGCAGAAAACAATACAACTTTTCGTTTGAAGGATGTGAAAGAACTTGTTTATGGGGGGTTTGGCAGAATTACAAAGGAAGTTTGGGCGAAGGCAGAAGACCATGTATTAAAAATAGAAAAGGAGTATGGGAAAGAGAATTGCATTGATAGGAGTGAGATTCCCCCAATAATAATTGATTTTGATGACGACGAATCCAGCGACGAGGAAAGCTGAATCCAGTCCAACATGATTACATATTGAACGGGTATACCGGTTGTAAATGACAGATTGTACATAACGTTTTTACCTATAAAATTTTATTCATATCCAATAATTGTGTACTCTATGTCTAACTTCAGTGAATTTATTAGCAGAAAAGACCGTTCTTTTTCGAATTATTTCAGAAAGATTGAAATAGCTTGGTCAAATTAAAAATCAGTAATTATGGAAATTTATGATTTCAAGTTTTTTTTCAAAATTTTCGAGGTAAATCTCAGGTAAGCATGTGTATAAATGTCACGTAGTCAAATGCATTAACCATGAAGGGAACA
The DNA here is from genome assembly GCA_963680875.1 of Bathymodiolus brooksi. Classification (NCBI taxonomy): domain Eukaryota; kingdom Metazoa; phylum Mollusca; class Bivalvia; order Mytilida; family Modiolidae; genus Bathymodiolus; species Bathymodiolus brooksi. Next base: position 15,326,642 of record OY804577.1, on the reverse strand, counting down.
ATAGCCTTCTCCAGCACTTCGACGAGAGACAATAGACCAGCTGCGGGACCACCGTCGTTCCTATTGTTATATGGGATTACGTCCACGGTGAGTTGGCTGTCACATTTAACGAGCAAACTTGGCCTATTTTGAAGAACTTAGCCTGAAATAAAGACCAAAATAACGCCAAAAATTGGTAATTTTTCAGATGAGCAGGGCCTTCAGAATAATTTCAACCGTAAATAGTTATACAATTCCAAAATGGTAGTAAAATTCCTGACAAAACTCTCGTTGGATGCGTTAAAAAAAAATCTACGTTTACGAAATATTTAGATTTGGATCAATACAGGTTATCAGTACTCAAGAATGCCATGTTGTCACACATTTCTACATATTATTTGTTTTAAGAGGCAGTAACTAGTAGAAAAAAGCCAATCCATACCTGGGACTGTGTTGTCCAGAATAAATCCAAGTACCCCACCTACAAACATTGCCGTTCCTAATAAAACTCTCAAAACCTGGTCAAGGTCGTCAGATCCTAAAAATACATGAAACTCAATTTTTACAATGTAAGTAAAAGTCATCTTGTAACAGTTCCTATTGAGTAATAAGAAATCAGATATAGTATGTTGGGAGTGATCGTTGATGACCAGTTGTAAGGCTGAATATTTAGACACTTATCCATCATAGTGGCAACCAAAGCATCAGCGGCACATCTTGTCCGAATGATTAACCGTATCCAATGACATCGACTTACTTTTATAACACTAGTATTATACATCTTCTGCATGAATCACGAATAATTTGAGCGTACCTGATGAAGGTTATCCCAGTTACGCGTCGTTCGCCCTAAATCATATATCAAACTTTTAATTTCTATTAATAATTTACATGTCAAGTTTAAGATTGGGTCTCATCGTTCTTCACAACAATGCTGCTCATCCAGTGTGAGGGTGGGGACTATACTTGTGAGGGTGGGGATTATACTTGTGAGGGTGGGGATTATACTTGTGAGGGTGGGGATTATACTTGTGAGGGTGGGGATTATACCTGTGAGGGTGGGGATTATACTTGTGAGGGTGGGGATTATACCTGTGAGGGTGGGGATTATACTTGTGAGGGCGGGGATTCTACTTTTGAGGGTGGGGATTATACTTGTGAGGGTGGGGATTATACTTGTGAGGGTGGGGATTATACTTGTGAGGGTGGGGATTATACTTGTGAGGGTGGGGATTATACCTGTGAGGGTGGGGATTATACTTGTGAGGGCGGGAATTCTACTTTTGAGGGTGGGGATTATACTTGTGAGGGTGGGGATTTATACTGACATGTAGAAACACTTGCATGATTGCCACTATTTATTAAAATGTATGTACCAAGGCAGGAAAGTGAGTGGTCATGTATATATGTGCTACTTGGGTATCGATTTTCCCTCTGTTTCTATCCTTTTCCCGACTATACATTGGAGCTGTTCGTACCATGTAATGCTTTGTTTTATATATACTTACCAGTTTGTATTGCATCTTCATGCTGTGCCAACCATTCTGGTATCATTATTCCAAGAATCAGTGAAAGTGCCAGAATTGTTAAATTTCTAGTAGATGAAAAATCTATGAATTGTAATACTGATATGCCTACTGCTGCCACCATGCCAAAGACGATGGTTAAAGTACCACCTATTATAGGATCTGGAATTAGAGTCAACACTGCACCTAATTTCCCTACAATCCCTCCAATCAAAAGCATGAAACCAGCAACCTGGAAAACACGCCTACTTGCAACCTGAAATGATTATTTTGACATTTTTAATTTCTAGTCCTTTCACTTGAACTCATGGTTATGTGTATCTTTTAATAAAGAAAATCTTTCAAAATACTATAAACAACCTTTTTGTAAACAATACATTTCATTTTTAAAATGTTGCCCAACTGACCTCAGTATTTCAAAAAAGCTAATCATATACTATGAACCATTTAAAAGCAGAGACATTCGGAAGCTACAACACCCAGTTTAATACATGTACATCATTCGCCGTGGCTACTGACAATCATGATAAAGCTAATACATGTGAGTTTTTAGACAAATACCTTGGTTATTCCTATTGCACCAATATTTCCACTATAAGATGTAGTTGCATGTCCAGCACCAACCATACCAGAAATGATACTTGAAAATCCTTCTGCTGCAATACCGCGATTCAACGCGTGTGCTGGAGGTGGATTACCATTGGAAATACGAGCTGCAGCGAAGTAGTCCCCAATAGATTCTATGACTGATGACAAAGTAGCAGCTAACATACCGACAAACCCTGCGGCTGATACGGTCGGAAGTCCAAACATAACTACAAACAAAAATACAATACACATACAACATTAGACGGAAATCGTCATGTTTTCTGTTTAAATCGTCATGTTTTCTGTTTAAATCGGTTTCAGAAATCGAAAGTTTGCTGGAAAAACAATATACACGGTAACTAAATATAGATATTGAACTTTGATTTGTTCATTATCAAAATAGATAGATAATTACTTAGATTTATTATGGAAATAAAATTGGTAGAAATCAGAAAACCAACATGGAAAATGATATCTGATTATGTTTAGATGTCCAATTCATGTACCGTTCGCATATAAATATGATTAAAGATGCGTTTTCATACTGATGGATATGTTCATACATAATAGACGAATATATTAGTACTTTTCCATGCACATGTTGTTTTCGTACCTTTTCCATACACAGGTAGTTGCTTGTGTACACTGATGGGCCTGTACATACGCAGAATATACGTTTTTATTCCTAGATATATACAATACATGAACATTGTCGGAAAATACGAAATGTGAGAAAAGCGAGTATCTGTAGAGCTTTTCTTTCATGCTTCGATGCGAGTTTATATTTTCCAACAATGTACGTATATCTTGTTTATATCGCAAAGGAATGTAGGCAAACATTGTGAAATTTACACACCCAAATATGTATCTACAGCGAAGTCCGCATTTCACCAGTGTCTTTTGCGCTTTACTCTACATAAGACGCCGAGTACCAGAAATTGTATACGTCTAGTAGTCATTTCTAAGTGTTTATTTAGTCCTTTAAATTCCCAAATCGGAAAATATCCTTAATAACTATATGTATTAGGTTTTACTTACAAGGATAAGGAATAAAGAACCAATCAATGTTCGTTACAACATCTAAACGGGAATCTGTCCTTGCTTTGTAAGATGGTAGTGTAGAATTGTTAGGTATAGTATCCGTTACCGTTAGTATATAAGACAGAATCCAACAAATAATCACACTTAGTATCACCTACAATTGTAATACATAATTATTGAAGATGGTAACGTACATTTTTAGATACTGTATGCGTTACTATTATACTGTAAAACAATACTAGTTGCAATTTTAATTTAGAAAGCGATGAAATGTCGATATATTCATAAAATAAATATTTTCACACTTGAATTTGACCATTCATCGTCGTGACCTTAATGACAAAAATGTGTGCATGTTGTAATACAGTACATTTGAATTCAATGATATTCAACCAGCAAATATGACAAAAATCTTGATATTGTACTGAATAACCAGGATGTTCGATTATCTAAATAAACGTTAGAGAAACCAGAAGGGACAATGAAGAATGGATAATGCAGATACACTGGCAACATTGGGTACACAAGACACAGGATAAAAGAACAAAGCCGAAAACTATAAAGATGAGCAACATGCACCTTACCAAACACCGGTGTGAAACAAGATGCTCGATAAGGATAAACAAAATTCTCCTACCTCAATGATGTGATACATGCGGTTTTTGTAGGAGTTCGTGTTATCCGATGTTTTGTTATTGTGATGTTGTGTTTTATCTTTGTGTTTGTATTGTTCTTGTTATGTCTTGATTCATTCTTTAGGTGGGTATTTTCAGCATTCGTCTTTAATTATTGTTATTATCGCATGTTGTTATAATCCCTTTCATCAGTTTGAAGATATCAAAGAGATAATCATGATCCGTAAATCGAAGGACAGACAATACAATTCCCAAAAGAAAAATGACAAAAGGACAAACAATGATCTGCAAAACACTACACAAAAGAGTAAAGGTTAAGCAATAGGAAGCCCACTAAAACCATGGGTGAAGTCATATGCTACTGCAGGTTAGCAATAAGAAGCCCACTAAGACCAGGAGTGAAGTCATATGCTACTGCAGGTTATGTAGGTAATTTTTCACAAGTGACACCCGTAGTATTTCACTTGATACCAACCCCGTGATAAGTCATGAAGGAAGAACGGACCGGATTGTGATGACTGATTACGACATCGGAACATATCCGTGGTCATTTGAGACACAAATATTATGTAGCGGTGACGACCGTAAAACTTTCAAGGTGGTTACTTCAACTTCGCCACTAGGAAGCATTAGTTCAGTAGCTTCTTTGTCAGCAGCAACCTCTATAGGAATCACATGATAGGAACCACAAGCTCTGGAATATCTTATCAAAGTCAACATATACATGCATAGGTAACCTTAGCCAAATTTCGTCCATAAGAACTTTAGAATATCTGTTCTATCTTTCGGGCCATTCCCTTTCTGCCAGTAAACGAATCCGTTGTCAAGATGTCGACAGTGTCATTTTTAATGCTTAATCTAAAGTAGATATGGACGTAAGGTTAAATCGAACTGTATCAGATATTAATGTAGTGCTAACATAACTTTAATCAGATTGATATTACAAATAAATTAAATATACTAACCGGCATTAACTGAAATATAGGATATCGGAAGATATAACATTTCTTCTTCAAGGAAAAGCCAAGACATGGAACCCGTACCCGTCCAAGAAATAACGTGAATAAAGCAATTAGTGCCATGGTCCTACAATCAATTTCACAATATTACATATATATTGAATGAAAAGAAAATCATAAGTGCAAATGTATATTGTAACCCTAGACATCTCCAGGAAAACCCAGGATTTGGAACCCGTAACCGTCCAAGAAATAATGTGAAGAATGTAATTAGTGTCATGGTCCTACAGTCAATTATACAATATTACATTGCTTTCTTACTCGTAGCAAAATCATCTACACTCCAAACCCTTTGTATTTTATTGTATCATGCAGTGAATTTACACAATATTGTTGAATGGTGTTTTATTTACATCATTTCTATTCTGCCTGTCAAAGTGCTGTATATACAATAGCAGCCCTGGTACCCTATACCACGGTTAGCAGGAGATTATTTAAGCCACAACCACATTCTTATTGAACACAAGTCTGATTTGTGTAGTACATTTGTCCGTATTCATGTAAATACTACATTTGTCATGGCCATCGAGGTGTGTGGGGGTACAATTATTTAAGAGGAAGTAAAGCATATTGCAGTTGGATTATGTTACTTCACAATGAACAAAATAAATTTCCAATCTTAGTATTAACATTTATTTTATTGTATGTATACTGGGAGTACATGTACATGTACTTTCATTTTACAAGTTTTATTTACTTAAAATAGAGGTTTGTCACTGATATCTAGTATCATTTCAATCATAATAAGTTGTTGATTCAACATAAAAATCCATGATTATTAATTGTAACCATATCTTGATACCACAGAGAAGTTCGAGGGGTACAGTACATAATAAATAACAAATATTTGATAGATCAGTAGTTTAATTCCTGGGACTGATAACATTTTAATATGGTCAATAAAATATAATGCCGTTGCACATACAATTTATTTACATACCAAATACATTTAATTTTTTTGTAAAATGATATCTGATGTTCAAGAGTATTTAAAATTCAATTGATGTTTTATGTATTAAAAGTGATCAAGTCTTAAAAATTTATTGAGATAAAATAAAGTAGCCAAATTGAACAATATTCATGTCAGCGGCCTACTATCCTGTGAGGCATTCAACTTCACTATTCATAGTACACAACTGGGTATTGATAAACGTTTCTCCCGATGCAAAGTTTTATAGTATTCCAATACTATGCCTAAAAGAACATTTGAGGTATAAAGTTAATGAACTTAACAATAATGTTTAGCTTTGGCTGATTTTTGTACAATAAATTATTTCTACAAGATTCTGTTAATATATAACATTCTGTTAATACATAACATTCTGTTAATACATTACATTCTGTTAATACATTACATTCTGTTAATACATAACATTCTGTTAATACATTACATTCTGTTAATACATTACATTGTTTTCTAATTCTCTTAATATTAACATAAAAACATGCGAACTTTGTTGTCTGTATTTAACTCATGATCAAATGCGGTTGTTTCGACGCCGAACCAACTAACTATTTACTTCAGGTTACTCAATTCTGTATTCGAAATTTCCGAGCCACATTCAAGTATCAATTATTACAAACAAATCGTACCCCAGTATCGAGATATCCATGTTAACGACTTATCCGAATTCTAGATAATCAGATTCGAATGTTTATACTTACAATATAGATATACCCCAATGGGACTGATTAAAATCTGCTGCCACAGCTGTCAAAGACAAGCCTATTAATGATATAGTCGGTGCTATAGTCAGTGGACCAATAAACTTTAACAGTAATCCCATTATACCAGTAGAGCCTAGAATAACTTGAACTAATGATGCCAACATTAGATTCCCTTGGATCTAAAGAAAATAAAACTCTTATTATATAGGTATTATATAATATAAACATTTAGTAAAACGAAACCATTTGACCTCTTTGGAGATGATGGTGTTTTTATTTTTCTAATATTCGTCGCCATTACAGACAAAGACTTGGATGTCATGGCAAGGAAGAGACGACATTTATGTTGTCTGTTACCCTTTCTGGATTTGGGGTAAAGAAGTTCAAAACGGATGCCAAAAATGTGACAGAAGATGCTAACTATCCCGGGAGCTCCTGGACTTACTGTCGTTTTTGTGGGGGTTTAACCGGGTGATTGGCCAGCAGAAAAATACTAAATATAACTATGATCGACTTTGAATTTTTAAATCTTTCCTATTAGAATCCAAATAAATTATGGAAGTCACAGTTTGTATCAGGTTTTAGCGTTCCTTGCATTGTATCCCTCGTTATCGCCCCGGATACAATTTTTTAAGAACACAATGTTACAGGAACAAATTAACTTATTGATGAGGATTTAACATTGGTAACATTAATTTCGCTGCATTGTATCCTAAATTGAAGAAGTACAAACAATACAATCACCAAAAGAAAAGAACAATGATCTACAAAGACTTAAGATCGAGCAATACAAACCCACTAAAAACCGTGGATGTAGTTGTGTGCTTCGGAAGGGTAAGCAGTTCCTGTATTACAAGTGCTAAAAGGAAAGGACCGGATTATGAGTACGACAAACGGAACATATCCGTGGTCATTTGTGATACAGATATTCCACAATGGTTAAGCAGGTCATGGTGGCGATCGCAAAACCTTTGAAGTGATGACTTCAACTTAACTACTAGGAACCATTGGTTCAGTAACTTTTTTGTTAGCAGCAACCCTCTGTCAAAGAAATCATGACAGGAATCACAAGCTCTGGAATATCGGATAAACTGAGGGATATATACTGGAATGTTGCTACCTATAAATGGAGTGTTGGGAAAATTGAAATAATCTCTTTTGTCGTAAAGTTCCATTCTTAACCGACACTCATCGTCAATTTCGAGATGTAGGTCAAGGTATGAAGCAGACCTAGCTGTATCTGTGGCTTCCTTAGTTTATGATGATTTTATTTGTTAAATTAACAAAAGGGATAGGACACATGTTTTACCAACTTAGGGAACGACCATTTAACTTGAAGGTGGGGGGGGGTTATGGTTTTTTTCTAAAAAAAATATTCTGATTTTGGTGGAGGAAAAAAAAATAATCTGATTCAGAGTTTTTACATATAACCTAATGTTAGATTGTGGAAAAAAAATTTAATATTCTAACTCTTGTGTTGTCGGAAAAAAAATTCTGAACGAAACAAAAAACCATAACCCCCCCCCCCCCCCCCCCCCTTCAAGTTAAATGGTCGGTCCCTTATGAAGTCTTCCTTTATCTAAAGCTCAATGGGATAGATGGATCAACAAAATCAACAAACTTACAATTATGTAGTGAAAGGACATGCTCTGTACAGCGGAAAGGAAATTAAAGGATCGAGCTAGCTTCTTTTTATTTTTCTTGAGAAGCCCCTGTATGAAGTCTGCCTCGTAAGAATAAAGGAACAAGTCGGCAACAAATTATGGTTTTCATGAATTATTTCTTAAACAAACGAAACAAAATGTCGTTTGGGAGGTAAAAAAACGAAATTTCGTTCATTTTTATACATCATGAAGTGAACATTTTTTTTTTTTAATTCTGCATACAAGAATACTATATTTTCCAAAAAGTATATTTATATACCTCTTGGTGTTCTGATGACTACCGTTTTCGGGGGTTCTAAATTTTATTTACAGAATTGTCCTATATAATAAATACTGTTACAACTTCACCTCTCTGAGTCTGCTTTGCCAAACCTCATCTTTATCCATTAAAGTGCTGCCATTTGTTATATTACCAGAATATATCGGAACTGAAATTAAAATGTGTTACAGTTATTCATTTTTTTTGTATCATAAAAGGTAACTTTAATTTCCATTTATAACGATTTGCACGAACTGATACAATGAAATTAATACTCCAATCACTGATCGTGTGGTCGTTGTTTGTTTTTCATTTTTATTAAGAAAGGGAATAAACTGACAATGTCATTATATGTTAATGCTACAATCGTAGCTACTCGGCCATGCAAATAACCTCGTACGTACATAGTAGAAATTCTTCTTAAATTGTTTGCCGGAGGTTAAGTTAAGTTAAGCCGCACAAAAATATAGTCCACGAAAATCCAATATGGAAGACATACTAAGTAAAATCTAATCACGCAAAGCTAATTAAAACTTTAATTGAAATATAGAAAATTGTTTAAAATATAACTTTATCAAACTTTCATGTAACTGACATGTGAAAAGTAGTGTGATTTATACGCCTAATGCATACGAGGTTATTTGCAGGGAAGCGAGAATGGCCGAGTAGTTACGATTGGTTAATGCTATGCATAGATATTTAATGGAGTATATAAACCACGGTGTGATGCTTTTCAATACCGTTACACAGGCTGAATTTCATTACATTTACATAATAATGTATTTGAACACATTCACAGAGTGCTTTCAACACATTCACACTGACTTTTGTGTAATGTTGTTGTTTAACGTCTGGTGAGTAATACTTCACCTATATTTAGGACGAGAATTCATGTGAACACTTTTGTAGGTCAAATCTGTTTTTGAATCAGAGTCAATGTTCTTAACAAAATAACAATAACCCACTTTATTATACATATAGCTTACTTTCAAGTGTCGTTGGACATTTCCATTTCTCAAGCGACATCATGGCGATGATTGGTGCAATAAATATATGAGATCCTCCTTGTATAATCCCAAGTCTGAAACAAAATGATTGGTGCAATAAATACATGAGATCCTCCTTGTATAATCTCAAGTCTGAAACAAAATGATTGGTAATAACCATAATGATAATCTATTTTTTTTAATTGATTGTAAAGTAAATGCTTGAAATATACCACTTCTGTAACAGGTATCTAACGTTATGGCAACCCTTGGGAGCAAGAAAGCCAAAGGGTCTAACAGTAGTGCCAAAATCAACATCACATATACCCGAGTGAAATGAAACATACCAAAACATTTCATCGCATACAAAGCAACAATTCGTATTCGTCATTTTATAGGTGGCCTAGTGGCTACGGTTCTCGACCCCTAATCACAAGCCATTCACACTGTATACGTGGAAACACGCTTTGATATTCACCTCGTCTGTATCTGGTATAGCCGTTTCAATATTTTTCTATGAGAGTTTATTCTACGATATGGGGAGGATATCCAGGCGTTATCGAAATAATCAATATAGAAAGACTAACAATATTTTTTTTAAAATATAACAAACAATAATCACCGTTAATAAACACAGAAAACTAAAAATGAGCAAAACGAGCCCCATCCGAAATGGAATGGACTTAGTTGCCCCTGAAGGGTAAGCTGTTCTTCATATTAATGATCAAATTCCAGTAAAGGTTGTAAATGGGGTAACAGGGGCGTAACGAGATCGTAGCGGCACAAACATATAATCTGTGAGATGACAATGGTGACACTTCCGTTTTGAAGACTTCAATTTATCTGTCATGAATCCCAGCGTAATCAGCTTGTTAATCAGTATCAAAGTATCAATCCTTTATCCAGAATACGATGCATAGGTCTTGGAATATTGTATTAATTGAGATATATAATCTCCGTATGCAGATGCTGTTGAAATATTGATACTAATGAATGGGAAGTTTACAATTGGAAAGTTAAAGTAATCTCGTTTGCCGTACAATTTTGATCTCTACGAGTTCTAGTCATCAATATCCAAGTAAAGATCAAGTTTTAGTTTAAACATATTTGCCAATAAAATAGACAATATATAACGTCATCTGAAAAGCCGAAGCTGAAATGAGATAAGTATAGCGTATAGTTACCATGTTTCACATACCCCAAAATGTCATCTATTTTCAGACACTGATTAGCATTTTTATACGTGCAACTGTAGTGTTTAACATACCTGGTATTCATTGTGGTCTCTTATTACACCATTGGTAACCATGATTATAGCGTGTGGTTAACATGTCTCACATACCTTACATCAAATGTAGTTTGTATTATAGTAGCATGTCTCACATACCTTACATCAAATGTAGTTTGAATTATAGTAGCATGTCTCACATACCTTACACCAAATGTAATCTGTATTATAGTAGCATGTCTCACATACCTTACATCAAATGTAGTTTGTATTATAGTAGCATGTCTCACATACCTTACACCAAATGTAGTTTGTATTATAGTATCATGTCTCACATACCTGACACCAAATGTAGTCTGTATTATAGTAGCATGTCTCACATACCTTACACCAAATGTAGTCTGTATTATAGTAGCATGTCTCACATACCTTACATCAAATGTAGTCTGTATTATAGTAGCATGTCTCACATACCTTACACCAAATGTAGTCTGTATTATAGTAGCATGTCTCACATACCTTACACCAAATGTAGTCTGTATTATAGTAGCATGTCTCACATACCTTACATCAAATGTAGTCTGTATTATAGTAGCATGTCTCACATACCTTACACCAAATGTAGTCTGTATTATAGTAGCATGTCTCACATACCTTACACCAAATGTAGTCTGTATTATAGTAGCATGTCTCACATACCTTACATCAAATGTAGTCTGTATTATAGTAGCATGTCTCACATACCTTACACCAAATGTAGTCTGTATTATAGTAGCATGTCTCACATACCTTACACCATATGTAGTCTGTATTATAGTAGCATGTCTCACATACCTTACATCAAATGTAGTCTGTATTATAGTAGCATGTCTCACATACCTTACACCAAATGTAGTCTGTATTATAGTAGCATGTCTCACATACCTTACACCAAATGTAGTCTGTATTATAGTAGCATGTCTCACATACCTTACATCAAATGTAGTCTGTATTATAGTAGCATGTCTCACATACCTTACACCAAATGTAGTCTGTATTATAGTAGCATGTCTCACATACCTTACACCAAATGTAGTCTGTATTATAATAGCATGTCTCACATACCTTACATCAAATGTAGTCTGTATTATAGTAGCATGTCTCACATACCTTACACCAAATGTAATCTGTATTATAGTAGCATGTCTCACATACCTTACATCAAATGTAGTCTGTATTATAGTAGCATGTCTCACATACCTTACACCAAATGTAGTCTGTATTATAGTAGCATGTCTCACATACCTTACACCAAATGTAGTCTGTATTATAGTAGCATGTCTCACATACCTTACATCAAATGTAGTCTGTATTATAGTAGCATGTCTCACATACCTTACACCAAATGTAGTCTGTATTATAGTAGCATGTCTCACATACCTTACACCAAATGTAGTCTGTATTATAGTATCATGTCTCACATACCTTACACCAAATGTAGTCTATTATAGTAGCATGTCTCACATACCTTACACCAAATGTAGTCTGTATTATAGTAGCATGTATCACATACCTCACACCAAATGTAGTCTGTATTATAGTAGCATGTCTCACATACCTTACACCAAATGTAGTCTGTATTATAGTAGCATGTCTCACATACCTTACATCAAATGTAGTCTGTATTATAGTAGCACGTCTCACATACCTTACATCAAATGTAGTCTGTATTATAGCAGCATGTCTCACATACCTTACACCAAATGTAGTCTGTATTATAGTATCATGTCTCACATACCTTACACCAAATGTAGTCTATTATAGTAGCATGTCTCACATACCTTACACCAAATATAGTCTGTATTATAGTAGCATGTCTCGCATACCTTACACCAAATGTATTCTGTATTATAGTAGCATGTCTCGCATACCTTACACCAAATGTAGTCTGTATTATAGTAGCATGTCTCACATACCTTACATCAAATGTAGTTTGTATTATAGTAGCATGTCTCACATACCTTACACCAAATGTAGTCTGTATTATAGTAACATGTCTCACATACTTTACACCAAATGTAGTCTGTATTATAGTAGCATGTCTCACATACCTTACATCAAATGTAGTCTGTATTATAGTAGCATGTCTCACATACTTTACATCAAATGTAGTCTGTATTATAGTAGCATGTCTCACATACCTTACACCAAATGTAGTCTGTATTATAGTAGCATGTCTCACATACCTTACATCAAATGTAGTCTGTATTATAGCAGCATGTCTCACATACCTTACACCAAATGTAGTCTGTATTATAGTAGCATGTCTCACATACCTTACATCAAATGTAGTCTGTATTATAGTAGCATGTCTCACATACCTTACATCAAATGTAGTCTGTATTATAGTAGCATGTCTCACATACCTTACATCAAATGTAGTTTGTATTATAGTAACATGTCTCACATACCTTACACCAAATGTAGTCTGTATCATAGTAGCATGTCTCACATACCTTACATCAAATGTAGTTTGTATTATAGTAGCAAGTCTCACATACCTTACACCAAATGTAGTCTGTATTATAGTAGTATGTCTCACATACTTTACACCAAATGTAGTCTGTATTATAGTAGCATGTCTCACATACTTTACATCAAATGTAGTCTGTATTATAGTAGCATGTCTCACATGCCTTACACCAAATGTAGTCTGTATTATAGTAGCATGTCTCACATACCTTACATCAAATGTAGTTTGTATTATAGTAGCATGTCTCACATACCTTACACCAAATGTAGTCTGTATTATAGTAGCATGTCTCACATACCTTACATCAAATGTAGTTTGTATTATAGTAGCAAGTCTCACATACCTTACACCAAATGTAGTCTGTATTATAGTAGCATGTCTCACATACTTTACACCAAATGTAGTCTGTATTATAGTAGCATGTCTCACATACTTTACACCAAATGTAATCTGTATTATAGTAGCATGTCTCACATACTTTCCACCAAATCTAGTCTGTATTATAGTAGCATGTCTCGCATACCTTACATCAAATGTAGTTTGTATTATAGTAGCATGTCTCACATACCTTACACCAAATGTAGTCTGTATTATAGTAGCATGTCTCACATACTTTACACCAAATGTAGTCTGTATTATAGTAGCATGTCTCACATACCTTACATCAAATGTAGTCTGTATTATAGTAGCATGTCTCACATACATTACATCAAATGTAGTTTGTATTATAGTAGCATGTCTCACATACCTTACATCAAATGTAGTCTGTATTATAGTAGCATGTCTCACATACCTTACATCAAATGTAGTCTGTATTATAGTAGCATGTCTCACATACTTTACATCAAATGTAGTCTGTATTATAGTAGCATGTCTCACATACCTTACATCAAATGTAGTCTGTATTATAGTAGCATGTCTCACATACCTTACATCAAATGTAGTTTGTATTATAGTAGCATGTCTCACATACTTTACACCAAATGTAGTCTGTATTATAGTAGCATGTCCCACATACTTTACACCAAATGTAGTTTGTATTATAGTAGCATGTCTCACATACCTTACATCAAATGTAGTCTGTATTATAGTAGCATGTCTCACATACTTTACACCAAATGTAGTCTGTATTATAGTAGCATGTCTCACATACCTTACATCAAATGTAGTCTGTATTATAGTAGCATGTCTCACATACTTTACATCAAATGTAGTCTGTATTATAGTAGCATGTCTCACATACCTTACATCAAATGTAGTCTGTATTATAGTAGCATGTCTCACATACCTTACATCAAATGTAGTCTGTATTATAGTAGCATGTCTCACATACCTTACATCAAATGTAGTTTGTATTATAGTAGCATGTCTCACATACTTTACACCAAATGTAGTCTATATTATAGTAGCAGGTCCCACATACTTTACACCAAATGTAGTTTGTATTATAGTAGCATGTCTCACATACCTTACATCAAATGCAGTCTGTATTATAGTAGCATGTCTCACATACCTTACACCAAATGTAGTCTGTATTATAGTAGCATGTCTCACATACCTTACACCAAATGTAGTCTGTATTATAGCAGCATGTCTCACATACCTTACACCAAATGTAGTTTGTATTATAGTAGCATGTCTCACATACCTTACACCAAATGTAGTCTGTATTATAGTAGCATGTCTCACATACCTTACATCAAATGTAGTCTGTATTATAGTAGCATGTCTCACATACCTTACACCAAATGTAGTTTGTATTATAGTAGCATGTCTCACATACTTTACACCAAATGTAGTTTGTATTACAGTAGCATGTCTCACATACCTTACACCAAATGTAGTCTGTATTATAGTAGCATGTCTCACATACCTTACACCAAATGTAGTCTGTATTATAGTAGCATGTCTCACATACCTTACACCAAATGTAGTCTGTATTATAGTAGCATGTCTCACATACCTTACACCAAATGTAGTCTGTATTATAGTAGCATGTCTCACATACCTTACACCAAATGTAGTCTGTATTATGGTAGCAAGTCCACACATAAACATTGAAATACTAAGGAGTTGCGCAATCACATTCGCTTTTTCTTCTGCTGGGAACAGGTCGGTACACAACTTGTCTCCCAAAATAAAAGGTATTGACAACGTGCTTCCAAGACATAATATTGCTTGCTTGAAATATAATGAAACATAATTTTAATGTAATTCGTAGTTGAATTTCAAAAGGGTGCAAACTGTGCATGAATTGAAAACAATGTTCTTCTTCTAACTTGTACAGGGAACATACTGTAAACTACCATTATCATCTTTTGCTTAACATTGTATTATGTGTACATATATATGAACGGTCTTCCTTATTCATATATACAATAATGTGTCAGATGCGAATAACTTTTTTTTAACTTAATCATATATAGGGAGTTAGGGGTTAGGGTTATGGTGTTTAACGCAACTTTCAACAATATTTCAGTTATATCGTGGCGGTCAGTTTTATTGGTGGAGGAAACCTAGAGAAAACCACCGATCTGTTGCAAGTCACGTACCCACTTTATCGTATACTAGTATATCTTTATTCTCAAACTGACAGTGCATATCACATATACAGAGAAATTATTGATTGTATTGATACGTAGTGCCCTTTAATGTGATTAACTTTGAAGTACTTTGAGGTAATCAATTAAATATCTATTAAAATATAAGTTGCTTGTTAAATAGGTTTAATTTCGTGTGTCAGTGACGTACGGTATTATATTATGTTTGCATATCTGTTGACAAGTATTTGGTGTATTTAGGCCCTCTGTGTGATCTTTCGATATGCTCTCTCCTCTTGTACATAAGGTATATAGTTTTTGTTATTATTCATTGTTATGCATTGTTTTATATCATTAACTCTATATTAATTGATTGATTGATTGGTTGGTGTTTCACATTACATATTAAGAAAGGTTTGATGATACCAAAGTGGTCAAAAGCCGGGAATCAAATAAGGACAGACAATACAATGGCCATAAGATACCAAAGGTGTAATCAGAAGCCGGGAATCAACGAAGAACAGACAATACAATGGCCATAAGATACCACAGGTGTAATCAGAAGCCGGGAATCGAAGAAGAACAGACAATGCAATGGCCAAAAGATACCAAAGGGGTAATCAGAAGCCGGGAATCGAAGAAGAACAGACAATACAATGGCCAAAAGATACCAAAGGGGTAATCAGAAGCCGGGAATCGAAGAAGAACAGACAATACAATGGCCATAAGATACCAAAGGGGTAATCAGAAGCCGGGAATCGAAGAAGAACAGACAATACAATGGCCAAAAGATACCAAAGGGGTAATCAAAAGCCGGGAATCGAAGAAGAACAGACCATACAATGGCCAAAAGATACCAAAGGGGTAATCAGAAGCCGAGAATCGAAGAAGGACAGACAACACAATGGCCAAAAGATACCAAAGGGGTACTCAGAAGCCGGGAATCGAAGGACAGACAATACAATGGCCAAAAGATACCAAAGGGGCAATCAGAAGCCGGGAATCGAAGAAGGACCGACAATACAATGGCCAAAGATACCAAAGGGGTAATCAGAAGCCGGGAATCGAAGGACAGACAATACAATGGCCAAAAGATACCAAAGGGGTAATCAGAAGCCGGGAATCGAAGGACAGACAATACAATGGCCAAAAGATACCAAAGGGGTAATCAGAAGCCGGGAATCGAAGAAGGACAGACAATACAATGGCCAAAAGAAAAAGGACAAAATAACAAATAATGATATACAAGACATTACACAGAAAACTGCAGATTGAGCAACACAAGCCCCACTAAAACCGGGGTTAATCACAGGTGCTCTGGAAAGGTAAGCAGTGTATGTTCCAATAGTGGTACCCGTCGTTTTACGCTTGTTACACATCTCGCTGATACGTCATGAATGAGGAAAGGAATGGATTGTGACCACAACAAACGGCAGTTATATGTGGTCATTTGTGACACAGATACTCCGTAACGGTTAACCAAGTCAGGACCGTAAATCTTTCGAAATGATGGCTTTGTCTTCACAACCAGAAACCGTTGGTTCAGTATCCTCCTTGTTAGAAGCAACCCTCTATCAATGAAACTTAACTTAACCACTAGAAACCCTTGGCTCATATCTTCCTTGTTAGCATGACAGTGATGAACTGCTGATCTGATTGCAAGCACAAGGAAAACAATAAACCCTTTTACACAGAGGAATGTTTTGATAGGATGGGTTATCAATAAAACTTATTACTTTTATGATGACTTTTGTCAAGAGTGGAATAAAATAAATTGTCACTTGAGTGAGAAAGTGAGGATAATATATATATAACGTAGATGGTCAGGGTTTAAAGTTTATAATCCTTCCTTATCGGATATAGACATAGCTAATTGACAATCATAACTTCCTGATTGTTATTACATTGTATATATATTAGGAAGCACCCAATCTGTGGAAACTGTACTGTATAATTAGAGTATGTTTACTAATGAAGAAAGATTCTGATTGTATGTTATTTATACATGTTCTTATACATGGCTTCATTGTAATGTGAACTCGGTAATGACAGGAAAGTGCTCAATGAGACATCTCCGTCTTATTATGGTATATTATGAGAACATATTATGATTTGAAGTCAAAATTATCTCCAAAATATCAAATGTCACAATGGTCAATTCAATACTTCAAGTTGTTTTGGGTGTGAGTGAGTGAGTGAGTGAGTGAGTGGGTGATTACAGTTTAATGTTAAATCAGCAGTTTTACAGCTATATCATGGCGATAACAAGTTACATTCGATTAAATGGTGATGATGTCAGCAAATAATCAGCATATTATACCAAATTTAAGGTCTGGTTTGACACGACCGGAGCTCGAACTCACGAATTAACCATATTTGCCATAACCGATGGAGCTTAAATCTTCAATAAAAATAATATTTCGCGTGAAAAGTCTTGAAAATTTCCCCCTAAATATGAATACTTAATTACGCATCGCCTTCACTTTCTAGATTCTGGGCTATTGTATATTATTCAGGTTAAACGAATACAAAAGGTAAACTTGAAAGCATGATCATAAACCTTAAAAAATAATCATTAAAATATAAATTAGACTTTGACACCTGTTTTATGACATCTGTCAAGTGTTTTTTGTTCTTTTGTGTCAATAGATACAATCATGTAATAGGTAAAACGTGTTGCACTCGCCGATCTGAAACAATCCAAGCAACAAAACTAGATTCAATAATTTATGTTATCAAACAATACACCTATTTGAACTGTGTGTAGACTCTTTGAAACGGTTCATAAAAAACAGCACTCCCATACTCCCATAAAAACAAATGCACGAATTAGTGGAATTCAATGATAAGAAAACAAAAGTAATATATGCACTAATACAAACAACCTACCAACCTCAGAACAGATAGGATTGGAACCTTGCACCTAATATGTAAAGCAAACGGTAAAGCAGGGAATAATATAAATCTAGACCATCTGGAACACAAAGATATGTTACCAAAGTTTTAATTAGAAGCCGGAAAACGAACAGATATTACAATCACGTCACTACAATTACCAAACGAAAACATGACAAACAGACATACAATGGTCCACCAAACCATTACACACAAACCCCATTAAAACGGTGGTGAACTCTGGTGCTACGGTGATCATTCATGTAAGAGTAAAGAATGACGTGATTGTAGTTACGGCGAACGGAACATATCCCTGGTAATCTGTTTGTTATAACTTGATAAGTCATTTATCCGTTCAGCAACACTAAATAGAAGCTCTCTCTTCTTTATCGCTTAATGTACAAATGTATAGAATGATATCCTAGAATAATGCCATTTCGGATGTTCGTGTATTTGTTTATATGGACTTTTAAGGACCAGACTTAAGAAATATGAGGATCTTTAATGTGTATTCTGATTAAGCAAAAAGCAATTATTACAAGTATGAAACAGTTTTACTTAAGACAACCATATTGAATTGTTTATTTATTTGATGACGATTACTGACAATCAACAGCTATTAGCAGTACTCGTCGACATGTAATTCATAGTTAAAACATAATTTTCAACACAATATATACAGAGACGTGCCAAAAGTATTCGGTCACTGTAATTTTTTACTATATATTTCATATAAAACCAAAATTTTTTAAAACATTATTCCAAAGTCAATTCTTGTTCGATTTTGATGACATTTTTACCAACAGAAGCGAGAACGTACGTAGTTTTCTGTGATTATTTTAAAATAATTTTTGGGAGCACAGATTTTTAAATGTTCATGATTTAAACACAAACTTAAATTATTTGTCTTCAAATGTACTATCATTGTATTGTATTTTTGACGTTCAAAATTTAGTTTTGCGTTTAAATCGTGAACTCATAAAAATTATAGATTATAAATTTATGCTAAAATTACAGTGTAAAACTACATTTAATTCTGTTTTTGTTGGTAAAAAAAATCATCAAAATCGAACAAGAGTCGACTTTGGAATAATGTTTTTAAAAAATGTGGTTTTACATGAAATATATAATAAAAAATCACAGTGACCGAATACTTTTGGTACGTCTCTGTAGCTATATATGAAACAACACATGACAGATACCGAAACAGCGTTATATTCAAATCGGGACATTTATGATCGTGCAACCAAGTTGTCTTGCATTGTTGACCATCACTGTCTAAACTGTCTGTGTATAATTAACCATTTGTTAAACTAACTAACTGTAGTGAATTTTAGAAGCAATCCCCCTTTTTGTTATTCATTCTTATCAGATGCATGTATATGTGCATGGAGTGGTATTATGCTTTGAGACGTCATCACTGATATCTTAGTGTAGTTGAAATAAGTAACAGGTGGCTTTATACTACTTCATAGGACAGTAATTAATACCAGATCGTGACCTGATAACCTAATATAATGTTGTTTAATGTGGTCATCGTGCCCTAGTAATGGTGCCTTAGTGTAGCATTGCTATTTTGTGACTAACACAGCATATCTTTGGTATAAAAGAGAGTGATGAGATTTGATATACACATTGAAAAGCAAAATATATAAATGATTTATTATTAAGTAGAAATAGCAACCTGTCAACTGCAATGGTTTAATGGGTTATTTCAGCATATCCACATTTCAAAGTTAAACATTCAGCAAGGACAGGGGTGCGTTCATCATCGTAGCTGCTAGGTTAAACTACGTAGAAAAATCCCGCTGAACGGAAAGCTAGCCTAGCCGCTACAAGCTCTCGCTAGCTTAAAACAATTCTGCTAGTTTTGGAATCCAAGATGGCGGCTAAAACTATATGAAATGATATAATTGGTTGATAAAACCGTAAAAAGAAGTGGCAACGCTTTTAATACGGATGATAATTTATTAAGGTAACTAGACAAATACGATTAGCTAAAATTTTCAATAACGTTATTGCTATTTTACTTAGCAGCTAGGCTAGCTGCTACGATATTGAACGCAACTCTGAAATCGACGACCAAACAAACATGTTTCAAATTTGTCCTTACATGGGTGGACCAATGAAAACCCTTGTACAATGTTATATATTGTATAATCGTGCAAAAATGTTTATCTCATTGTGCATTGCATTGTGCCAATCAAAAAGGAATATTGTTGTCGTCTTTAGACAAATGAATACGAAATCTTTACAAAAATTCATCTGACAAGTTGATAAATAATGTTCAATCAGTCAAACACGAGATATGTAATCATAAGAGAAACCTTTAGAGTTATAGATATAGCTTAGCTTAAACATATTGCATTTAAGAAATTATTCATGGAAGCCATACTGTGTTGTGAGTATTAACATGCAGGAATATTTGTATTTTATCTAGGAGATGGCCAATGCTTAATCCTTCCTAGATATAAACTTAATCAAATTAAATACAATTTAGATATCTACGTTTTCATTAAATATGCAGAATAAACATAAAAAGTAAAATTACGCTAAAATTATGTTTTCAAAATAGAATAAACCTATTTCATTTCTTCATTGTTTCACAAACCTGAAATGCAAAGAGAATACACGTATGAGGTGATGATACATCCTCAACTCCGTAATAAAGGCTTTTATCATCCTCATCAATGAATGAAAAAGTGAAAATATTTATTATATTAGATTTTTAGAACTAGTCATTCATTTTGACATTTTGCTTTTTATAAGGTGCACAAATGCAGCTTGCCATGGGAGGAGGTTGGTCGTACCATTAATAAGAAGTTGGACACTTATCCCCATCATTTGTTATCATTAATTGATTCAGCTCTAATAATTAGGATAATCACCAAAAAGTCGATATTTAATAAATGATATACAATGTGATAAATATGCTTTCAATTAAAACCATTGTTTTGAGCTTTAGTGTATATCCGATTACGCACTCTAATATTAGGGTAATGGAGATATATCTTTGCAGATGTGATGGAACACGCCTGTCAAAAGATGACACAGGTATATCTCAACACAATTCAAGGTGCTCTGTAGATTTGTATGTTACCTTTAAGTGCGCATGCATTTCTACATATGGAACACACATAGTATAAAACATATCTGTTTTAAAATTGTAAATATTGGAATTAGGACTGAAAAGGGGAGCATAGTGGCGGTGACTAGATTTAGACCAAGTTATTCAGTCTGACAAGATGATGATGGGTCATTAGCCCTATAGTCAACGTTTGTTAATATTATGGTATTTCTTCTGTGGTATCGCAGAGATTTGGGGTTGATGTGATCTCTCATTATGCTTGTACCAGTTTGGAACCTGGTTTGGACTCTTGTGAAAAAAACTGAAAGTTCGTGGTATTTAATATGGGATTATGTATAAGTGTCCCCTAAACTCTCCATTTCCAGTAAGGTGCTTATGTTTGCATTCTTACCAGTGGAGCGCAGATTAGCACAAACTTTCCTCTTGCCGTATCCCCCATTGACCTTAGAGTTATTTTTCCCTCCATATATTAGACTATGCCTCTTGTATTAAATACTATTTTAATTAGATATCTACCTTTTTTGCAGACTAAGCATAAGCACAAAAATGATGTTTTCAAAATAAAATCAAACTATTCCATTCCTTCCTTGTTTCACAAAACACATATGAGGTGATGGCGCATCGTCTTCACCCATGAAATAAGAAGTGAAAATATGTACACAGAAAACGTTTATGGTATGTCCAATGACATTTGCATATGTTTGCTTAAGATCAAAGTAACTTTAAAGAAAGTTTTATTGGTAATTGGTAGATATAGCATACATTTAACTTTAAAGAAAGTGTAATAGGTAATTGGTAGATATAGATCTATATATAGCACACACTTAGTATTCTAACATCATCTTTTTATTGATCATTTACATTTACTGTCGACATCTATGGAAATAGTTCAATATCTTCCCAACGAAAATATCTCTCGTGTAGAAAAATCATTGTGTAAGAGATATCGAAAGAAAAAGTTGCCCAATCCTTCAAATATAACCTACCACAACTTAAGTCATTCAGGAAGTATTGCCACGAAGCATATTGTGTCGAGAATTATAGTACGACCGAATGAAGGAAGTTATTTTGAAACTACAAAACGTAATGAATTATAAACAGGTTGATTATTGAATGAAAAATAAATACCCCCCCCCCCCCCCAATGTTTTAATGAACTGAATAATTAATATGGGAATACATTTTAGTATTTATAAAAATAGGAAAAGTGGTTTCTAAGATTTTTTAATCATTTTTCTTATTTTGTCTTACACATATCTAGCAATGACAAGATTTCTGATCTACAACGAAAAGGTCGTGACAGTATTTAGTTCAAAGATAGGAACTTTATATTTAATATAACATTATATCACTGGGCCCTATTAGATTCATATAGGGGCCGTCGTGGTCCTGATCGTATGGTAGTTGGATTTTCAATTACCTGTGCAAGTACTTATCATCACTAAAGTTGTGAGTTCGAATCCCGGCAGGTCTGTGGTTTTCTCCTGATACACGGGTTTCCTTCACCAATAAAACTGACCGCCACGATATAACTGAAAATATTGTTGAAAGTGACGTTAAACACCATAACCCTTACCCCCTTACTCTAGATTCATATATTGGTCTATTGATAAAAAAATGTATATAATATTTAGAAAACTTTGTATTGGTCTCATAGAAGGTGAGTGAGTGATTGAGTAAGTGAGCAACTCTTCATGGCGAGAATAAATTACTTTTTGATGAGATGAACGTGATACTCGTTTGCTTTGTGCTAAACGAAGACCCTTAACTGGGTTTTTATAGTGCTCGTCCACTGAAACAACAATCCACAGAGGTGTCGCATTCCACTCGGACACATTATCAAGATTCCTAGACAACAAATATGTTCTCTTAAACATTCATGATGTGTGCTTAGCGTAGAAGTAGCAAACACCGATGTTATAGTTTTTGGTTTGACTCGACCGTGGATCGAACACTTGCAGACTTGGTTTGACTCGACCGTGGATCGAACACTTGCAGACGTTTTAGGTAATATATTCAAATATGATTAAAGCTTTAAATGTAAGTTGTTCATCAATTTCATGTGAATTATCATTATTTGTTGTTTAATGCCCATTTTGACAGTATTTCAGCCATATCGTGGCGTGAAGTTTCAACATTAAACCATGTCAAAGGTCGAGACTCTTTTTATGTAAAACATGAGTTATATTAAAGAAAATGGTTAAAATTGAAAAAAAAGATATAATTAGATGTTTAAAAATTAATAATAGCTAATTTTGAAACTGGTTTAAAGGTATAATGTCGTTGGCTTTGGTGATTTCTTTTTTTGTCCAGATATTATTTACAATGAGTACATAAAAAACATAAATTAACCCTAATTATCGAGCTTTAAAGTAAAAAGTCCATCCAGTCTCTTTTACTTTCACGAAAACACATCTCAAACATAAATTCCAGTCTGTACGACAATATACGCCATTATTCGTATGACTTTAGGTGATCTTTTACTAAAAGTTTGCCGACGCGGTCGTACGCGAATATTAACTGATTCTGCTGGAAAAAGAAACAGGAAAGAAGTTTAGACGAATTACACCAAAAAAACAAGAATTAACATAGGCCACCAACATGACCGTTGAGTGGAATATAAAAGGAAGCGTTGAGAGTTCAAACTAACGCTGAAGTGCCATTGCGCATGTACTTCGAAAATTGGGACATGCATAATTAATGACGCTGAAAGGAACGCTGCACACATAAAAACAACGAAAATACACGTGGTTTTTTGTTGTTGGTCGAATCTCGTCAAACGACGTTTAACCTCATGTTTTGAAGGTATACAGAAATCTATTAACTTTCAACGCAAAAAAAAATCGTTAAAAAACATCACCAACATCAACGACATTATACCTTTAATAATTCAATTTTTAATCTATCTGTGAGAGGGCTAATGTTTAATCCATCCTAGATATAAACTTAATCAAATTAAATACAATTTAGATTAGATATCTACGTTTTTATTAAAAATGCAGACTAAACATAAAATACAAAATTACGTTTAAAAATCATGTCTTCAAAATAAAATAAAACTATTTCACTTCATCCTTGTTCCACTATTCACTAACCTGGAGTGCAAAGACAATACACATATGAGGTGATGGCACATCCTCAACTCCGTAAAACACACTTTTTCCCTCTTCACCCATGAATTAAGAAGTGAAAATGATTAACACAGATAACGTTTATGGTATGTCCAATTACATTTACATAATACTGATAAGTTGTTATGTTTGCTTAAGATCAAAGTAACTTTAAAGAAAGTTTTATTGGTAATTGGTAGATATAGATCTATATATAGCATACACTTAGTATTCTAACATCATCTTTTTATTGATCATTAAATTTAAATCTCTATTTTGTTTACTTTTAATTTTCCATATCAACTATTGACCTTAGAAGTCTATATATTCTTCCGTAAATGGCCGTTTTCGGGTTGAGACGACCGAGTTAAGACGAGTGCATACGAGTGCATGTGCACTCGTCTCTCATCTCTACTCATTGTGACATCCAATCAGAACGCCTCTAACAAGAAAAAAATCTTTTAAATATATATCCTAAGCCGGGAATGTCACATTATATACCCTGTCTGATAGCTGAATAACAGATATATTACGGAATAATTCTTATATGATTTACATAATTAGAAATCCTATACTCTGATTGGGTATAAGCGCTTATGGAGGCGGGGTTTTGTCAGTTTATTTTTCGATAGACGATGTTCAGCGGACTACTTTTTTCGTAATGTAAACAAAATGGCGGCTTGGATTCCCGATAATAAAAAAAGATAAAAGAAACAATGTGTAATGTTAATAATCGACAATTATTGTTAGATATGAAATAAAAAAATAAATGTCAATGAAAAAAAAAGCTTGTATTGTTGACATAAAAAAAAATTCTGGAAAAAATACTTAAGACAACCATCTATCGACTTTGACTTTTGTAATATATCGTCATCCTGTGACGTTGTTTACAAGGGACGCTGATTGACACAAGCTGGTTACTGATTTATTTTACGATTTTGTAGGCATTTTACTTGTTTGAGTAGCTAAATGCAAAATGCCATCAAATTGGAAAATATCGGTAACTTAATTACATCACCGTCTAGTTTAAAGTAGGAAATAAGATTAGTTCATTTTGTTATTCATGGCCGACACACATCGATGAAATGTATGTGTGCGTACTGGGGATCCCCAAAGGTAAATTTTCAAAACAAATGAAGAAGAAAAAACTTAGTTACAGAATTATAAGGATTAAACGCATTTTTTCCGGAGTTTATTGATGTATAACCTGGACCAATTCACTCACAAACAAATAAAAGTCCGATGTATAACCTGGACCAAGTCACTCACAAACTTGCATAAAAGTCCGATTATTTGTTTGTGAGTGAATTGGTCCAGGTTATACATCAATAAAATCCGGAAAAAATGCGTTTATTCCTATATTTAACCTTTTTTTTTCAAATACACACTCCAACCGTATTAAATATATCCTACCGTGACATCTGCTCGGTCATGCAATAAAGTCAATCACTTGTTTTGATTTACAATTCTCGCGCAGCACGAGACCAATGACGTCATTTTGTATATTCATAGCGTACATAAACACTGATGGAATACTTTTCAACGTCAAAATTACAAGATGAGATTAAAACAGAAAAGTTTGAATTGAATAAATTCCATGCAAGTAAAAAAGATCCTTTTTACTAATGTCTTTTTTTCCTGATCATTATGCTTGTTAAATATGTTTCCATCGATGGTATTCCCCAAGCATTTGTATTTTTCCGGTTTGTTGACATAATCGACATCACAGTTCATGACCGTTTCTGGAATGTAGACCAAGCAAATTGTATTTTAAAATACTTTGAAAATATGATGATTGATCATTCAGATTCCACCATTTTCTAGAAAATGGCCGATTTTACCGGGGAAATACATGCAAGTGCTCTCCATTAGTCACAAAATGGCAGATTATTTGGTATTTCCACTGCTGCTTTAATAACAAATATACCCCTTATTTCTTGGGGTAATGAAATGAAACTCACAGAGAAGATAGAAAAAGAATTAATTTAACAGCAATAATCAAAATTTATAGCATAAATTGAACAGAGAATTAAATTAAACCAGACAGAAAAATGAGATTGTCTGGGTAAAAAAAACCCTGTCATTATTACAAATTGCATCAACAAAACTGTATTGTTACCACTCTGTGATAATAAATGTGATTAAAATAAATTGAAATCAGTCATTAATTGTTTTATCAAAATATGTCGGTCTAATAGATTGTATTGACAAAAGCAAAAACACCAAATTCACTGGATTAAATACTTTTTATGTGGGTAAGCAAGTTTAATATTTGCATCAAATAATTAATTTTTAATACTTCAATTTCAAACTATTTAAAAAAAACATCTTTTGAAATTTTTCAGACAAATCAATTACACTGAAAAAGCTAAAATACTGTACTTTCTTAATCTGGTTTACTTTTTAAGTTTGGTTGGCCTATGACAAAATCATGTGCTTTATTGAACTTTGATCGACTTTATGTGACGTCATACGACGCCATTTGGAAAATGGAGGGTAATCAAATATGTGTCAGTATGTAATTATTATCGATCTTTTTTCCATGGAACTTTACACATGTGAGCAAGAATAGATGAGGAATATAATTAAAAAGAAAAAAATGTTTACTTTTCAAACATGAAAAAAATAATCAAACATTATCCAATGACTGACCGACTTATTGTCAGAGGAGGATATTTGTGTCTTTTATTTTCATTTTTTCGTATTTCTAGATGTCCTTTTCCGTACCTTTGACGTCATTCTTTAATGACGTCAAAATATGTGTCACGTCATATTTCATGTGTGGGGTGTCTCATGAAGGAAAATACTGTACTTTCAATAAAATATTAGTGAGAAAAGCTCAAATATCAGTAGAAAGTTGCTTAGTTTATCAATCTTATGTGATGTGTATTTCATAACGCTCAATGATATTGATCTGATAATTGATGCAAATTAGTTACTGATCAATGGCGGGGATCTCTAGGAGTTGTTGGTTTACGGAAGAAATGATGCGTTGTTGGGAAAGCCGGGTGATCTTCCACTCATGATAGAAATTTGTGTTTCATTGCGCTCGTTTCGCTGCGCTCCACTCGCGAAAAGACATAAAATTTATATCACTCGTGGCAGATCATCCGGTCTTTCCCAAGAACGTATGTAAGATCCCCGGCTTGAAAATTATAACAACTTTTGATTGGTTAAAACCCCGGTCATAAAAAACCCATATTCCCGGGTGTTGCTAGGCCATATTACCGGGTGTAACTAGCGATTTAACCAATCAAATGTTGTTATAATTTTCAAAACGGGGATAATATGACGTCAAAGCTCGCGACATTAGGCGCCAAAATCAAATTTAGTTAATTTTGGCTATATATTGAATAGAAAACTGTTATTTTGATCAATTGATCACCGGGTAAGAAACACTCGAAACTTCATTCATATTTTTTACTTTTTCTTTCCAAAAACAAAGAAAACGTCACTTTTACGTGGGCCGTCGGGGTCCAAAATGTCTTATTTTTGACGATAAATTCGTTATTTACGTTCCTATCCGTAGATATGGAGATTTTAGCACCATTCAGTAGCCTGTACACCCTTCGGCTGCGCCTCAGGATGCACTTGGCTACTTCAGGGTGTTAAAATCTCCATATCTACGGATAGGAACGTAAATAACTTATATTATTAGGTTTCTGTTAATTTCTATATTGAAAAACATATCCCCTACGATATTTGTTTCAAGGACCCCTATGACAATAGATCGATATCTCCCAACGATATCAGGTTGGTTTTTTTCGATAAGAAAATATTTCTGGTGTACAATAATCATTGTCTTCACTAGTGAGAGATATCGAAACAAAATGTGGTTCGAGACTTCCAATGTATTCTACCATAACTTAGTCATTCATGAATTATGACCATGATGTGTCGTGTGTGAAGCATATTATATCGGGAATTTTATCACGACCCACTGAAGAAAGTCATATTAAAATTACAAAACGTATTAAATTATAAACAGGTTGATTATTGAATGAAAAATAAATATCCCCCCCCCCCCCCCCCCCCACCCAAATAACAAAAATTGAAATTAAATTAAAATGTACTGAATAATTAGTATGTGTCTATTAAAATAAATCAAAAGGTGGTTTCTACGACTTTTGAATCATTTTTATTATTTTGTCTTACACATATCTAACAATGACAAGATTTCTGAACTACAACAAAAAATGTCATAACAGTATTTAGTTCAAAGTTAGGAACTTTATTTATTATAACATTATATAGCTGGTCCCTATTAGGTACATATAATTGGCCTATTGATTTAATATATACTTCATCTATAGATATTTATTCTACCGAACTATTCAATGTATTTTACCTTTGGTATATTTCTATAGCTTTAATGTGGCACTACCTGGTTAATGCCCCGATGTTAACTGTGTGGGTGTAGACAACTTTTTATTGGTCTCATATAATGTAACACACCAGAAAACCAATTTATCTCTATACGCCATTCATTTTAAATTGCACCATAACAAAACATGCAAGCGTTTCCAATCTTACGTACACGGTATATATTTTGTGAAATCTAGATAAGTACTGTTAAATGTCAACGTGTTCTAGTGCATGTAATCGTGGTATAGTAAATATACGTACATTGTCGGTAAATATAAAATTTATGTGTACGAGCTTTAGAAACAGGAAGAAAGGTGTACCTCTTACGATCTTTTCTTGCCTGTTTCGTGACGAGTACAAATACATTTTTAAATATTTCCCTTCAATGTGCATGGCCGTAGCGCAATGGAGGCAAATGAGGCAAATGCCTCACTTTTGAAACGGCAAGTGTAACCTTTTGAAAGCAAATAAAATCTTTTTTTTTCTTCAAAATTTGTCTAAATTCACCCCCTTTGCCTCACTTTATTCAGACCCGGCCTACAGCCGTGATGTGCGTATATTGTGTTTTTACTACAATGTCTTGTGTGCAAAAATGTTTTTCCCCGCAAAAAGGCAAAAACATTGGCCATCATGAAGTTTGATTTAATTTCTTATTGGGTATCTACAACACGTTCTGTGTTTGACCAGATACCCGTTCTGTGTTTGACCAGTGTCTATTGCGCTTCCCTATACATAATACACGGAGTACCATGCGACTTAGGGAGTACATGTACTGATTGCAGTTTTCGGGAACCAACAACAACAAAAATAGAATATATGAAAACGAGAAGTTGGGTATACTTGAACTATCATAGTGTGCAATATCATCTACTCTATACATACATTGTAGGTCGTGTCATCTTGATTTTGTTTTTCATTAAAAGTTTCATAATCTGTTGTCGGGGAAAATTCTGGTGGAATTATATCTAGTAAACTTGTTAGCCTACCCTTACATTTTATTTGTACATTGAGATTTTGTATTATTGATTTATTTACTTATTTATTTATTTATTTATTTATTTATTTATTTATTTATTTTGTTGTTTCTGTTTGAAAGTTCAAAAAATCACATTTTTAGCGAGTTTTGATGTAAATAATAAAATATAGAAAAAATAGCTACCTGCAAGGCAAACACAACACACAACTGTGGAGCTGGCGTGTCTTCAACGCCGTAGATTACAGGGGATGATGGATCTTCATTATCCACAATTTCTTCTGAATTATCCACCGTATATTTTTCTTCGTTTGTGTTCTCCTCCATTTTATAATTATAATCTTGACAATCCTGTAATGTATTATTGTTATATATTAACTTATGATGAGTTCCGTCGTCAATCCTTTTAAAATAAAATTTCCGGCGAACATCAATTATAAGTACATAATAAAAGATTTAAAAATGCAACGAGCAGATAAATGAAGTATTTAAACACCTTGTGACTTATATAACTTAGTACCCTTATCGAATGTTAAGCAGGAACATGTTCACATATTACATAGAATTTGAGGAATCTAGTTCTGGGTTGTTTATTTTACTCGTTTAAATAAATTCTAAACTTCTGTTTGAACGAGGCCATGTGTACCATATTTCAAGAGCATCTGACTATTTGCTGCATAGACCTATATAACACAATCGATTACAATTTACCATAAGCACCTGATTTATCCTTACAAATCTATTTTTGTCACAGAACAACAAATATCATTTCTGATTACAGAAAATGTTATTCTTTGTACAATTATTACGAATATTTGGGTTCAAGGAACATTTCCAAAACTGTGTTGCAAAATGTCAATACTCTTAAAACAGGAAATTGAAGGGAAATTGTATTTTTAGGAGGTAAACATGTGGGTTTTTGGCTCTACCGTAATGACCATCTTTTTAGAAGAGAGCAAATAGAAACGAATTGTTTTCTTATAATACTTCCGAGACGATATTATTGCAATTGTAGATAAATTTCATTCAGATAAATTGCATATTAATTAAGGAATAACAGTATTGTATTTGAAGAGTTGGAGTTGTTAATTGTGGATTTGACGGTCGCAAATGCAGTTTTACTGGCGACACGAAGCTTCAAACCTTGACCTACACCTCGAAATTAACAGTAAAGGCCGGTTAAGAACGAAACCTTACGACAAAAGAGATTTCTCCCTTGTGAACTTTCCATTTGTATATAGCGGCGTTCCGGTGGCGGCTACATATGTGTTTCACAGTTGATCCGGTGTTCCGGGGCTTGTGGTTCTTATCAGGATGTCATTGATAGAGGGTTGCTCATAACAAGGAAGCTACTGAGCCAATGATTCCTATCAGTTAAGTTAAAGTCATCATGGCTTGGTTAACCGCTACGGTATAGTTGCATCACAAATGACCACATATATGTTCCACTTGACTTAAATCACTTCCCGGTCCTTTCCTCATTCATGAATTGGTTTGTAACTTAACTAGAGGAACACGACTGGAGCCCCTAGTTGAGGAGAAACTGCTTACCCTTCCAGAGCACCTGAGTTCACCCCCGGTTTGTAGTTGGGTTCGTGGTGCTCGATCTTAAGTTTTCTGTGTAGTGTTTTGACGATCGTTGGTTTTACTTTTGCCGTTATTCATTAGACAATTGTGTTGTCTGTTCCTCTTTTGCCGTTATTCATTAGACACTTGTGTTGTCTGTTCCTCTTTTGCCGTTATTCATTAGACAATTGTGTTGTCTGTTCCTCTTTTGCCGTTATTCATTAGACAATTGTGTTGTCTGTTCCTCTTCGATTTACGGATTCTGATTATCCGTTTGGTAACTTCAAATTGTTCTTCTCGTCTTCTAGCGGGACAATGGCTGTAATTGTCAATATAAATACCAATAATCCAAATGATAATCCGACTCCGTGTACAATGACCATCTCAAGAAAAAACCATAACAACAAAACGAACTCAGAGTACTGTACAACAGGAGAGTTTTGTGTAAAAAGGTGATCCGACTACAAAACAACAACAAAGAGAACTCAGAGTACTGTACAACAGGAGAATTTTGTGTAAAAAGGTGATCCGACTACAAAACAACAACAAAAATAACTCAGAGTACTGTACAACAGGAGAGTTTTGTGTAAAAAGGTGATCCGACTACAAAACAACAACAAAAATAACTCAGAGTACTGTACAACAGGAGAGTTTTGTGTAAAAAGGTGATCCGACTACAAAACAACAACAAAAAGAACTCGGTTTACTGTGCAAGTCAGAGGAGGGTTCCGTGTATAAGGACGGTCTGGAGACAAACAAACCACAAAATGAAGACAGAGTACGGTAAAAGTAAAATGAGAGTTCCATACAAAAGTACGATCTGAAGACAAACAAGTGCAACAAAACGAACACAGAGTACTGTACCAAACAGAGGAGAGTTCGGTGTAAGACGACAATCTGGAGAGTTATGTGTAAAAGGACGATCTGGGTACAACACAACAAGAGGAACACAGAGTATTGTACCAAACAGAGGAGAGTTCGGTGTAAAACGACAATCTGGGTACAACACAACAAGACGAACACAGAGTATTGTACCAAACAGAGGAGAGTTCGGTGTAAGACGACAATCTGGGTACAACACAACAAGACGAACACAGAGTATTGTACCAAACAGAGGAGAGTTCGGTGTAAAACGACAATCTGGAGAGTTCTGTGTAAAAGGACGATCTGGGTACAACACAACAAGACGAACACAGAGTATTGTACCAAACAGAGGAGAGTTCGGTGTAAGACGACAATCTGGAGAGTTCTGTGTAAAAGGACGATCTGGGTACAACACAACAAGACGAACACAGAGTATTGTACCAAACAGAGGAGAGTTCGGTGTAAGACGACAATCTGGAGAGTTCTGTGTAAAAGGACGATCTGGGTACAACACAACAAGACGAACACAGAGTATTGTACCAAACAGAGGAGAGTTCGGTGTAAGACGACAATCTGGAGAGTTCTGTGTAAAAGGACGATCTGGGTACAACACAACAAGACGAACACAGAGTATTGTACCAAACAGAGGAGAGTTCGGTGTAAGACGACAATCTGGAGAGTTCTGTGTAAAAGGACGATCTGGGTACAAAACAACAACAAGACGAACACATAGTACTGTACCAAACAGAGGAGAGTTCGGTGTAAGACGACAATCTGGAGAGTTCTGTGTAAAAGGACGATCTGGGTACAACACAACCAGACGAACACAGAGTACTGTACCAAACAGAGGAGAGTTCGGTGTAAGACGACAATCTGGAGAGTTCTGTGTAAAAGGACGATCTGGGTACAACACAACAAGACGAACACAGAGTATTGTACCAAACAGAGGACAGTTCGGTGTAAGACGACAATCTGGAGAGTTCTGTGTAAAAGGACGATCTGGGTACAACACAACAAGACGAACACAGAGTATTGTACCAAACAGAGGAGAGTTCGGTGTAAGACGACAATCTGGAGAGTTCTGTGTAAAAGGACGATCTGGGTACAACACAACAAGACGAACACAGAGTATTGTACCAAACAGAGGAGAGTTCTGTGTAAGACGACAATCTGGAGAGTTCTGTGTAAAAGGACGATCTGGGTACAACACAACAAGACGAACACAGAGTATTGTACCAAACAGAGGAGAGTTCTGTGTAAGACGACAATCTGGGTACAACACATCAAGACGAACACAGAGTATTGTACCAAACAGAGGAGAGTTCCGTGTAAGACGACAATCTGGAGAGTTCTGTGTAAAAGGACGATCTGGGTACAACACAACAAGACGAACACAGAGTATTGTACCAAACAGAGGAGAGTTCGGTGTAAGACGACAATCTGGAGAGTTCTGTGTAAAAGGACGATCTGGGTACAACACAACAAGACGAACACAGAGTATTGTACCAAATAGAGGAGAGTTCTGTGT
Source organism: Bathymodiolus brooksi (assembly GCA_963680875.1). Taxonomy (NCBI): domain Eukaryota; kingdom Metazoa; phylum Mollusca; class Bivalvia; order Mytilida; family Modiolidae; genus Bathymodiolus; species Bathymodiolus brooksi. The sequence continues at coordinate 15,292,609 of OY804577.1, read as the reverse complement.
AAGACGACAATCTGGGTACAACACATCAAGACGAACACAGAGTATTGTACCAAACAGAGGAGAGTTCCGTGTAAGACGACAATCTGGAGAGTTCTGTGTAAAAGGACGATCTGGGTACAACACAACAAGACGAACACAGAGTATTGTACCAAACAGAGGAGAGTTCGGTGTAAGACGACAATCTGGAAAGTTCTGTGTAAAAGGACGATCTGGGTACAACACAACAAGACGAACACAGAGTATTGTACCAAACAGAGGAGAGTTCGGTGTAAGACGACAATCTGGAGAGTTCTGTGTAAAAGGACGATCTGGGTACAACACAACAAGACGAACACAGAGTATTGTACCAAACAGAGGAGAGTTCGGTGTAAGACGACAATCTGGAGAGTTCTGTGTAAAAGGACGATCTGGGTACAACACAACAGGACGAACACAGAGTATTGTACCAAACAGAGGAGAGTTCGGTGTAAGACGACAATCTGGAGAGTTCTGTGTAAAAGGACGATCTGGGTACATCACAACAAGACGAACACAGAGTATTGTACCAAACAGAGGAGAGTTCGGTGTAAGACGACAATCTGGAGAGGTCTGTGTAAAAGGACGATCTGGGTACAACACATCAAGACGAACACAGAGTATTGTACCAAACAGAGGAGAGTTCTGTGTAAAAGGACGATCTGGGTACAACACAACAAGACGAACACAGAGTATTGTACCAAACAGAGGAGAGTTCGGTGTAAGACGACAATCTGGAGAGTTCTGTGTAAAAGGACGATCTGGGTACAACACAACAAGACGAACACATAGTATTGTACCAAACAGAGGAGAGTTCGGTGTAAGACGACAATCTGGTGAGTTCTGTGTAAAAGGACGATCTGGGTACAAAACAACAACAAGACGAACACATAGTACTGTACCAAACAGAGGAGAGTTCGGTGTAAGACGACAATCTGGAGAGTTCTGTGTAAAAGGACGATCTGGGTACAACACAACAAGACGAACACAGAGTACTGTACCAAACAGAGGAGAGTTCGGTGTAAGACGACAATCTGGAGAGTTCTGTGTAAAAGGACGATCTGGGTACAACACAACAAGACGAACACAGAGTATTGTACCAAACAGAGGAGAGTTCGGTGTAAGACGACAATCTGGAGAGTTCTGTGTAAAAGGACGATCTGGGTACAACACAACAAGACGAACACAGAGTATTGTACCAAACAGAGGAGAGTTCGGTGTAAGACGACAATCTGGAGAGTTCTGTGTAAAAGGACGATCTGGGTACAACACAACAAGACGAACACAGAGTATTGTACCAAACAGAGGAGAGTTCTGTGTAAGTCGACAATCTGGAGAGTTCTGTGTAAAAGGACGATCTGGGTACAAGACAACAAGACGAACACAGAGTATTGTACCAAACAGAGGAGAGTTCTGTGTAAGACGGCAATCTGGGTACAACACATCAAGACGAACACAGAGTATTGTACCAAACAGAGGAGAGTTCCGTGTAAGACAACAACCTGGAGAGTTCTGTGTAAAAGGACGATCTGGGTACAACACAACAAGACGAACACAGAGTATTGTACCAAACAGAGGAGAGTTCGGTGTAAGACGACAATCTGGAGAGTTCTGTGTAAAAGGACGATCTGGGTACAACACAACAAGACGAACACAGAGTAGTGTACCAAATAGAGGAGAGTTCTGTGTAAGACGACAATCTGGGTACAACACATCAAGACGAACACAGAGTATTGTACCAAACAGAGGAGAGTTCGGTGTAAGACGACAATCTGGAGAGTTCTGTGTAAAAGGACGATCAGGGTACAACACAACAAGACGAACACAGAGTATTGTACCAAACAGAGGAGTGTTCGGTGTAAGACGACAATCTGGAGAGTTCTGTGTAAAAGGACGATCTGGGTACAACACAACAAGACGAACACAGAGTATTGTACCAAACAGAGGAGAGTTCGGTGTAAGACGACAATCTGGAGAGTTCTGTGTAAAAGGACGATCTGGGTACAACACAACAAGACGAACACAGAGTATTGTACCAAACAGAGGAGAGTTCGGTGTAAGACGACAATCTGGAGAGTTCTGTGTAAAAGGACGATCTGGGTACAACACAACAAGACGAACACAGAGTATTGTACCAAACAGAGGAGAGTTCGGTGTAAGACGACAATCTGGAGAGTTCTGTGTAAAAGGACGATCTGGGTACAACACATCAAGACGAACACAGAGTATTGTACCAAACAGAGGAGAGTTCTGTGTAAAAGGACGATCTGGGTACAACACATCAAGACGAACACAGAGTATTGTACCGAACAGAGGAGAGTTCGGTGTAAGACGACAATCTGGAGAGTTCTGTGTAAAAGGACGATCTGGGTACAACACAACAAGACGAACACAGAGTATTGTACCAAACAGAGGAGAGTTCTGTGTAAAAGGACGATCTGGGTACAACACAACAAGACGAACACAGAGTATTGTACCAAACAGAGGAGAGTTCGGTGTAAGACGACAATCTGGAGAGTTCTGTGTAAAAGGACGATCTGGGTACAACACAACAAGACGAACACAGAGTATTGTACCAAACAGAGGAGAGTTCTGTGTAAAAGGACGATCTGGGTACAACACATCAAGACGAACACAGAGTATTGTACCAAACAGAGGAGAGTTCGGTGTAAGACGACAATCTGGAGAGTTCTGTGTAAAAGGACGATCTGGGTACAACACAACAAGACGAACACAGAGTACTGTACCAAACAGAGGAGAGTTCTGTGTAAAAGGACGATCTGGGTACAACACATCAAGACGAACACAGAGTATTGTACCAAACACAGGAGAGTTCTGTGTAAAAGGACGATCTGGGTACAACACATCAGGACGAACACAGAGTATTGTACCAAACAGAGGAGAGTTCTGTGTAAAAGGACGATCTGGGTACAACACATCAAGACGAACACAGAGTATTGTACCAAACAGAGGAGAGTTCGGTGTAAGACGACAATCTGGAGAGTTCTGTGTAAAAGGACGATCTGGGTACAACACAACAAGACGAACACAGAGTACTGTACCAAACAGAGGAGAGTTCTGTGTAAAAGGACGATCTGGGTACAACACATCAAGACGAACACAGAGTATTGTACCAAACAGAGGAGAGTTCGGTGTAAGACGACAATCTGGAGAGTTCTGTGTAAAAGGACGATCTGGGTACAACACAACAAGACGAACACAGAGTATTGTACCAAACAGAGGAGAGTTCGGTGTAGGACGACAATCTGGAGAGTTCTGTGTAAAAAGACGATCTGGGTACAACACATCAAGACGAACACAGAGTATTGTAACAAACAGAGGAGAGTTCCGTGTAAGACGACAATCTGGAGAGTTCTGTGTAAAAGGACGATCTGGTACAACACAACAAGACGAACACAGAGTATTGTACCAAACAGAGGAGAGTTCTGTGTAAAAGGACGATCTGGGTACAACACAACAAGACGAACACAGAGTATTGTACCAAACAGAGGAGAGTTCGGTGTAAGACGACAATCTGGAGAGTTCTGTGTAAAAGGACGATCTGGGTACAACACATCAAGGCGAACACAGAGTACTGTAACAAACAGAGGAGAGTTCGATGTAAGACGACAATCTGGAGAGTTCTGTGTAAAAGGACGATCTGGGTACAACACAACAAGACGAACACAGAGTATTGTACCAAACAGAGGAGAGTTCGGTGTAAGACGACAATCTGGAGAGTTCTGTGTAAAAGGACGATCTGGGTACAACACAACAAGACGAACACAGAGTATTGTACCAAACAGAGGAGAGTTCGGTGTAAGACGACAATCTGGAGAGTTCTGTGTAAAAGGACGATCTGGGTACAACACAACAAGACGAACACAGAGTATTGTACCAAACAGAGGAGAGTTCTGTGTAAAAGGACGATCTGGGTACAACACAACAAGACGAACACAGAGTATTGTACCAAACAGAGGAGAGTTCTGTGTAAGACGACAATCTGGAGAGTTCTGTGTAAAAGGACGATCTGGGTACAACACAACAAGACGAACACAGAGTACTGTAACAAACAGATGCGAGTTCTGTGTAAAAGGACGATCTGGGTACAACACATCAAGACGAACACAGAGTATTGTACCAAACAGAGGAGAGTTCGGTGTAAGACGACAATCTGGAGAGTTCTGTGTAAAAGGACGATCTGGGTACAACACAACAAGACGAACACAGAGTATTGTACCAAACAGAGGAGAGTTCGGTGTAAGACGACAATCTGGAGAGTTCTGTGTAAAAGGACGATCTGGGTACAACACAACAAGACGAACACCGAGTACTGTACCAAACAGAGGAGAGTTCCGTGTAAAACGACAATCTGGAGAGTTCTGTGTAAAAGGACGATCTGGGTACAACACAACAAGACGAACACAGAGTACTGTACAAGTCAGGGGAGAGTTCTGTGTAAAAGGACGATCTGGGTACAACACAACAAGACGAATACAGAGTACTGTACCAAACAGAGGAGAGTTCTGTGTAAGACGACAATCTGGAGAGTTCTGTGTAAAAGGACGATCTGGGTACAAAACAACAACAAGACGAACACAGAGTACTGTAACAAACAGAGGAGAGTTCTGTGTAAAAGGACGATCAGGGTACAACACAACAAGACGAACACAGAGTAGTGTACCAAACAGAGGAGAGTTCCGTGTAAGACGACAATCTGGAGAGTTCTGTGTAAAAGGAAGATCTGGGTACAAAACAACAACAAGACGAACACAGAGTATTGTACCAAACAGAGGAGAGTTCTGTGTAAAAGGACGATCTGGGTACAACACAACAAGACGAACACAGAGTATTGTACCAAACAGAGGAGAGTTCTGTGTAAAAGGACGATCTGGGTACAACACAACAAGACGAACACAGAGTATTGTACCAAACAGAGGAGAGTTCGGTGTAAGACGACAATCTGGAGAGTTCTGTGTAAAAGGACGATCTGGGTACAACACAACAAGACGAACACAGAGTATTGTACCAAACAGAGGAGAGTTCGGTGTAAGACGACAATCTGGAGAGTTCTGTGTAAAAGAACGATCTGGGTACAACACATCAAGACGAACACAGAGTATTGTACCAAACAGAGGAGAGTTCTGTGTAAGACGACAATCTGGAGAGTTCTGTGTAAAAGGACGATCTGGGTACAACACAACAAGACGAACACAGAGTATTATACCAAACAGAGGAGAGTTCTGTGTAAAAGGACGATCTGGGTACAACACAACAAGACGAACACAGAGTATTGTACCAAACAGAGGAGAGTTCGGTGTAAGACGACAATCTGGAGAGTTCTGTGTAAAAGGACGATCTGGGTACAACACATCAAGACGAACACAGAGTATTGTACCAAACAGAGGAGAGTTCCGTGTAAAACGACAATCTGGGTACAACACATCAAGACGAACACAGAGTACTGTACCAAACAGAGGAGAGTTCCGTGTAAAACGACAATCTGGAGAGTTCTGTGTAAAAGGACGATCTGGGTACAACACAACAAGACGAACACAGAGTACTGTACAAGTCAGAGGAGAGTTCTGTGTAAAAGGACGATCTGGGTACAACACAACAAGACGAACACAGAGTACTGTACCAAATAGAGGAGAGTTCTGTGTAAGACGACAATCTGGAGAGTTCTGTGTAAAAGGACGATCAGGGTACAAAACAACAACAAGACGAACACAGAGTACTGTAACAAACAGAGGAGAGTTCTGTGTAAAAGGACGATCTGGGTACAACACAACAAGACGAACACAGAGTATTGTACCAAACAGAGGAGAGTTCCGTGTAAGACGACAATCTGGAGAGTTCTGTGTAAAAGGACGATCTGGGTACAAAACAACAAGACGAACACAGAGTATTGTACCAAACAGAGGAGAGTTCTGTGTAAAAGGACGATCTGGGTAAAACACAACAAGACGAACACAGAGTATTCTACCAAACAGAGGAGAGTTCTGTGTAAAAGGACGATCTGGGTACAACACAACAAGACGAACACAGAGTATTGTACCAAACAGAGGAGAGTTCGGTGTAAGACGACAATCTGGAGAGTTCTGTGTAAAAGGACGATCTGGGTACAACACAACAAGACGAACACAGAGTATTGTACCAAACAGAGGAGAGTTCGGTGTAAGACGACAATCTGGAGAGTTCTGTGTAAAAGAACGATCTGGGTACAACACATCAAGACGAACACAGAGTATTGTACCAAACAGAGGAGAGTTCTGTGTAAGACGACAATCTGGAGAGTTCTGTGTAAAAGGACGATCTGGGTACAACACAACAAGACGAACACAGAGTATTATACCAAACAGAGGAGAGTTCTGTGTAAAAGGACGATCTGGGTACAACACAACAAGACGAACACAGAGTATTGTACCAAACAGAGGAGAGTTCGGTGTAAGACGACAATCTGGAGAGTTCTGTGTAAAAGGACGATCTGGGTACAACACATCAAGACGAACACAGAGTATTGTACCAAACAGAGGAGAGTTCCGTGTAAAACGACAATCTGGGTACAACACATCAAGACGAACACAGAGTACTGTACCAAACAGAGGAGAGTTCGGTGTAAGACGACAATCTGGGTACAACACATCAAGACGAACACAGAGTACTGTACCAAACAGAGGAGAGTTCGGTGTAAGACGACAATCTGGAGAGTTCTGTGTAAAAGGACGATCTGGGTACAAAACAACAACAAGACGAACACAGAGTATTGTACCAAACAGAGGAGAGTTCGGTGTAAAAGGACGATCTGGGTACAACACAACAAGACGAACACAGAGTATTGTACCAAACAGAGGAGAGTTCTGTGTAAAAGGACGATCTGGGTACAACACAACAAGACGAACACAGAGTATTGTACCAAACAGAGGAGAGTTCCGTGTAAGACGACAATCTGGAGAGTTCTGTGTAAAAGGACGATCTGGGTACAACACAACAAGACGAACACAGAGTAGTGTACCAAACAGAGGAGAGTTCGGTGTAAGACGACAATCTGGAGAGTTTTGTGTAAAAGGACGATCTGGGTGCAACACAACAAGACGAACACAGAGTATTGTACCAAACAGAGGAGAGTTCTGTGTAAAAGGACGATCTGGGTACAACACATCAAGACGAACACAGAGTATTGTACCAAACAGAGGAGAGTTCGGTGTAAGACGACAATCTGGAGAGTTCTGTGTAAAAGGACGATCTGGGTACAACACATCAAGACGAACACAGAGTACTGTACCAAACAGATGAGAGTTCTGTGTAAAAGGACGATCTGGGTACAACACATCAAGACGAACACAGAGTACTGTACCAAACAGATGAGAGTTCTGTGTAAAAGGACGATCTGGGTACAACACATCAAGATGAACACAGAGTATTGTACCAAACAGATGAGAGTTCTGTGTAAAAGGACGATCTGGGTACAACACATCAAGACGAACACAGAGTATTGTACCACACAGAGGAGAGTTCTGTGTAAAAGGACGATCTGGGTACAACACAACAAGACGAACACAGAGTATTGTACCAAACAGAGGAGAGTTCTGTGTAAGACGACAATCTGGAGAGTTCTGTGTAAAAGGACGATCTGGGTACAACACAACAAGACGAACACAGAGTATTGTACCAAACAGAGGAGAGTTCGGTGTAAGACGACAATCTGGAGAGTTCTGTGTAAAAGGACGATCTGGGTACAACACAACAAGACGAACACAGAGTACTGTACCAAACAGAGGAGAGTTCTGTGTAAAAGGACGATCTGGGTACAACACATCAAGACGAACACAGAGTACTGTACCAAACAGAGGAGAGTTCTGTGTAAAAGGACGATCTGGGTACAACACATCAAGACGAACACAGAGTACTGTACCAAACAGATGAGAGTTCTGTGTAAAATGACGATCTGGGTACAACACAACAAGACGAACACAGAGTACTGTACCAAATAGAGGAGAGTTCTGTGTAAAAGGACGATCTGGGTACAACACAACAAGACGAACACAGAGTATTGTACAAGTCAGAGGAGAGTTCTGTGTAAAAGGACGATCTGGGTACAACACAACAAGACGAACACAGAGTATTGTACCAAACAGAGGAGAGTTCTGTGTAAGACGACAATCTGGAGAGTTCTGTGTAAAAGGACGATCTGGGTACAACACAACAAGACGAACACAGAGTATTGTACCAAACAGAGGAGAGTTCTGTGTAAAAGAACGATCTGGGTACAACACATCAAGACGAACACAGAGTACTGTACCAAACAGAGGAGAGTTCTGTGTAAAAGGACGATCTGGGTACAACACATCAAGACGAAAACAGAGTACTGTACCAAACAGATGAGAGTTCTGTGTAAAAGGACGATCTGGGTACAACACAACAAGACGAACACAGAGTACTGTACCAAACAGAGGAGAGTTCTGTGTAAAAGGACGATCTGGGTACAACACAACAAGACGAACACAGAGTACTGTACCAAACAGAGGAGAGCTCGGTGTAAAACGACAATTTGGAGAGTTCTGTGTAAAAGGACGATCTGGGTACAACACATCAAGACGAACACAGAGTATTGTACCAAACAGAGGAGAGTTCTGTGTAAAAGGACGATCTGGGTACAACACAACAAGACGAACACAGAGTACTGTAACAAACAGAGGAGAGTTCTGTGTAAAAGGACGATCTGGGTACAGCACATCAAGACGAACACAGAGTATTGTACCAAACAGAGGAGAGTTCCGTGTAGAAGGACGATCTGGGTACAACACATCAAGACGAACACAGAGTATTGTACCAAACAGATGAGAGTTCTGTGTAAAAGGACGATCTGGGTACAACACATCAAGACGAACACAGAGTATTGTACCAAACAGAGGAGAGTTCGGTGTAAAAGGACAATCTGGGTACAACACAACAAGACGAACACAGAGTATTGTACAAGTCAGAGGAGAGTTCTGTGTAAAAGGACGATCTGGGTACAACACAACAAGACGAACACAGAGTATTGTACCAAACAGAGGAGAGTTCTGTGTAAGACGACAATCTGGAGAGTTCTGTGTAAAAGGACGATCTGGGTACAACACAACAAGACGAACACAGAGTATTGTACCAAACAGAGGAGAGTTCGGTGTAAGACGACAATCTGGAGAGTTCTGTGTAAAAGGACGATCTGGGTACAACACAACAAGACGAACACAGAGTATTGTACCAAACAGAGGAGAGTTCGGTGTAAGACGACAATCTGGAGAGTTCTGTGTAAAAGGACGATCTGGGTACAACACAACAAGACGAACACAGAGTATTGTACCAAACAGAGGAGAGTTCTGTGTAAGACGACAATCTGGAGAGTTCTGTGTAAAAGGACGATCTGGGTACAACACAACAAGACGAACACAGAGTATTGTACCAAACAGAGGAGAGTTCGGTGTAAGACGACAATCTGGAGAGTTCTGTGTAAAAGGACGATCTGGGTACAACACAACAAGACGAACACAGAGTTTTGTAACAAACAGAGGAGAGTTCGGTGTAAGACGACAATCTGGAGAGTTCTGTGTAAAAGGACGATCTGGGTACAACACAACAAGACAAAAACAGAGTACTGTACCAAACAGAGGAGAGTTCTGTGTAAAAGGACGATCTGGGTACAACACATCAAGACGAACACAGAGTACTGTACCAAACAGAGGAGAGTTCTGTGTAAAAGGACGATCTGGGTACAACACATCAAGACGAAAACAGAGTACTGTACCAAACAGATGAGAGTTCTGTGTAAAAGGACGATCTGGGTACAACACAACAAGACGAACACAGAGTACTGTACCAAACAGAGGAGAGTTCTGTGTAAAAGGACGATCTGGGTACAACACAACAAGACGAACACAGAGTACTGTACCAAACAGAGGAGAGCTCGGTGTAAAACGACAATTTGGAGAGTTCTGTGTAAAAGGACTATCTGGGTACAACACATCAAGACGAACACAGAGTATTGTACCAAACAGAGGAGAGTTCTGTGTAAAAGGACGATCTGGGTACAACACAACAAGACGAACACAGAGTACTGTAACAAACAGAGGAGAGTTCTGTGTAAAAGGACGATCTGGGTACAACACATCAACACGAACACAGAGTATTGTACCAAACAGAGGAGAGTTCCGTGTAGAAGGACGATCTGGGTACAACACATCAAGACGAACACAGAGTATTGTACCAAACAGATGAGAGTTCTGTGTAAAAGGACGATCTGGGTACAACACATCAAGACGAACACAGAGTATTGTACCAAACAGAGGAGAGTTCGGTGTAAAAGGACAATCTGGGTACAACACAACAAGACGAACACAGAGTACTGTACCAAACAGATGAGAGTTCTGTGTAAAAGGACGATCTGGGTACAACACAACAAGACGAACACAGAGTATTGTACAAGTCAGAGGAGAGTTCTGTGTAAAAGGACGATCTGGGTACAACACAACAAGACGAACACAGAGTATTGTACCAAACAGAGGAGAGTTCTGTGTAAGACGACAATCTGGAGAGTTCTGTGTAAAAGGACGATCTGGGTACAACACAACAAGACGAACACAGAGTATTGTACCAAACAGAGGAGAGTTCGGTGTAAGACGACAATCTGGAGAGTTCTGTGTAAAAGGACGATCTGGGTACAACACAACAAGACGAACACAGAGTATTGTACCAAACAGAGGAGAGTTCGGTGTAAGACGACAATCTGGAGAGTTCTGTGTAAAAGGACGATCTGGGTACAACACAACAAGACGAACACAGAGTATTGTACCAAACAGAGGAGAGTTCGGTGTAAGACGACAATCTGGAGAGTTCTGTGTAAAAGGACGATCTGGGTACAACACAACAAGACGAACACAGAGTTTTGTAACAAACAGAGGAGAGTTCGGTGTAAGACGACAATCTGGAGAGTTCTGTGTAAAAGGACGATCTGGGTACAACACAACAAGACAAAAACAGAGTACTGTACCAAACAGAGGAGAGTTCTGTGTAAAAGGACGATCTGGGTACAACACATCAAGACGAACACAGAGTACTGTACCAAACAGAGGAGAGTTCTGTGTAAAAGGACGATCTGGGTACAACACATCAAGACGAAAACAGAGTACTGTACCAAACAGATGAGAGTTCTGTGTAAAAGGACGATCTGGGTACAACACAACAAGACGAACACAGAGTACTGTACCAAACAGAGGAGAGTTCTGTGTAAAAGGACGATCTGGGTACAACACAACAAGACGAACACAGAGTACTGTACCAAACAGAGGAGAGCTCGGTGTAAAACGACAATTTGGAGAGTTCTGTGTAAAAGGACGATCTGGGTACAACACATCAAGACGAACACAGAGTATTGTACCAAACAGAGGAGAGTTCTGTGTAAAAGGACGATCTGGGTACAACACAACAAGACGAACACAGAGTACTGTAACAAACAGAGGAGAGTTCTGTGTAAAAGGACGATCTGGGTACAACACATCAACACGAACACAGAGTATTGTACCAAACAGAGGAGAGTTCCGTGTAGAAGGACGATCTGGGTACAACACATCAAGACGAACACAGAGTATTGTACCAAACAGATGAGAGTTCTGTGTAAAAGGACGATCTGGGTACAACACATCAAGACGAACACAGAGTATTGTACCAAACAGAGGAGAGTTCGGTGTAAAAGGACAATCTGGGTACAATACAACAAGACGAACACAGAGTATTGTACCAAACAGAGGAGAGTTCGGTGTAAGACGACAATCTGGAGAGTTCTGTGTAAAAGGACGATCTGGGTACAACACAACAAGACGAACACAGAGTATAGTACTAAACAGAGGAGAGTTCTGTGTAAAAGGACGATCTGGGTACAACACAACAAGACGAACACAGAGTATTGTACCAAACAGAGGAGAGTTCGGTGTAAGACGACAATCTGGAAAGTTCTGTGTAAAAGGACGATGTGGGTACAACACAACAAGACGAAAACAGAGTATTGTACCAAACAGAGGAGAGTTCGGTGTAAAACGACAATCTGGAGAGTTCTGTGTAAAAGGACGATCTGGGTACAACACAACAAGACGAACACAGAGTATTGTACCAAACAGAGGAGAGTTGGGTGTAAGACGACAATCTGGAGAGTTCTGTGTAAAAGGACGATCTGGGTACAACACAACAAGACGAACACAGTGTATTGTACCAAACAGAGGAGAGTTCGGTGTAAGACGACAATCTGGAGAGTTCTGTGTAAAAGGACGATCTGGGTACAAAACAACAACAAGACGAACACAGAGTACTGTACCAAACAGAGGAGAGTTCTGTGTAAGACGACAATCTGGAGAGTTCTGTGTAAAAGGACGATCTGGGTACAACACAACAAGACGAACACAGAGTATTGTACCAAACAGAGGAGAGTTCCGTGTAAAACGACAATCTGGAGAGTTCTGTGTAAAAGGACGATCTGGGTACAACACAACAAGACGAACACAGAGTATTGTACCAAACAGAGGAGAGTTCGGTGTAAGACGACAATCTGGAGAGTTCTGTGTAAAAGGACGATCTGGGTACAACACAACAAGACGAACACAGAGTATTGTACCAAACAGAGGAGAGTTCGGTGTAAGACGACAATCTGGAGAGTTCTGTGTAAAAGGACGATCTGGGTACAACACAACAAGACGAACACAGAGTATTGTACCAAACAGAGGAGAGTTCGGTGTAAGACGACAATCTGGAGAGTTCTGTGTAAAAGGACGATCTGGGTACAACACAACAAGACGAACACAGAGTATTGTACCAAACAGAGGAGAGTTCTGTGTAAGACGACAATCTGGAGAGTTCTGTGTAAAAGGACGATCTGGGTACAACACAACAAGACGAACACAGAGTATTGTACCAAACAGAGGAGAGTTCGGTGTAAGACGACAATCTGGAGAGTTCTGTGTAAAAGGACGATCTGGGTACAACACAACAAGACGAACACAGAGTATTGTACCAAACAGAGGAGAGTTCGGTGTAAGACCACAATCTGGAGAGTTCTGTGTAAAAGGACGATCTGGGTACAACACAACAAGACGAACACAGAGTATTGTACCAAACAGAGGAGAGTTCGGTGTAAGACGACAATCTGGAGAGTTCTGTGTAAAAGGACGATCTGGGTACAACACAACAAGACGAACACAGAGTATTGTACCAAACAGAGGAGAGTTCGGTGTAAGACGACAATCTGGAGAGTTCTGTGTAAAAGGACGATCTGGGTACAACACAACAAGACGAACACAGAGTATTGTACCAAACAGAGGAGAGTTCGGTGTAAGACGACAATCTGGAGAGTTCTGTGTAAAAGGACGATCTGGGTACAACACAACAAGACGAACACAGAGTATTGTACCAAACAGAGGAGAGTTCGGTGTAAGACGACAATCTGGAGAGTTCTGTGTAAAAGGACGATCTGGGTACAACACAACAAGACGAACACAGAGTATTGTACCAAACAGAGGAGAGTTCGGTGTAAGACGACAATCTGGAAAGTTCTGTGTAAAAGGACGATGTGGGTACAACACAACAAGACGAAAACAGAGTATTGTACCAAACAGAGGAGAGTTCGGTGTAAAACGACAATCTGGAGAGTTCTGTGTAAAAGGACGATCTGGGTACAACACAACAAGACGAACACAGAGTATTGTACCAAACAGAGGAGAGTTCGGTGTAAGACGACAATCTGGAGAGTTCTGTGTAAAAGGACGATCTGGGTACAACACAACAAGACGAACACAGTGTATTGTACCAAACAGAGGAGAGTTCGGTGTAAGACGACAATCTGGAGAGTTCTGTGTAAAAGGACGATCTGGGTACAAAACAACAACAAGACGAACACAGAGTACTGTACCAAACAGAGGAGAGTTCTGTGTAAGACGACAATCTGGAGAGTTCTGTGTAAAAGGACGATCTGGGTACAACACAACAAGACGAACACAGAGTATTGTACCAAACAGAGGAGAGTTCGGTGTAAGACGACAATCTGGAGAGTTCTGTGTAAAAGGACGATCTGGGTACAACACAACAAGACGAACACAGAGTATTGTACCAAACAGAGGAGAGTTCTGTGTAAGACGACAATCTGGAGAGTTCTGTGTAAAAGGACGATCTGGGTACAACACAACAAGACGAACACAGAGTATTGTACCAAACAGAGGAGAGTTCGGTGTAAGACGACAATCTGGAGAGTTCTGTGTAAAAGGACGATCTGGGTACAACACAACAAGACGAACACAGAGTATTGTACCAAACAGAGGAGAGTTCGGTGTAAGACCACAATCTGGAGAGTTCTGTGTAAAAGGACGATCTGGGTACAACACAACAAGACGAACACAGAGTATTGTACCAAACAGAGGAGAGTTCGGTGTAAGACGACAATCTGGAGAGTTCTGTGTAAAAGGACGATCTGGGTACAACACAACAAGACGAACACAGAGTATTGTACCAAACAGAGGAGAGTTCGGTGTAAGACGACAATCTGGAGAGTTCTGTGTAAAAGGACGATCTGGGTACAACACAACAAGACGAACACAGAGTATTGTACCAAACAGAGGAGAGTTCGGTGTAAGACGACAATCTGGAGAGTTCTGTGTAAAAGGACGATCTGGGTACAACACAACAAGACGAACACAGAGTATTGTACCAAACAGAGGAGAGTTCGGTGTAAGACGACAATCTGGAGAGTTCTGTGTAAAAGGACGATCTGGGTACAACACAACAAGACGAACACAGAGTATTGTACCAAACAGAGGAGAGTTCGGTGTAAGACGACAATCTGGAAAGTTCTGTGTAAAAGGACGATGTGGGTACAACACAACAAGACGAAAACAGAGTATTGTACCAAACAGAGGAGAGTTCGGTGTAAAACGACAATCTGGAGAGTTCTGTGTAAAAGGACGATCTGGGTACAACACAACAAGACGAACACAGAGTATTGTACCAAACAGAGGAGAGTTCGGTGTAAGACGACAATCTGGAGAGTTCTGTGTAAAAGGACGATCTGGGTACAACACAACAAGACGAACACAGTGTATTGTACCAAACAGAGGAGAGTTCGGTGTAAGACGACAATCTGGAGAGTTCTGTGTAAAAGGACGATCTGGGTACAAAACAACAACAAGACGAACACAGAGTACTGTACCAAACAGAGGAGAGTTCTGTGTAAGACGACAATCTGGAGAGTTCTGTGTAAAAGGACGATCTGGGTACAACACAACAAGACGAACACAGAGTATTGTACCAAACAGAGGAGAGTTCCGTGTAAAACGACAATCTGGAGAGTTCTGTGTAAAAGGACGATCTGGGTACAACACAACAAGACGAACACAGAGTATTGTACCAAACAGAGGAGAGTTCGGTGTAAGACGACAATCTGGAGAGTTCTGTGTAAAAGGACGATCTGGGTACAACACAACAAGACGAACACAGAGTATTGTACCAAACAGAGGAGAGTTCGGTGTAAGACGACAATCTGGAGAGTTCTGTGTAAAAGGACGATCTGGGTACAACACAACAAGACGAACACAGAGTATTGTACCAAACAGAGGAGAGTTCGGTGTAAGACGACAATCTGGAGAGTTCTGTGTAAAAGGACGATCTGGGTACAACACAACAAGACGAACACAGAGTATTGTACCAAACAGAGGAGAGTTCTGTGTAAGACGACAATCTGGAGAGTTCTGTGTAAAAGGACGATCTGGGTACAACACAACAAGACGAACACAGAGTATTGTACCAAACAGAGGAGAGTTCGGTGTAAGACGACAATCTGGAGAGTTCTGTGTAAAAGGACGATCTGGGTACAACACAACAAGACGAACACAGAGTATTGTACCAAACAGAGGAGAGTTCGGTGTAAGACCACAATCTGGAGAGTTCTGTGTAAAAGGACGATCTGGGTACAACACAACAAGACGAACACAGAGTATTGTACCAAACAGAGGAGAGTTCGGTGTAAGACGACAATCTGGAGAGTTCTGTGTAAAAGGACGATCTGGGTACAACACAACAAGACGAACACAGAGTATTGTACCAAACAGAGGAGAGTTCGGTGTAAGACGACAATCTGGAGAGTTCTGTGTAAAAGGACGATCTGGGTACAACACAACAAGACGAACACAGAGTATTGTACCAAACAGAGGAGAGTTCGGTGTAAGACGACAATCTGGAGAGTTCTGTGTAAAAGGACGATCTGGGTACAACACAACAAGACGAACACAGAGTATTGTACCAAACAGAGGAGAGTTCTGTGTAAAAGGACGATCTGGGTACAACACAACAGGACGAACACAGAGTATTGTACCAAACAGAGGAGAGTTGGGGGTAAGACGACAATCTGGAGAGTTCTGTGTAAAAGGACGATCTGGGTACAACACAACAAGACGAACACAGAGTATTGTACCAAACAGAGGAGAGTTCGGTGTAAAACGACAATCTGGAGAGTTCTGTGTAAAAGGACGATCTGGGTACAACACAACAAGACGAACACAGAGTATTGTACCAAACAGAGGAGAGTTCGGTGTAAGACGACAATCTGGAGAGTTCTGTGTAAAAGGACGATCTGGGTACAACACAACAAGACGAACACAGTGTATTGTACCAAACAGAGGAGAGTTCGGTGTAAGACGACAATCTGGAGAGTTCTGTGTAAAAGGACGATCTGGGTACAAAACAACAACAAGACGAACACAGAGTACTGTACCAAACAGAGGAGAGTTCTGCGTAAGACGACAATCTGGAGAGTTCTGTGTAAAAGGACGATCTGGGTACAACACAACAAGACGAACACAGAGTATTGTACCAAACAGAGGAGAGTTCCGTGTAAAACGACAATCTGGAGAGTTCTGTGTAAAAGGACGATCTGGGTACAACACAACAAGACGAACACAGAGAATTGTACCAAACAGAGGAGAGTTCGGTGTAAAACGACAATCTGGAGAGTTCTGTGTAAAAGGACGATGTGGGTACAACACAACAAGACGAACACAGAGTATTGTACCAAACAGAGGAGAGTTCGGTGTAAGACGACAATCTGGAGAGTTCTGTGTAAAAGGACGATCTGGGTACAACACAACAAGACGAACACAGAGTACTGTACCAAACAGAGGAGAGTTCGGTGTAAGACGACAATCTGGAGAGTTCTGTGTAAAAGGACGATCTGGGTACAACACATCAAGTCGAACACAGAGTACTGTAACAAACAGAGGAGAGTTCGGTGTAAGACGACAATCTGGAGAGTTCTGTGTAAAAGGACGATCTGGGTACAACACAACAAGACGAACACAGAGTATTGTACCAAACAGAGGAGAGTTCGGTGTAAGACGACAATCTGGAGAGTTCTGTGTAAAAGGACGATCTGGGTACAACACATCAAGACGAACACAGAGTACTGTAACAAACAGAGGAGAGTTCGGTGTAAGACGACAATCTGGAGAATTCTGTGTAAAAGGACGATCTGGGTACAACACAACAAGACAAACACAGAGTATTGTACCAAACAGAGGAGAGTTCGGTGTAAGACGACAATCTGGAGAGTTCTGTGTAAAAGGACGATCTGGGTACAACACAACAAGACGAACACAGAGTATTGTACCAAACAGAGGAGAGTTCTGTGTAAAAGGACGATCTGGGTACAACACATCAAGACGAACACAGAGTATTGTACCAAACAGAGGAGAGTTCGGTGTAAGACGACAATCTGGAAAGTTCTGTGTAAAAGGACGATCTGGGTACAACACAACAAGACGAAAACAGAGTATTGTACCAAACAGAGGAGAGTTCGGTGTAAAACGACAATCTGGAGAGTTCTGTGTAAAAGGACGATCTGGGTACAACACAACAAGACGAACACAGAGTATTGTACCAAACAGAGGAGAGTTCGGTGTAAGACGACAATCTGGAGAGTTCTGTGTAAAAGGACGATCTGGGTACAACACAACAAGACGAACACAGTGTATTGTACCAAACAGAGGAGAGTCCTGTGTAAGACGACAATCTGGAGAGTTCTGTGTAAAAGGACGATCTGGGTACAAAACAACAACAAGACGAACACAGAGTACTGTACCAAACAGAGGAGAGTTCTGTGTAAGACGACAATCTGGAGAGTTCTGTGTAAAAGGACGATCTGGGTACAACACAACAAGACGAACACAGAGTATTGTACCAAACAGAGGAGAGTTCCGTGTAAAACGACAATCTGGAGAGTTCTGTGTAAAAGGACGATCTGGGTACAACACAACAAGACGAACACAGAGTATTGTACCAAACAGAGGAGAGTTCGGTGTAAGACGACAATCTGGAGAGTTCTGTGTAAAAGGACGATCTGGGTACAACACAACAAGACGAACACAGAGTATTGTACCAAACAGAGGAGAGTTCGGTGTAAGAAGACAATCTGGAGAGTTCTGTGTAAAAGGACGATCTGGGTACAACACAACAAGACGAACACAGAGTATTGTACCAAACAGAGGAGAGTTCTGTGTAAGACGACAATCTGGAGAGTTCTGTGTAAAAGGACGATCTGGGTACAACACAACAAGACGAACACAGAGTATTGTACCAAACAGAGGAGAGTTCGGTGTAAGACGACAATCTGGAGAGTTCTGTGTAAAAGGACGATCTGGGTACAACACAACAAGACGAACACAGAGTATTGTACCAAACAGAGGAGAGTTCGGTGTAAGACGACAATCTGGAGAGTTCTGTGTAAAAGGACGATCTGGGTACAACACAACAAGACGAACACAGAGTATTGTACCAAACAGAGGAGAGTTCGGTGTAAGACGACAATCTGGAGAGTTCTGTGTAAAAGGACGATCTGGGTACAACACAACAAGACGAACACAGAGTATTGTACCAAACAGAGGAGAGTTCGGTGTAAGACGACAATCTGGAGAGTTCTGTGTAAAAGGACGATCTGGGTACAACACAACAAGACGAACACAGAGTATTGTACCAAACAGAGGAGAGTTCTGTGTAAAAGGACGATCTGGGTACAACACAACAGGACGAACACAGAGTATTGTACCAAACAGAGGAGAGTTGGGGGTAAGACGACAATCTGGAGAGTTCTGTGTAAAAGGACGATCTGGGTACAACACAACAAGACGAAAACAGAGTATTGTACCAAACAGAGGAGAGTTCGGTGTAAAACGACAATCTGGAGAGTTCTGTGTAAAAGGACGATCTGGGTACAACACAACAAGACGAACACAGAGTATTGTACCAAACAGAGGAGAGTTCGGTGTAAGACGACAATCTGGAGAGTTCTGTGTAAAAGGACGATCTGGGTACAACACAACAAGACGAACACAGTGTATTGTACCAAACAGAGGAGAGTTCGGTGTAAGACGACAATCTGGAGAGTTCTGTGTAAAAGGACGATCTGGGTACAAAACAACAACAAGACGAACACAGAGTACTGTACCAAACAGAGGAGAGTTCTGTGTAAGACGACAATCTGGAGAGTTCTGTGTAAAAGGACGATCTGGGTACAACACAACAAGACGAACACAGAGTATTGTACCAAACAGAGGAGAGTTCGGTGTAAAACGACAATCTGGAGAGTTCTGTGTAAAAGGACGATGTGGGTACAACACAACAAGACGAACACAGAGTATTGTACCAAACAGAGGAGAGTTCGGTGTAAGACGACAATCTGGAGAGTTCTGTGTAAAAGGACGATCTGGGTACAACACAACAAGACGAACACAGAGTACTGTACCAAACAGAGGAGAGTTCGGTGTAAGACGACAATCTGGAGAGTTCTGTGTAAAAGGACGATCTGGGTACAACACATCAAGTCGAACACAGAGTACTGTAACAAACAGAGGAGAGTTCGGTGTAAGACGACAATCTGGAGAGTTCTGTGTAAAAGGACGATCTGGGTACAACACAACAAGACGAACACAGAGTATTGTACCAAACAGAGGAGAGTTCGGTGTAAGACGACAATCTGGAGAGTTCTGTGTAAAAGGACGATCTGGGTACAACACATCAAGACGAACACAGAGTACTGTAACAAACAGAGGAGAGTTCGGTGTAAGACGACAATCTGGAGAGTTCTGTGTAAAAGGACGATCTGGGTACAACACAACAAGACAAACACAGAGTATTGTACCAAACAGAGGAGAGTTCGGTGTAAGACGACAATCTGGAGAGTTCTGTGTAAAAGGACGATCTGGGTACAACACAACAAGACGATCACAGAGTATTGTACCAAACAGAGGAGAGTTCTGTGTAAAAGGACGATATGGGTACAACACATCAAGACGAACACAGAGTATTGTACCAAACAGAGGAGAGTTCGGTGTAAGACGACAATCTGGAGAGTTCTGTGTAAAAGGACGATCTGGGTACAACACAACAAGACGAACACAGAGTATTGTACCAAACAGAGGAGAGTTCGGTGTAAGACGACAATCTGGAGAGTTCTGTGTAAAAGGGCGATCTGGGTACAACACAACAAGACGAACACAGAGTATTGTACCAAACAGAGCAGAGTTCGGTGTAAGACGACAATCTGGAGAGTTGTGTGTAAAAGGACGATCTGGGTACAACACAACAAGACGAACACAGTGTATTGTACCAAACAGAGGAGAGTTCGGTGTAAAACGACAATCTGGGTACAACACATCAAGACGAACACAGAGTATTGTACCAAACAGAGGAGAGTTCCGTGTAAGACGAAAAAAAAATCTGGAGAGTTCTGTGTAAAAGGACGATCTGGGTACAACACATCAAGACGAACACAGAGTACTGTACCAAACAGAGGAGAGTTCTGTGTAAAAGGACGATCTGGGTACAACACATCAAGACGAACACAGAGTATTGTACCAAACAGAGGAGAGTTCGGTGTAAGACGACAATCTGGAGAGTTCTGTGTAAAAGGACGATCTGGGTACAACACAACAAGACGAACACAGAGTATTGTACCGAACAGAGGAGAGTTCGGTGTAAAAGAACGATCTGGGTACAACACATCAAGACGAACACAGAGTATTGTACCAAACAGAGGAGAGTTCGGTGTAAGACGACAATCTGGAGAGTTCTGTGTAAAAGGACGATCTGGGTACAACACAACAAGACAAACACAGAGTATTGTACCAAACAGAGGAGAGTTCGGTGTAAGACGACAATCTGGAGAGTTCTGTGTAAAAGGACGATCTGGGTACAACACAACAAGACGAACACAGAGTATTGTACCAAACAGAGGAGAGTTCGGTGTAAAAGGACGATCTGGGTACAACACATCAAGACGAACACAGAGTATTGTACCAAACAGAGGAGAGTTCTGTGTAAGACGACAATCTGGAGAGTTCTGTGTAAAAGGACGATCTGGGTACAACACAACAAGACGAACACAGAGTATTGTACCAAACAGAGGAGAGTTCTGTGTAAAAGGACGATCTGGGTACAACACAACAAGACGAACACAGAGTATTGTACCAAACAGAGGAGAGTTCGGTGTAAGACGACAATCTGGAGAGTTCTGTGTAAAAGGACGATCTGGGTACAACACAACAAGACGAACACAGAGTATTGTACCAAACAGAGGAGAGTTCGGTGTAAAAGGACGATCTGTGTACAACACAACAAGACGAACACAGAGTATTGTACCAAACAGAGGAGAGTTCGGTGTAAAAGGACGATCTGGGTACAACACATCAAGACGAACACAGAGTATTGTACCAAACAGAGGAGAGTTCTGTGTAAGACGACAATCTGGAGAGTTCTGTGTAAAAGGACGATCTGGGTACAACACAACAAGACGAACACAGAGTTTTGTACCAAACAGAGGAGAGTTCGGTGTAAGACGACAATCTGGAGAGTTCTGTGTAAAAGGACGATCTGGGTACAACACAACAAGACGAATACAGAGTATTGTACCAAACAGAGGAGAGTTCTGTGTAAGACGACAATCTGGAGAGTTCTGTGTAAAAGGACGATCTGGGTACAACACAACAAGACGAACACAGAGTATTGTACCATACAGAGGAGAGTTTGGTGTAAAACGACAATCTGGAGAGTTCTGTGTAAAAGGACGATCTGGGTACAACACAACAAGACGAACACAGAGTATTGTACCAAACAGAGGAGAGTTTGGTGTAAAACGACAATCTGGAGAGTTCTGTGTAAAAGGACGATCTGGGTACAACACAACAAGACGAACACAGAGTACTGTACCAAACAGAGGAGAGTTCGGTGTAAAAGGACGAACTGGGTACAACACATCAAGACGAACACAGAGTATTGTACCAAACAGAGGAGAGTTCGGTGTAAGACGACAATCTGGAGAGTTCTGTGTAAAAGGACGATCTGGGTACACAATCTGGAGAGTTCTGTGTAAAAGGACGATCTGGGTACAACACAACAAGACGAACACAGAGTACTGTAACAAACAGAGGAGAGTTCTGTGTAAAACGACAATCTGGAGAGTTCTGTGTAAAAGGACGATCTGGGTACAACACATCAAGACGAACACAGAGTACTGTACCAAACAGAGGAGAGTTCGGTGTAAGACGACAATCTGGAGAGTTCTGTGTAAAAGGACGATCTGGGTACAACACAACAAGACGAACACAGAGTACTGTACCAAACAGAGGAGAGTTTCGTGTAAAACGACAATCTGGAGAGTTCTGTGTAAAAGGACGATCTGGGTACAACACAACAAGACGAACACAGAGTATTGTACCAAATAGAGGAGAGTTCGGTGTAAGACGACAATCTAGAGAGTTCTGTGTAAAAGGACGATCTGGGTACAACACAACAAGACGAACACAGAGTATTGTACCAAACAGAGGAGAGTTCGGTGTAAGACGACAATCTGGAGAGTTCTGTGTAAAAGGACGATCTGGATACAACACAACAAGACGAACACAGAGTACTGTAACAAACAGAGGAGAGTTCGGTGTAAGACGACAATCTGGAGAGTTCTGTGTAAAAGGACGATCTGGGTACAACACATCAAGACGAACACAGAGTACTGTAACAAACAGATGAGAGTTCGGTTGTAAGACGACAATCTGGAGAGTTCTGTGTAAAAGGACGATCTGGGTACAACACAACAAGACGAACACAGAGTACTGTACCAAACAGAGGAGAGTTCTGTGTAAGACGACGATCTGGGTACAACACAACAAGACGAACACAGAGTATTGTACCAAACAGAGGAGAGTTCGGTGTAAGACGACAATCTGGAGAGTTCTGTGTAAAAGGACGATCTGGGTACAACACAACAAGACGAACACAGAGTACTGTACGAAACAGAGGAGAGTTCCGTGTAAAACGACAATCTGGAGAGTTCTGTGTAAAAGGACGATCTGGGTACAACACAACAAGACGAACACAGAGTACTGTAACAAACAGAGGAGAGTTCTGTGTAAAACGACAATCTGGAGAGTTCTGTGTAAAAGGACGATCTGGGTACAACACATCAAGACGAACACAGAGTACTGTACCAAACAGAGGAGAGTTCGGTATAAGACGGCAATCTGGAGAGTTCTGTGTAAAAGGACGATCTGGGTACAACACAACAAGACGAACACAGAGTACTGTACCAAACAGAGGAGAGTTTCGTGTAAAACGACAATCTGGAGAGTTCTGTGTAAAAGGACGATCTGGGTACAACACATCAAGACGAACACAGAGTACTGTAACAAACAGAGGAGAGTTCGGTGTAAGACGACAATCTGGAGAGTTCTGTGTAAAAGGACGATCTGGGTACAACACATCAAGTCGAACACAGAGTACTGTAACAAACAGAGGAGAGTTCGGTGTAAGACGACAATCTGGAGAGTTCTGTGTAAAAGGACGATCTGGGTACAACACAACAAGACGAACACAGAGTATTGTACCAAACAGAGGAGAGTTCGGTGTAAGACGACAATCTGGAGAGTTCTGTGTAAAAGGACGATCTGGGTACAACACATCAAGACGAACACAGAGTACTGTAACAAACAGAGGAGAGTTCGGTGTAAGACGACAATCTGGAGAGTTCTGTGTAAAAGGACGATCTGGGTACAACACAACAAGACAAACACAGAGTATTGTACCAAACAGAGGAGAGTTCGGTGTAAGACGACAATCTGGAGAGTTCTGTGTAAAAGGACGATCTGGGTACAACACAACAAGACGATCACAGAGTATTGTACCAAACAGAGGAGAGTTCTGTGTAAAAGGACGATATGGGTACAACACATCAAGACGAACACAGAGTATTGTACCAAACAGAGGAGAGTTCGGTGTAAGACGACAATCTGGAGAGTTCTGTGTAAAAGGACGATCTGGGTACAACACAACAAGACGAACACAGAGTATTGTACCAAACAGAGGAGAGTTCGGTGTAAGACGACAATCTGGAGAGTTCTGTGTAAAAGGGCGATCTGGGTACAACACAACAAGACGAACACAGAGTATTGTACCAAACAGAGCAGAGTTCGGTGTAAGACGACAATCTGGAGAGTTGTGTGTAAAAGGACGATCTGGGTACAACACAACAAGACGAACACAGTGTATTGTACCAAACAGAGGAGAGTTCGGTGTAAAACGACAATCTGGGTACAACACATCAAGACGAACACAGAGTATTGTACCAAACAGAGGAGAGTTCCGTGTAAGACGAAAAAAAAATCTGGAGAGTTCTGTGTAAAAGGACGATCTGGGTACAACACATCAAGACGAACACAGAGTACTGTACCAAACAGAGGAGAGTTCTGTGTAAAAGGACGATCTGGGTACAACACATCAAGACGAACACAGAGTATTGTACCAAACAGAGGAGAGTTCGGTGTAAGACGACAATCTGGAGAGTTCTGTGTAAAAGGACGATCTGGGTACAACACAACAAGACGAACACAGAGTATTGTACCGAACAGAGGAGAGTTCGGTGTAAAAGAACGATCTGGGTACAACACATCAAGACGAACACAGAGTATTGTACCAAACAGAGGAGAGTTCGGTGTAAGACGACAATCTGGAGAGTTCTGTGTAAAAGGACGATCTGGGTACAACACAACAAGACAAACACAGAGTATTGTACCAAACAGAGGAGAGTTCGGTGTAAGACGACAATCTGGAGAGTTCTGTGTAAAAGGACGATCTGGGTACAACACAACAAGACGAACACAGAGTATTGTACCAAACAGAGGAGAGTTCGGTGTAAAAGGACGATCTGGGTACAACACATCAAGACGAACACAGAGTATTGTACCAAACAGAGGAGAGTTCTGTGTAAGACGACAATCTGGAGAGTTCTGTGTAAAAGGACGATCTGGGTACAACACAACAAGACGAACACAGAGTATTGTACCAAACAGAGGAGAGTTCTGTGTAAAAGGACGATCTGGGTACAACACAACAAGACGAACACAGAGTATTGTACCAAACAGAGGAGAGTTCGGTGTAAGACGACAATCTGGAGAGTTCTGTGTAAAAGGACGATCTGGGTACAACACAACAAGACGAACACAGAGTATTGTACCAAACAGAGGAGAGTTCGGTGTAAAAGGACGATCTGTGTACAACACAACAAGACGAACACAGAGTATTGTACCAAACAGAGGAGAGTTCGGTGTAAAAGGACGATCTGGGTACAACACATCAAGACGAACACAGAGTATTGTACCAAACAGAGGAGAGTTCTGTGTAAGACGACAATCTGGAGAGTTCTGTGTAAAAGGACGATCTGGGTACAACACAACAAGACGAACACAGAGTTTTGTACCAAACAGAGGAGAGTTCGGTGTAAGACGACAATCTGGAGAGTTCTGTGTAAAAGGACGATCTGGGTACAACACAACAAGACGAATACAGAGTATTGTACCAAACAGAGGAGAGTTCTGTGTAAGACGACAATCTGGAGAGTTCTGTGTAAAAGGACGATCTGGGTACAACACAACAAGACGAACACAGAGTATTGTACCATACAGAGGAGAGTTTGGTGTAAAACGACAATCTGGAGAGTTCTGTGTAAAAGGACGATCTGGGTACAACACAACAAGACGAACACAGAGTACTGTACCAAACAGAGGAGAGTTCGGTGTAAAAGGACGAACTGGGTACAACACATCAAGACGAACACAGAGTATTGTACCAAACAGAGGAGAGTTCGGTGTAAGACGACAATCTGGAGAGTTCTGTGTAAAAGGACGATCTGGGTACACAATCTGGAGAGTTCTGTGTAAAAGGACGATCTGGGTACAACACAACAAGACGAACACAGAGTACTGTAACAAACAGAGGAGAGTTCTGTGTAAAACGACAATCTGGAGAGTTCTGTGTAAAAGGACGATCTGGGTACAACACATCAAGACGAACACAGAGTACTGTACCAAACAGAGGAGAGTTCGGTGTAAGACGACAATCTGGAGAGTTCTGTGTAAAAGGACGATCTGGGTACAACACAACAAGACGAACACAGAGTACTGTACCAAACAGAGGAGAGTTTCGTGTAAAACGACAATCTGGAGAGTTCTGTGTAAAAGGACGATCTGGGTACAACACAACAAGACGAACACAGAGTATTGTACCAAATAGAGGAGAGTTCGGTGTAAGACGACAATCTAGAGAGTTCTGTGTAAAAGGACGATCTGGGTACAACACAACAAGACGAACACAGAGTATTGTACCAAACAGAGGAGAGTTCGGTGTAAGACGACAATCTGGAGAGTTCTGTGTAAAAGGACGATCTGGGTACAACACAACAAGACGAACACAGAGTACTGTAACAAACAGAGGAGAGTTCGGTGTAAGACGACAATCTGGAGAGTTCTGTGTAAAAGGACGATCTGGGTACAACACATCAAGACGAACACAGAGTACTGTAACAAACAGATGAGAGTTCGGTTGTAAGACGACAATCTGGAGAGTTCTGTGTAAAAGGACGATCTGGGTACAACACAACAAGACGAACACAGAGTACTGTACCAAACAGAGGAGAGTTCTGTGTAAGACGACGATCTGGGTACAACACAACAAGACGAACACAGAGTATTGTACCAAACAGAGGAGAGTTCGGTGTAAGACGACAATCTGGAGAGTTCTGTGTAAAAGGACGATCTGGGTACAACACAACAAGACGAACACAGAGTACTGTACGAAACAGAGGAGAGTTCCGTGTAAAACGACAATCTGGAGAGTTCTGTGTAAAAGGACGATCTGGGTACAACACAACAAGACGAACACAGAGTACTGTAACAAACAGAGGAGAGTTCTGTGTAAAACGACAATCTGGAGAGTTCTGTGTAAAAGGACGATCTGGGTACAACACATCAAGACGAACACAGAGTACTGTACCAAACAGAGGAGAGTTCGGTATAAGACGGCAATCTGGAGAGTTCTGTGTAAAAGGACGATCTGGGTACAACACAACAAGACGAACACAGAGTACTGTACCAAACAGAGGAGAGTTTCGTGTAAAACGACAATCTGGAGAGTTCTGTGTAAAAGGACGATCTGGGTACAACACATCAAGACGAACACAGAGTACTGTAACAAACAGATGAGAGTTCGGTGTAAGACGACAATCTGGAGAGTTCTGTGTAAAAGGACGATCTGGGTACAACACAACAAGACGAACACAGAGTACTGTACCAAACAGAGGAGAGTTCTGTGTAAGAAGACAATCTGGGTACCACACAACCAGACGAACACAGAGTACTGTAACAAACAGATGAGAGTTCGGTGTAAGACGACAATCTGGAGAGTTCTGTGTAAAAGGACGATCTGGGTACAACACAACAAGACGAACACAGAGTACTGTACCAAACAGAGGAGAGTTCGGTGTAAGACGACAATCTGGAGAGTTCTGGGTAAAAGGACGATCTGGGTACAACACAACAAGACGAACACAGAGTACTGTACCAAACAGAGGAGAGTTCGGTGTAAGACGACAATCTGGAGAGTTCTGTGTAAAAGGACGATCTGGGTACAACACAACAAGACAAACACAGAGTACTGTAACAAACAGAGGAGAGTTCGGTGTAAAACGACAATCTGGAGAGTTCTGTGTAAAAGGACGATCTGGGTACAACACAACAAGACGAACACAGAGTACTGTACCAAACAGAGGAGAGTTCGGTGTAAGACGACAATCTGGAGAGTTCTGTGTAAAAGGACGATCTGGGTACAACACATCAAGACGAACACAGAGTATTGTACTAAGCAGAGGAGAGTTCGGTGTAAGACGACAATCTGGATAGTTCTGTGTAAAAGGACGATCTGGGTACAACACATCAAGACGAACACAGAGTATTGTACCAAACAGAGGAGAGTTCCGTGTAAAACGACAATCTGGGTACAACACATCAAGACGAACACAGAGTACTGTACCAAACAGAGGAGAGTTCCGTGTAAAACGACAATCTGGGTACAACACATCAAGACGAACACAGGGTACTGTAGCAAACAGAGGTGAGTTCGGTGTAAGACGACAATCTGGAGAGTTCTGTGTAAAAGGACGATCTGGGTACAACTCATCAAGACGAACACAGAGTACTGTACCAAACAGAGGAGAGTTCTGTGTAAGACGACAATCTGGAGAGTTCTGTGTAAAAGGACGATCTGGGTACAACACAACAAGACGAACACAGAGTATTGTACCAAACAGAGGAGAGTTCCGTGTAAAACGACAATCTGGGTACAACACATCAAGACGAACACAGAGTATTGTACCAAACAGAGGAGAGTTCGGTGTAAGACGACAATCTGGAGAGTTCTGTGTAAAAGGACGATCTGGGTACAACACAACAAGACGAACACAGAGTACTGTAACAAACAGAGGAGAGTTCGGTGTAAAACGACAATCTGGAGAGTTCTGTGTAAAAGGACGATCTGGGTACAACACAACAAGACGAACACAGAGAATTGTAACAAACAGAGGAGAGTTCGGTGTAAAACGACAATCTGGAGAGTTCTGTGTAAAAGGACGATCTGGGTACAACACAACAAGACAAACACACAGTACTGTAACAAACAGATGAGAGTTCGGTGTAAAACGACAATCTGGTGAGTTCTGTGTAAAAGGACGATCTGGGTACAACACAACAAGACGAACACAGAGTACTGTAACAAACAGACAGAGTACTGTAACAAACAGAGGAGAGTTCGGTGTAAAACGACAATCTGGAGAGTTCTGTGTAAAAGGACGATCTGGGTACAACACAACAAGACGAACACAGAGTATTGTACCAAACAGAGGAGAGTTCTGTGTAAAACGACAATCTGGAGAGTTCTGTGTAAAAGGACGATCTGGGTACAACACAACAAGACGAACACAGAGTACTGTAACAAACAGAGGAGAGTTCGGTGTAAAACGACAATCTGGAGAGTTCGGTGTAAAAGGACGATCTGGGTACAACACAACAAGACGAACACAGAGTACTGTAACAAACAGAGGAGAGTTCCGTGTAAAACGACAATCTGGAGAGTTCTGTGTAAAAGGACGATCTGGGTACAACACAACAAGACGAACACAGAGTACTGTACCAAACAGAGGAGAGTTCGGTGTAAGACGACAATCTGGAGAGTTCTGTGTAAAAGGACGATCTGGGTACAACACAACAAGACGAACACAGAGTACTGTACCAAACAGAGGAGAGTTCGGTGTAAGACGACAATCTGGAGAGTTCTGTGTAAAAGGACGATCTGGGTACAACACAACAAGACGAACACAGAGTACTGTAACAAACAGAGGAGAGTTCCGTGTAAAACGACAATCTGGAGAGTTCTGTGTAAAAGAACGATCTGGGTACAACACAACAAGACGAACACAGAGTACTGTAACAAACAGAGGAGAGTTCCGTGTAAAACGACAATCTGGAGAGTTCTGTGTAAAAGGACGATCTGGGTACAACACAACAAGAAGAACACAGAGTACTGTACCAAACAGAGGAGAGTTCGGTGTAAGACGACAATCTGGAGAGTTCTGTGTAAAAGGACGATCTGGGTACAACACAACAAGACGAACACAGAGTACTGTACCAAACAGAGGAGAGTTCGGTGTAAGACGACAATCTGGAGAGTTCTGTGTAAAAGGACGATCTGGGTACAACACAACAAGACGAACACAGAGTACTGTACCAAACAGAGGAGAGTTCGGTGTAAGACGACAATCTGGAGAGTTCTGTGTAAAAGGACGATCTGGGTACAACACATCAAGACGAACACAGAGTATTGTACCAAACAGAGGAGAGTTCGGTGTAAGACGACAATCTGGAGAGTTCTGTGTAAAAGGACGATCTGGGTACAACACAACAAGACGAACACAGAGTACTGTAACAAACAGAGGAGAGTTCGGTGTAAAAGGACGATCTGGGTACAACACAACAAGACAAACACAGAGTACTGTAACAAACAGATGAGAGTTCTGTGTAAAAGGACGATCTGGGTACAACACAACAAGACGAACACAGAGTATTGTACCAAACAGAGGAGAGTTCCGTGTAAGACGACAATCTGGAGAGTTCTGTGTAAAAGGACGATCTGGGTACAACACAACAAGACGAACACAGAGTACTGTAACAAACAGAGGAGAGTTCGGTGTAAAAGGACGATCTGGGTACAACACAACAAGACAAACACAGAGTACTGTAACAAACAGAGGAGAGTTCTGTGTAAAAGGACGATCTGGGTACAACACAACAAGACAAACACAGAGTACTGTAACAAACAGAGGAGAGTTCCGTGTAAAACGACAATCTGGAGAGTTCTGTGTAAAAGGACGATCTGGGTACAACACAACAAGACGAACACAGAGTACTGTACCAAACAGAGGAGAGTTCTGTGTAAAAGGACGATCTGGGTACAACACAACAAGACAAACACAGAGTACTGTAACAAACAGAGGAGAGTTCCGTGTAAAACGACAATCTGGAGAGTTCTGTGTAAAAGGACGATCTGGGTACAACACAACAAGACGAATACAGAATACTGTACAAATCAGAGGAGAGTTCCGTGTAAAACGACAATCTGGAGAGTTCTGTGTAAAAGGACGATCTGGGTACAACACAACAAGACGAACACAGAGTATTGTAACAAACAGAGGAGAGTTCGGTGTAAGACGACAATCTGGAGAGTTCTGTGTAAAAGGACGATCTGGGTACAACACATCAAGACGAACACAGAGTATTGTACCAAACAGAGGAAAGTTCTGTGTAAAAGGACGATCTGGGTACAACACAACAAGACGAACACAGAGTACTGTAATAAACAGAGGAGAGTTCCGTGTAAAACGACAATCTGGGTACAACACATCAAGACGAACACAGAGTATTGTACCAAACAGATGAGAGTTCCGTGTAAGACGACAATCTGGAGAGTTCTGTGTAAAAGGACGATCTGGGTACAACACATCAAGACGAACACAGAGTACTGTACCAAACAGAGGAGAGTTCCGTGTAAAACGACAATCTGGAGAGTTCTGTGTAAAAGGACGATCTGGGTACAACACATCAAGACGAACACAGAGTATTGTACCAAACAGAGGAGAGTTCGGTGTAAGACGACAATCTGGAGAGTTCTGTGTAAAAGGACGATCTGGGTACAACACAACAAGACGAACACAGAGTACTGTACCAAACAGAGGAGAGTTCGGTGTAAAACGACAATCTGGAGAGTTCTGTGTAAAAGGACGATCTGGGTACAACACAACAAGACGAACACAGAGTACTGTATCAAACAGAGGAGAGTTCTGTGTAAAACGACAATCTGGGTACAACACATCAAGACGAACACAGAGTACTGTACCAAACAGAGGAG
Organism: Bathymodiolus brooksi; assembly: GCA_963680875.1. Taxonomy (NCBI): domain Eukaryota; kingdom Metazoa; phylum Mollusca; class Bivalvia; order Mytilida; family Modiolidae; genus Bathymodiolus; species Bathymodiolus brooksi. Next base: position 15,260,758 of record OY804577.1, on the reverse strand, counting down.
AGTTCGGTGTAAGACGACAATCTGGAGAGTTCTGTGTAAAAGGACGATCTGGGTACAACACATCAAGACGAACACAGAGTACTGTACCAAACAGAGGAGAGTTCGGTGTAAAACGACAATCTGGAGAGTTCTGTGTAAAAGGACGATCTGGGTACAACACAACAAGACGAACACAGAGTACTGTACCAAACAGAGGAGAGTTCTGTGTAAGAAGACAATCTGGGTACCACACAACAAGACGAACACAGAGTACTGTAACAAACAGATGAGAGTTCGGTGTAAGACGACAATCTGGAGAGTTCTGTGTAAAAGGACGATCTGGGTACAACACAACAAGACGAACACAGAGTACTGTACCAAACAGAGGAGAGTTCGGTGTAAGACGACAATCTGGAGAGTTCTGGGTAAAAGGACGATCTGGGTACAACACAACAAGACGAACACAGAGTACTGTAACAAACAGAGGAGAGTTCGGTGTAAGACGACAATCTGGAGAGTTCTGTGTAAAAGGACGATCTGGGTACAACACAACAAGACAAACACAGAGTACTGTAACAAACAGAGGAGAGTTCGGTGTAAAACGACAATCTGGAGAGTTCTGTGTAAAAGGACGATCTGGGTACAACACAACAAGACGAACACAGAGTACTGTACCAAACAGAGGAGAGTTCGGTGTAAGACGACAATCTGGAGAGTTCTGTGTAAAAGGACGATCTGGGTACAACACATCAAGACGAACACAGAGTATTGTACTAAGCAGAGGAGAGTTCGGTGTAAGACGACAATCTGGAGAGTTCTGTGTAAAAGGACGATCTGGGTACAACACATCAAGACGAACACAGAGTATTGTACCAAACAGAGGAGAGTTCCGTGTAAAACGACAATCTGGGTACAACACATCAAGACGAACACAGAGTACTGTACCAAACAGAGGAGAGTTCCGTGTAAAACGACAATCTGGGTACAACACATCAAGACGAACACAGGGTACTGTAGCAAACAGAGGAGAGTTCGGTGTAAGACGACAATCTGGAGAGTTCTGTGTAAAAGGACGATCTGGGTACAACACATCAAGACGAACACAGAGTACTGTACCAAACAGAGGAGAGTTCTGTGTAAGACGACAATCTGGAGAGTTCTGTGTAAAAGGACGATCTGGGTACAACACAACAAGACGAACACAGAGTATTGTACCAAACAGAGGAGAGTTCCGTGTAAAACGACAATCTGGGTACAACACATCAAGACGAACACAGAGTATTGTACCAAACAGAGGAGAGTTCGGTGTAAGACGACAATCTGGAGAGTTCTGTGTAAAAGGACGATCTGGGTACAACACAACAAGACGAACACAGAGTACTGTAACAAACAGAGGAGAGTTCGGTGTAAAACGACAATCTGGAGAGTTCTGTGTAAAAGGACGATCTGGGTACAACACAACAAGACGAACACAGAGAATTGTAACAAACAGAGGAGAGTTCGGTGTAAAACGACAATCTGGAGAGTTCTGTGTAAAAGGACGATCTGGGTACAACACAACAAGACAAACACACAGTACTGTAACAAACAGATGAGAGTTCGGTGTAAAACGACAATCTGGTGAGTTCTGTGTAAAAGGACGATCTGGGTACAACACAACAAGACGAACACAGAGTACTGTAACAAACAGACAGAGTACTGTAACAAACAGAGGAGAGTTCGGTGTAAAACGACAATCTGGAGAGTTCTGTGTAAAAGGACGATCTGGGTACAACACAACAAGACGAACACAGAGTATTGTACCAAACAGAGGAGAGTTCTGTGTAAAACGACAATCTGGAGAGTTCTGTGTAAAAGGACGATCTGGGTACAACACAACAAGACGAACACAGAGTACTGTAACAAACAGAGGAGAGTTCGGTGTAAAACGACAATCTGGAGAGTTCGGTGTAAAAGGACGATCTGGGTACAACACAACAAGACGAACACAGAGTACTGTAACAAACAGAGGAGAGTTCCGTGTAAAACGACAATCTGGAGAGTTCTGTGTAAAAGGACGATCTGGGTACAACACAACAAGACGAACACAGAGTACTGTACCAAACAGAGGAGAGTTCGGTGTAAGACGACAATCTGGAGAGTTCTGTGTAAAAGGACGATCTGGGTACAACACAACAAGACGAACACAGAGTACTGTACCAAACAGAGGAGAGTTCGGTGTAAGACGACAATCTGGAGAGTTCTGTGTAAAAGGACGATCTGGGTACAACACAACAAGACGAACACAGAGTACTGTAACAAACAGAGGAGAGTTCCGTGTAAAACGACAATCTGGAGAGTTCTGTGTAAAAGAACGATCTGGGTACAACACAACAAGACGAACACAGAGTACTGTAACAAACAGAGGAGAGTTCCGTGTAAAACGACAATCTGGAGAGTTCTGTGTAAAAGGACGATCTGGGTACAACACAACAAGAAGAACACAGAGTACTGTACCAAACAGAGGAGAGTTCGGTGTAAGACGACAATCTGGAGAGTTCTGTGTAAAAGGACGATCTGGGTACAACACAACAAGACGAACACAGAGTACTGTACCAAACAGAGGAGAGTTCGGTGTAAGACGACAATCTGGAGAGTTCTGTGTAAAAGGACGATCTGGGTACAACACAACAAGACGAACACAGAGTACTGTACCAAACAGAGGAGAGTTCGGTGTAAGACGACAATCTGGAGAGTTCTGTGTAAAAGGACGATCTGGGTACAACACATCAAGACGAACACAGAGTATTGTACCAAACAGAGGAGAGTTCGGTGTAAGACGACAATCTGGAGAGTTCTGTGTAAAAGGACGATCTGGGTACAACACAACAAGACGAACACAGAGTACTGTAACAAACAGAGGAGAGTTCGGTGTAAAAGGACGATCTGGGTACAACACAACAAGACAAACACAGAGTACTGTAACAAACAGATGAGAGTTCTGTGTAAAAGGACGATCTGGGTACAACACAACAAGACGAACACAGAGTATTGTACCAAACAGAGGAGAGTTCCGTGTAAGACGACAATCTGGAGAGTTCTGTGTAAAAGGACGATCTGGGTACAACACAACAAGACGAACACAGAGTACTGTAACAAACAGAGGAGAGTTCGGTGTAAAAGGACGATCTGGGTACAACACAACAAGACAAACACAGAGTACTGTAACAAACAGAGGAGAGTTCTGTGTAAAAGGACGATCTGGGTACAACACAACAAGACAAACACAGAGTACTGTAACAAACAGAGGAGAGTTCCGTGTAAAACGACAATCTGGAGAGTTCTGTGTAAAAGGACGATCTGGGTACAACACAACAAGACGAACACAGAGTACTGTACCAAACAGAGGAGAGTTCTGTGTAAAAGGACGATCTGGGTACAACACAACAAGACAAACACAGAGTACTGTAACAAACAGAGGAGAGTTCCGTGTAAAACGACAATCTGGAGAGTTCTGTGTAAAAGGACGATCTGGGTACAACACAACAAGACGAATACAGAATACTGTACAAATCAGAGGAGAGTTCCGTGTAAAACGACAATCTGGAGAGTTCTGTGTAAAAGGACGATCTGGGTACAACACAACAAGACGAACACAGAGTATTGTAACAAACAGAGGAGAGTTCGGTGTAAGACGACAATCTGGAGAGTTCTGTGTAAAAGGACGATCTGGGTACAACACATCAAGACGAACACAGAGTATTGTACCAAACAGAGGAAAGTTCTGTGTAAAAGGACGATCTGGGTACAACACAACAAGACGAACACAGAGTACTGTAATAAACAGAGGAGAGTTCCGTGTAAAACGACAATCTGGGTACAACACATCAAGACGAACACAGAGTATTGTACCAAACAGATGAGAGTTCCGTGTAAGACGACAATCTGGAGAGTTCTGTGTAAAAGGACGATCTGGGTACAACACATCAAGACGAACACAGAGTACTGTACCAAACAGAGGAGAGTTCCGTGTAAAACGACAATCTGGAGAGTTCTGTGTAAAAGGACGATCTGGGTACAACACATCAAGACGAACACAGAGTATTGTACCAAACAGAGGAGAGTTCGGTGTAAGACGACAATCTGGAGAGTTCTGTGTAAAAGGACGATCTGGGTACAACACAACAAGACGAACACAGAGTACTGTACCAAACAGAGGAGAGTTCGGTGTAAAACGACAATCTGGAGAGTTCTGTGTAAAAGGACGATCTGGGTACAACACAACAAGACGAACACAGAGTACTGTATCAAACAGAGGAGAGTTCTGTGTAAAACGACAATCTGGGTACAACACATCAAGACGAACACAGAGTACTGTACCAAACAGAGGAGAGTTCGGTGTAAGACGACAATCTGGAGAGTTCTGTGTAAAAGGACGATCTGGGTACAACACATCAAGACGAACACAGAGTACTGTACCAAACAGAGGAGAGTTCGGTGTAAAACGACAATCTGGAGAGTTCTGTGTAAAAGGACGATCTGGGTACAACACAACAAGACGAACAAAGAGTATTGTAACAAACAGAGGAGAGTTCCGTGTAAAACGACAATATGGAGAGTTCTGTGTAAAAGGACGATCTGGGTACAACACAACAAGACGAACACAGAGTACTGTACCAAACAGAGGAGAGTTCTGTGTAAAACGACAATCTGGGTACAACACATCAAGACGAACACAGAGTATTGTACCAAACAGATGAGAGTTCCGTGTAAGACGACAATCTGGAGAGTTCTGTGTAAAAGGACGATCTGGGTACAACACATCAAGACGAACACAGAGTACTGTACCAAACAGAGGAGAGTTCTGTGTAAGACGACAATCTGGAGAGTTCTGTGTAAAAGGACGATCTGGGTACAACACAACAAGACGAACACAGAGTATTGTACCAAACAGAGGAGAGTTCCGTGTAAAACGACAATCTGGAGAGTTCTGTGTAAAAGGACGATCTGGGTACAACACAACAAGACGAACACAGAGTACTGTAACAAACAGATGAGAGTTCCGTGTAAAACGACAATCCGGTGAGTTCTGTGTAAAAGGACGATCTGGGTACAACACAACAAGACGAACACAGAGTACTGTAACAAACAGAGGAGAGTTCGGTGTAAAACGACAATCTGGAGAGTTCTGTGTAAAAGGACGATCTGGGTACAACACAACAAGACGAACACAGAGTACTGTAACAAACAGAGGAGAGTTCGGTGTAAAACGACAATCTGGAGAGTTCTGTGTAAAAGGAAGATCTGGGTACAACACAACAAGACGAACACAGAGTATTGTACCAAACAGAGGAGAGTTCGGTGTAAGACGACAATCTGGAGAGTTCTGTGTAAAAGGACGATCTGGGTACAACACAACAAGACGAACACAGAGTACTGTACCAAACAGAGGAGAGTTCGGTGTAAGACGACAATCTGGAGAGTTCTGTGTAAAAGGACGATCTGGGTACAACACAACAAGACGAACACAGAGTACTGTAACAAACAGAGGAGAGTTCCGTGTAAAACGACAATCTGGAGAGTCCTGTGTAAAAGGACGATCTGGGTACAACACAACAAGACGAACACAGAGTACTGTAACAAACAGAGGAGAGTTCGGTGTAAGACGACAATCTGGAGAGTTCTGTGTAAAAGGACGATCTGGGTACAACACAACAAGACGAACACAGAGTACTGTAACAAACAGAGGAGAGTTCGGTGTAAAACGACAATCTGGAGAGTTCTGTGTAAAAGGACGATCTGGGTACAACACAACAAGACGAACACAGAGTACTGTAACAAACAGAGGAGAGTTCGGTGTAAAACGACAATCTGGAGAGTTCTGTGTAAAAGGACGATCTGGGTACAACACAACAAGACGAACACAGAGTACTGTACCAAACAGAGGAGAGTTCGGTGTAAGACGACAATCTGGAGAGTTCTGTGTAAAAGGAAGATCTGGGTACAACACAACAAGACGAACACAGAGTACTATACCAAACAGAGGAGAGTTCCGTGTAAAACGACAATCTGGAGAGTTCTGTGTAAAAGGACGATCTGGGTACAACACATCAAGACGAACACAGAGTATTGTACCAAACAGAGGAGAGTTCGGTGTAAGACGACAATCTGGAGAGTTCTGTGTAAAAGGACGATCTGGGTACAACACAACAAGACGAACACAGAGTACTGTACCAAACAGAGGAGAGTTCGGTGTAAGACGACAATCTGGAGAGTTCTGTGTAAAAGGAAGATCTGGGTACAACACAACAAGACGAACACAGAGTACTGTACCAAACAGAGGAGAGTTCGGTGTAAGACGACAATCTGGAGAGTTCTGTGTAAAAGGACGATCTGGGTACAACACAACAAGACGAACACAGAGTACTGTACCAAACAGAGGAGAGTTCTGTGTAAGACGACAATCTGGAGAGTTCTGTGTAAAAGGACGATCTGGGTACAACACAACAAGACGAACACAGAGTATTGTACCAAACAGAGGAGAGTTCGGTGTAAGACGACAATCTGGAGAGTTCTGTGTAAAAGGACGATCTGGGTACAACACAACAAGACGAACACAGAGTACTGTAACAAACAGAGGAGAGTTCGGTGTAAAAGGACGATCTGGGTACAACACAACAAGACAAACACAGAGTACTGTAACAAACAGAGGAGAGTTCTGTGTAAAAGGACGATCTGGGTACAACACAACAAGACAAACACAGAGTACTGTAACAAACAGAGGAGAGTTCCGTGTAAAACGACAATTTGGAGAGTTCTGTGTAAAAGGACGATCTGGGTACAACACAACAAGACGAACACAGAGTACTGTAACAAACAGAGGAGAGTTCGGTGTAAAACGACAATCTGGAGAGTTCTGTGTAAAAGGACGATCTGGGTACAACACAACAAGACGAACACAGAGTACTGTAACAAACAGAGGAGAGTTCGGTGTAAAACGACAATCGGGAGAGTTCTGTGTAAAAGGACGATCTGGGTACAACACAACAAGACGAACACAGAGTATTGTACCAAACAGAGGAGAGTTCGGTGTAAGACGACAATCTGGAGAGTTCTGTGTAAAAGGACGATCTGGGTACAACACAACAAGACGAACACAGAGTACTGTACCAAACAGAGGAGAGTTCGGTGTAAGACGACAATCTGGAGAGTTCTGTGTAAAAGGACGATCTGGGTACAACACAACAAGACGAACACAGAGTACTGTAACAAACAGAGGAGAGTTCGGTGTAAAACGACAATCTGGAGAGTTCTGTGTAAAAGGACGATCTGGGTACAACACAACAAGACGAACACAGAGTACTGTAACAAACAGAGGAGAGTTCCGTGTAAAACGACAATCTGGAGAGTTCTGTGTAAAAGGACGATCTGGGTACAACACAACAAGACGAACACAGAGTACTGTACCAAACAGAGGAGAGTTCGGTGTAAGACGACAATCTGGAGAGTTCTGTGTAAAAGGACGATCTGGGTACAACACAACAAGACGAACACAGAGTACTTTACCAAACAGAGGAGAGTTCGGTGTAAGACGACAATCTGGAGAGTTCTGTGTAAAAGGACGATCTGGGTACAACACAACAAGACGAACACAGAGTACTGTAACAAACAGAGGAGAGTTCGGTGTAAAACGAAAATCTGGAGAGTTCTGTGTAAAAGGACGATCTGGGTACAACACAACAAGACGAACACAGAGTACTGTAACAAACAGAGGAGAGTTCCGTGTAAAACGACAATCTGGAGAGTTCTGTGTAAAAGGACGATCTGGGTACAACACAACAAGACGAACACAGAGTACTGTACCAAACAGAGGAGAGCTCGGTGTAAGACGACAATCTGGAGAGTTCTGTGTAAAAGGACAATCTGGGTACAACACAACAAGACGAACACAGAGTACTGTACCAAACAGAGGAGAGTTCGGTGTAAGACGACAATCTGGAGAGTTCTGTGTAAAAGGACGATCTGGGTACAACACAACAAGACGAACACAGAGTACTGTACCAAACAGAGGAGAGTTCTGTGTAAGACGACAATCTGGAGAGTTCTGTGTAAAAGGACGATCTGGGTACAACACAACAAGACGAACACAGAGTATTGTACCAAACAGAGGAAAGTTCGGTGTAAGACGACAATCTGGAGAGTTCTGTGTAAAAGGACGATCTGGGTACAACACAACAAGACGAACACAGAGTACTGTAACAAACAGAGGAGAGTTCGGTGTAAAAGGACGATCTGAGTACAACACAACAAGACAAACACAGAGTACTGTAACAAACAGAGGAGAGTTCTGTGTAAAAGGACGATCTGGGTACAACACAACAAGACGAACACAGAGTACTGTAACAAACAGAGGAGAGTTCGGTGTAAAAGGACGATCTGGGTACAACACAACAAGACGAACACAGAGTACTGTAACAAACAGAGGAGAGTTCCGTGTAAAACGACAATCTGGGTACAACACATCAAGACGAACACAGAGTATTGTACCAAACAGATGAGAGTTCCGTGTAAGACGACAATCTGGAGAGTTCTGTGTAAAAGGACGATCTGGGTACAACACATCAAGACGAACACAGAGTACTATACCAAACAGAGGAGAGTTCCGTGTAAAACGACAATCTGGAGAGTTCTGTGTAAAAGGACGATCTGGGTACAACACATCAAGACGAACACAGAGTATTGTACCAAACAGAGGAGAGTTCGGTGTAAGACGACAATCTGGAGAGTTCTGTGTAAAAGGACGATCTGGGTACAACACAACAAGACGAACACAGAGTACTGTACCAAACAGAGGAGAGTTCTGTGTAAAACGACAATCTGGAGAGTTCTGTGTAAAAGGACGATCTGGGTACAACACAACAAGACGAACACAGAGTACTGTACCAAACAGGGGAGAGTTTGGTGTAAGACGACAATCTGGAGAGTTCTGTGTAAAAGGACGATCTGGGTACAACACAACAAGACGAACACAGAGTACTGTACCAAACAGAGGAGAGTTCGGTGTAAAACGACAATCTGGAGAGTTCTGTGTAAAAGGACGATCTGGGTACAACACAACAAGACGAACACAGAGTACTGTACCAAACAGAGGAGAGTTCTGTGTAAAACGACAATCTGGAGAGTTCTGTGTAAAAGGACGATCTGTGTACAACACAACAAGACGAACACAGAGTATTGTAACAAACAGAGGAGAGTTCCGTGTAAAACGACAATCTGGAGAGTTCTGTGTAAAAGGACGATCTGGGTACAACACAACAAGACGAACACAGAGTACTGTACCAAACAGAGGAGAGTTCTGTGTAAAACGACAATCTGGGTACAACACATCAAGACGAACACAGAGTATTGTACCAAACAGATGAGAGTTCCGTGTAAGACGACAATCTGGAGAGTTCTGTGTAAAAGGACTATCTGGGTACAACACATAAAGACGAACACAGAGTACTGTAACAAACAGAGGAGATTTCCGTGTAAAACGACAATCTGGATACAAAACAACAAGTCGAATACAGAGTACTGTACAAGTCAGAGGAGAGTTCTGGGTAAAAGGACGATCTTGATACAAAACAACAACAAGTCGAACACAGAGTACTGTACAAGTCAGAGGGGCGTTCCGTGTAAAAAGACGATCTGTATACAAAACAACAAGACGAACACAGAGTACTGTACAAGTCAGAGGGGCGTTCCGTGTAAAAAGACGATCTGTGTATATACAAAACAACAAGACGAACACAGAGTACTGTACAAGTCAGAGGGGCGTTCCGTGTAAAAAGACGATCTGCATACAAAACAACAAGACGAACACAGAGTACTGTACAAGTCAGAGGGGCGTTCCGTGTAAAAAGACGATATGTATACAAAACAACAAGACGAACACAGAGTACTGTACAAGTCAGAGGGGCGTTCCGTGTAAAAAGACGATCTGTGTATATACAAAACAACAAGACGAACACTGAGTACTGTACAAATCAGAGGGGCGTTCCGTGTAAAAAGACGATTTGTATACAAAACAACAAGACGAACACAGAGTACTGTACAAGTCAGAGGGGCGTTCCGTGTAAAAAGACGATCTGTAACAAGACGAAGACTGAGTACTGTACAAATCAGAGGGGCGTTCCGTGTAAAAAGACGATTTGTATACAAAACAACAAGACGAACACAGAGTACTGTACAAGTCAGAGGGGCGTTCCGTGTAAAAAGACGATCTATGTATATACAAAACAACAAGACGAACACAGAGTACTGTACAAGTCAGAGGGGCGTTGCGTGTAAAAAGACGATATGTATACAAAACAACAAGACGAACACAGAGTACTGTACAAGTCAGAGGGGCGTTCCGTGTAAAAAGACGATCTATGTATATACAAAACAACAAGACGAACACAGAGTACTGTACAAGTCAGAGGGGCGTTCCGTGTAAAAAGACGATCTATGTATATACAAAACAACAAGACGAACACAGAGTACTGTACAAGTCAGAGGGGCGTTCTGTGTAAAAAGACGATCTGTATACAAAACAACAAGACGAACACAGAGTACTGTACAAGTCAGAGGGGCGTTCTGTGTAAAAAGACGATCTGTGTATATACAAAACAACAAGACGAACACAGAGTACTGTACAAGTCAGAGGGGCGTTGCGTGTAAAAAGACGATCTGTATACAAAACAACAAGACGAACACAGAGTACTGTACAAGTCAGAGGGGCGTTCCGTGTAAAAAGACGATCTGTGTATATACAAAACAACAAGACGAACACAGAGTACTGTACAAGTCAGAGGGGCGTTGCGTGTAAAAAGACGATCTGTATACAAAACAACAAGACGAACACAGAGTACTGTACAAGTCAGAGGGGCGTTCCGTGTAAAAAGACGATCTGTGTATATACAAAACAACAAGACGAACACAGAGTACTGTACAAGTCAGAGGGGCGTTCCGTGTAAAAAGACGATCTGTGTATATACAAAACAACAAGACGAACACAGAGTACTGTACAAGTCAGAGGGGCGTTCCGTGTAAAAAGACGATCTGCATACAAAACAACAAGACGAACACAGAGTACTGTACAAGTCAGAGGGGCGTTCCGTGTAAAAAGACGATCTGTGTATATACAAAACAACAAGTCGAACACAGAGTACTGTACAAGTCAGAGGGGCGTTCCGTGTAAAAAGACGATCTGCATACAAAACAACAAGACGAACACAGAGTACTGTACAAGTCAGAGGGGCGTTCCGTGTAAAAAGACGATTTGTATACAAAACAACAAGACGAACACAGAGTACTGTACAAGTCAGAGGGGCGTTCCGTGGAAAAAGACGATATGTATACAAAACAACAAGACGAACACAGAGTACTCTACAAGTCAGAGGGGCGTTCCGTGTAAAAAGACGATATGTATACAAAACAACAAGACGAACACAGAGTACTGTACAAGTCAGAGGGGCGTTCCGTGTAAAAAGACGATCTGTGTATATACAAAACAACAAGACGAACACTGAGTACTGTACAAATCAGAGGGGCGTTCCGTGTAAAAAGACGATTTGTATACAAAACAACAAGACGAACACAGAGTACTCTACAAGTCAGAGGGGCGTTCCGTGTAAAAAGACGATCTGTAACAAGACGAACACAGAGTACTGTACAAGTCAGAGGGGCGTTCCGTGTAAAAAGACGATTTGTATACAAAACAACAAGACGAACACAGAGTACTGTACAAGTCAGAGGGGCGTTCCGTGTAAAAAGACGATTTGCATACAAAACAACAAGACGAACACAGAGTACTGTACAAGTCAGAGGGGCGTTCCGTGTAAAAAGACGATATGTATTCAAAACAACAAGACGAACACAGAGTACTGTACAAGTCAGAGGGGCGTTCCGTGTAAAAAGACGATATGTATACAAAACAACAAGACGAACACAGAGTACTGTACAAGTCAGAGGGGCGTTCTGTGTAAAAAGACGATCTGTATACAAAACAACAAGACGAACATAGAGTACTGTACAAGTCAGAGGGGCGTTCTGTGTAAAAAGACGATCTATGTATATACAAAACAACAAGACGAACACAGAGTACTGTACAAGTCAGAGGGGCGTTGCGTGTAAAAAGACGATCTGTATACAAAACAACAAGACGAACATAGAGTACTGTACAAGTCAGAGGGGCGTTCCGTGTAAAAAGACGATCTGTGTATATACAAAACAACAAGACGAACACTGAGTACTGTACAAATCAGAGGGGCGTTCCGTGTAAAAAGACGATTTGTATACAAAACAACAAGACGAACACAGAGTACTCTACAAGTCAGAGGGGCGTTCCGTGTAAAAAGACGATCTGTAACAAGACGAACACAGAGTACTGTACAAGTCAGAGGGGCGTTCCGTGTAAAAAGACGATTTGTATACAGAACAACAAGACGAACACAGAGTACTGTACAAGTCAGAGGGGCGTTCCGTGTAAAAAGACGATTTGCATACAAAACAACAAGACGAACACAGAGTACTGTACAAGTCAGAGGGGCGTTCCGTGTAAAAAGACGATATGTATACAAAACAACAAGACGAACACAGAGTACTGTACAAGTCAGAGGGGCGTTCTGTGTAAAAAGACGATCTGTATACAAAACAACAAGACGAACACAGAGTACTGTACAAGTCAGAGGGGCGTTCCGTGTAAAAAGACGATTTGTATACAGAACAACAAGACGAACACAGAGTACTGTACAAGTCAGAGGGGCGTTCCGTGTAAAAAGACGATTTGCATACAAAACAACAAGACGAACACAGTGTACTGTACAAGTCAGAGGGGCGTTCCGTGTAAAAAGACGATATGTATACAAAACAACAAGACGAACACAGAGTACTGTACAAGTCAGAGGGGCGTTCTGTGTAAAAAGACGATCTGTATACAAAACAACAAGACGAACATAGAGTACTGTACAAGCCTTTCGGCCAGGTGAGCTAAAAAGATCAAATACAAAATCATAGAGCGACAGTACAAATTGTCACAATCAACACCATGAAATATAAATAAAAAAGAAATACAAAAATGTAAAATGACACATAAAAATATTAGACGATATTAGACGATTTCAACCCAAGCAAAGCATCGGGATGCGATCATAGGCTTCGAAAAGTATCAACATATTATACTCCATGAATGACACCCTTTGTATACAATCGTAACTACTCGGCCATTCTCGCTACCCTGCAAATAACCCCGTACGTACATAGTAGAAATTCTTCTTAAATTGTTTACCGGAAGTTAAGTTAAGTTAAGCCGCACAAAAATATAGTCCACGAAAATCCAATATGGAAGACATACTAAGTAAAATCTAATCATGCAAAACTAATTAAAACTTTAATTGAAATATAGAAAATTGTTTAAAATATAACTTTATCAAACTTTCATGTAACTGACATGTGAAAAGTAGTGCGATTTATACGCCTAATGCATACGAGGGTTATTTGCAGGATAGCGAGAATGGCCGAGTAGTTACGATTGCCTTTGTATAAAGATGTACCAGTAATAATATGCGCACATCGTTTTCAGGCTGAAATTCCGGACATCACTGTACTTAACACACAATCTTACCTTTACACTTGTAACATATTACTGTCGGACATCACTGTACTTAACACACAATCTTACCTTTACACTTGTAACATATTACTGTCACCTTTCCACCACACACATTATAAAAGCAATGACAAGTGCTGGCAGTAAAATGGTGCTCCAGGAATGTATTACTGTCAATGATTTGAGTTGTATCACTACTATATAAATATATGACTATTATGCGGTTATTTAAGGACATTGTACCGCCACATGTGGTATATAACATAGAATAGGGCATAAGGGTCAAATCATAACATTTGTATTTAATGTAATAGTTGATGGACGTTCACTTTAACACATTATTTGAGTTAAATTTGTGTGTTTGATATCTGGAATATATATTGAGCATGTCAAAATCTGTATCTTTCACTGGATTCTATTAAAAAGAAATGTACTTGACGAACAAAACCACATAACAAACCTTGAATAAATTATTTAATGTCGATGGAACACTAACAATTGAAACTGTCTGATGTTTTAATCGTAAAATTTAGATTCACTCGTTACGAGTTCCGATTGCGTGATAGCGGTTGATGTGAGGGCAAGGAAAGATAACTCAGGTAGGGATTGGGTGGAAGATGTAATTCATTTTTATTTAAATGTTCAGTGTATGATAAACTAGAAAAATGCTTGTTGGACAGATTAATAACAGATTTTCACATGCAATTTCTTTAAGCCATATTGATTTATTGATATAGATCATATAAAATTTCATATCAACATTATGAGAATGATTAGAATTTTAACTATTCACAAACGTAAAAGTGCTATCAATTTTGATATTTTAATCATCATAAGATATTGTACATTTCCTAAATAAGAGAAGTTTTGAAGATACCAAAGGGAGATAATCAGAAGCCGTAAAACGAAGAATGACAGACAATACCTATGGCCGAAAGCAAAAAGACTAAATGTCAAACAATGGGCCACAAATCACTACGCAGAAAATACTATTGATTAACACAAATCCCACTAAAAACCTGGGTTAAACTCAAATGCTCAGGAAGAGTTGACGGTTCCTGCTCTACTTCACTTGTGTCATACAACAATTACAAAGTTCTCCAGTTATTTCCTCACGTAGGAGGCTTGAGTTACTAGTATATCAGAGTTATCTATCTTTGTATGATTTGTGTTGAGTTATTATGTAACATTAATCAGTCTGTACGTTTTATAAATGTGTCAGTCAGTGAGAACGTGTATGTCATTTTAAAATTCGAGTCTATCTGTAAGATAAGAGTCAGTGCTCATTCATTAAATATTGAAACTGGCAGATATAAGACCAGAAACAAAATGCACAAATTGTTCTAAGGGAAATATTGAAGATGAGAAACATTTTATTGTCGACTGTCCTTTATATGAAAATATTAGAGTAAAATTTGTTGATAAAGTTATTGACTTATGTCCAAATTTTAGATACATGGACACATCATCAAAATTTGTCTGGCTATTTACCAATGAACATGAACAAGTTTTAAAGAACTTGGGTACCTTTATTGAAGAATGTTTTTTACTGCGAGGACATAACTGATCGTGTAGATATCATTAGGTTAGGTGAGTTATTATAGTTACTATATATTAAATGTGAATTGATTTATGATGGTATCTGATAGGCTCTGATCTGGCCGTGCAGTCACTGAACATAAATATGCTTTCGTTTGTTTTTGTTTGTTTTTGTTTTGTTTGTGTTTACATGTATCTTTGCATGCCTCCAATCATTTCAATCATTGTATTAAATTGTTTGCCCTTTGTGGGACCTTAATTGGCAATAAAAAAATCTTATTATGTCACCCCGACTCCAGTCGGGTGACGTATTGCTATTCTACGTTTCTTTTTCACTATTATTATTCTTCCACACATTTTTGTCCGCTCGATTTCTCGGAGATGCTTTGATCAAACTTTATGGAACCTTGTAGGAATAGCATATGCCATGTGAAGTTGTGCTTTTAAGGGTTGATTTTTTCAAAATGGCTGCCGTTGCCATGGAAACGGCCAAAATGCTAAAAAATTGAAAAACACAAAAATTATCATAGCGGGTTACTCGTCGAACAGAAATTGATGAAACTTGATAGGAACAACATCCACATCTAGTGGAACGAGATAAGACAAAAAAATTGGAATCGGTTGGACAAACTTTGCCGCAGTTGCCATGGAAACAAAAATGGGGGATTTAAAAAAAAATTGGATTCTTTTCATCAAACTTCATGAAACTTTGTAGGAATATCCACCGTAGTGTGTGGCAGCTTTTTTTTGGAGGGGGTTGAAAAAATTCAAAATGGCGGCTGTTGCCGTGGTAACCAAGGTGCAAAAAATGTTAAATTAACTCCAAACTTCACAATTTTTGCAGTAATGTTTCCTGTCACATTCACATCTAGTGGAACGAGATAAGTAAAAAAAAAATCGGAATCGGTAGGAAAAACTTTGCCGCAGTTGCCATTGAAATAAAAAGGGAGGGATTTTTTAATTTTTTTGATTTCTTTCATCAAACTTCATGAAGCATCGTAGGAATATTCACCGTAGTGTGTGGAAGCTTTTGGCGTGTTGATGGGGTGGGGTGACGTCCGCTATTGCTTTGCAATGGCAATTCTAGTTCTTACTCTTATTCTTATTCTAATTTATATGCTTAGTACGAGCCCTGTGATTACGTTTTATGAAGATTCCGAATTTGTGATCATCACTGAATGTTTCAGTATCTTTACACATTATCATTTAATTGTGAAAGACAATGATGGTAATTGATCAGACATATATATATATATAAGTATAGTATCGACAAAGAAAGTGTTCTAAAAATATATAAGCTAATGTTATTATTGAAAGGTTGCTGGAAAAAAGAAATCATCAGTTACGAGACAGTTTTTCCTTGAAATTGTCTGTACTCGATAATAATCGATTATGGTAGAGAAAAAATGTTTCTATCAAATAAAAAAATTGGAAACGAAACTGATGTCGCCGAAATATTTAAATCCCACCTTTAGTTTGAGTGAGTGAGTGAGTGAGTGGGTGAGTGAGTGGTTGTTGTTTAACGCCAAAATGAGCAATTGTTCAGTTATATCATGGCGAGAACAAGTTACATTCGCCTTTGGTTTGAAAAAGATCACTGGTGTTAAACTGATGTTCGTAACTTTAGTTACCTACATCCCAACATGGCGGACACGGAAAATGGTAAATTAGAATATCCTTGTTTCTTTTTATCAGTAGTGTTTATTAGTAAGTACGGTATGATTACAGGTGGGAATATTAGACACTCGAATGCATACATAAAAATGACGAAACTCTTATGAGAACATTGAAATCGTAACTTGAAAAAAATTGAAGGATGTACGTAACTCTTTGAAGTGATGTTCGTAACGTTAGAAAGATATTTAAAGAGATGTCCGTAACTGCAGATTTTCATAACTATTCAATAATAAGAACGTGTTTAATTGCTCGTTAAGAAACAGTTTGAGAGATTGAATCTAGTTTCTGCATGACTGATCAAATGATGGTCTTTCATAAATTTTATTTTTAGTACTGGTTTTGAGTAGATTTTATTGGTCCTTTATTTTATATGCGACTTAATAGTTGAAGACTTGTTGATCCATGAAACATCGTAATCATGTCAATGTAAACAATTATAGACTTAGTTTAAACATATTTTATTAATTAATTCAATATAACATTACAATATTCAGCTATATACATTACATGATAAGAAGAAATTAATAGAAATTAATTATAGACTTGCTACAATAAGTCCCTTTCTAACCTATTTGTATCTTGTGCGTACCCCTTTAATAAGTTTGTTGATGAAAGCAATGTATCTGTACTACATAAATATTGTCGGTAGAGATATATTACTTATAGCAACATATTTACTAAAGTATACAAGAATATAGATAAGGGACTTGTAGGAAATCTATGTGTATAATTATATTTAACATGGGTGAAGGAAATTTATGTATGCGATCATGATTTAAAAAACTATTGATATTAAACCATCAAGACTGTTCAGACTAACATCCTGTCAATTTCAATGCATATTTATAAATATATATGTATTTGTAAAACTTGAAATGGTATGGTATAAAAAAAATGAACTTTTCGAAAACAGCTTTACCATAGATTCATGATAGATTAATCAAATTTTAATACTTACAAATTACAGATTCGTTAAAAAGTATTATAAAACTGTATGTATCTGTATTTAGTACAATAGTCTAACAAATTAATAATAAATTAATCTGGTTTCAGCCTTAAAGGGAAATAATTAGATGTGTCATTCTTAAAATACTGGATCTGGTGTGTCCATTTTTATTAAAATAAGCAAAAAACACAAAGGACAATTAATTTGGTAATAATGAACGGCATATTTACACATAGAACTGTTAATTTACATACAAATATACTTTGTTAGAATTTATATATGAGACCCAGAATGGCCCTCATCGAATTTAATGATGATGTCGGAGGTCCTAAAGACACAAAGGTCGGAAGTCAAAACGCCCTATTGCAAGGTCGCAGTTTATGAAAGACCCTTCTAGGGCACACAGTCCAAGACCAAATAGAAATATCAATTATAATACTTACAACTACATACGGTATGTTGAATCGACTGCCGAATCGTCCTCAGCACTATTGATTATCTGGTCATTCTCGATATCCATCGCTGTAAGATTACAAAAGATTACAGGAAACGCAAAGCCACGTGTTTATTATTGCTAATTGGAAACTAGATACGATAACGTAACCCTCATTCCGCTTGTGCTCCAGTTAGGGTTACGAATCGGTCCCATTCAACGTATGAGAGCAAATTAAAATTTTCGTTAAGTGAATATTTCAACTTTCTTTTTGCATATCTGGTCATAATTTATTATTCCCTACAATTTTTAAGTAATGGCGATACGAAATAAGTGTTACAATACCTGTTTCTACCTTCACGATCGATTTAGTATTCGAAAATTGTTTCTTGTCCGCCATGGCACCTTACGTATACTCTCGTGATGGGCGGAGCCTATCCATATATGGATCTGAATGCCAAATATGAAAAACGTTACTACGATGTTTTACTACGATTGATCCAAATAAGGATATCTCCAAAACGAGGCAAGTGCACGTGAAATAGCAACTTGTAAACAAAATGTCGGACAGAAAGAAGATTTCATGCATTCAAATTTTCAGATGGATATAAGTTTACCATGGATTGATGCAGCGTTTACTTAGCACCTCAAGGTTTACCTAAATATATTTATCTTTCACCCTCGTTAATTTTTCCAACCACTTACAACGGAATTAGGACAAAAAACCGCCCGGTGTGAATCACTCTGGGCGCTGCTCCCATACGTTGAATGGGACCGATTCGTAACCCTCGCTGGGAGCAAAAGCGGACTGAGGGTTACGTTATCGTATCTAATTGGAAACGAGCGTTGGGAAAGGTGTTCTTCTTCCCTACCCTCATCTTTCGTTCATCTCACTCATTCATAACCCTCTCATCCTCCGCTCTGTATTTTTTTTCTTGTGCATTATATAATCTCTCCCACCTCTATAACCCTCTCTATCACTTCAGGGATGTTTTTCTTTGTTTTCAAATTTTATTTATTACAAAGCGTTGTTCTTTAAATGTTTTAAACATGATTTTAGAAACACCAAACTTTAAAGTTACCAACATCATATAATTCTAGATTTGCAGAATTTCTTCCATTGATATATCCTCCAGAGCTGGAAGTTAAAGAGACCACAGATACCGCTTCGTCCGCATCATTTTTGGACTTATACCTCGAATTTGACGACAGTGGTCAAATCAGTACTAACATTTATGATAAACTTCAATTTTAAAATCATAAATTTTCCAAATATGTGCAGCAATATACCAGCTTCTCCTGCATATGGTGTTTACATCTCGCAATTGATTCATTATGCAAGGGCCAGTAGCAATTATTCTGATTTCCTGAAACGTCATCTTCATCTGAGAAACAGGCTACTGGACCAGGGCTATTAAAAGATTCGCCTTATTCGATCTCTTAAAAAGTTTATATTCCGATACCAAGATCTTGTCGAAATATATTCCGTCTCTGCAGAAAAGATTATAAACGATGGATTTTCATATAGTGAAAATGTATAAATTATAGGTGTCAACAAAAATGCCAAAAATATTTTTTTATCAATGTGTGACGTAAAAGTGTCTTTGACAATTACTTCACTGAGTTTGGTGCTGATTTGACAACTGTTTTACCTGTTTTGTTCAAGTATTGTTATAAATACTGTTATAGTGACAGCCGGAAACTTTGAGCCGTAATGAAAGGGGGAGGTTTGACGCTTTAAAATCTGATTCAACCCACCATTTCTTTAGAAATGCCTGTACCAAGTTACGGTTTTCACAGTTTTCCGGTTGTTGACTGATTTTTTCTGTTTATATACTTATGAGTTTTGACTTTCCCTTTGTAAGATTGTTCGGAGTTCGGTAATTTTGTTATTACCCTTATTTGAAAGTTACGAACATAGTTCAAAAATAATTCTACAGTTACTTACATCATTTGTATTTCTTAAAGTAGGTTTTGCGCCACATAGGAGAATTTACAGTTGATTTAAGCATATCACTACAGTTAATTGTTAAAATATCTATACATTTGAAATGACAATATTTGAAAATAAATTAAAAACAAAGAGAAAACAAGGATATTCTAATTTACCATTTTCCGTGTCCGCCATGTTGGGATGTAGGTAACTCCAGTTACGAACATCAGTTTGACACCATTGAAAGATACGAGTGGATAGAATAGACGAGTTCCACAATAACAATTTTGCTTCCATTATTATTAAATCTTTTTACAGATAATAAAATGAACAACAATTCGTCCGAATTTTTTCTGGGGTAAATTATCATTCAGTTTACGCCCTGATGTAAAGTGATGTACAATTTATAAACTTCAAGACACAAAATTATTAAAAAATGGGAACTGACGTGCAATCATAGTTTTATTTTCAACCAACAACATTGATTCAAATGTTTTTAATGATGGGTAATGGGACTTTATTTTATGTTTATACAGGGGATAGCGCGAACGCAGTCCCCCACACTAAAAAATTGCATACCCGAGTTGCCCACATTTGGGGCAATCGCAGGCTTCAGCCAAACCGGAGTGCAATGGAATGGCCTCGACCTGGGGAGACCGCCTTTTTGATCACGGTGCTCCCTGTACCAGGTAAGTATGCTACAATGCAATTTTCCAAATTAAATGTACAAAATTCCCTTTTGGTACTCAAAGGTAAACGACCATATTTTAATCAACAATCTTAACTTTAATTTAAATATAACAATAGATTAAATATTAGAAAATTGTAAAATATAGTATTATTTACATACTGATTGTATAAATTATACAATTTTATTTCTGGTCTTGTTTTAAAAAAGAAAAATATGAAAAACGTATTTAGCTTATGTTCGATAACTCTGGTCATAATTTCTCTATCGTTTATACTATTGCAATTGCTCATGTGCTTGGGGCACGAGGAGGACTCATTTATTCATATTGATGATAGTACATGTCATGACATGCGTCACACTCTTAAATTATAGTAGATTCATATATTTAGCTTATTAATATGTCCTTTTTAGCATCGACCCTTGGTGTCCCCTGCATTTGAATAACTATTGCATTTGTTCAAGTGCTTGGGACACGAGGAGGACTTACTCATTTATATTTATGTTTTTGTTTTTATTTATATAGTACATATACATGTGTCTTACTCTAAGTCTTGAATTGTAATAGATTCACATATTTAATTATTTAATAAGTCCTTTTAGCATCGACCATTGGTGTCCCCTGCATTTGAATAACTTAAACCATGCCATTGTTCATGTGCTTTGGACACAATGAGGACTTTTTCTTCCCTTTATTTAATATAAATAGACAGACAAACAAATATTGGTATGAGTGATATATTTATTCTCTCATGCTTTAAGTATTTATACAGTATATGTATTTAATTTCGAAAATGTAGTTATTTCGCATGTATAATATGTGTGCGAATGTGTTATAGTCCTATTTGCACCGGCCCTTGGTTTCCTCTGCATTTGTACAACTACCGTACAGTACTTGTCCATGTGCATAGGACACGGGAAGGACTTGACAACTACACTACATGTGAGTTAACCATTGATGTCTGATGTGGCCAACAATGTCATAGTCGACGGCACTTAATAATTATTATCATTAGTATGACTAGTATTTAGTATATTTTATGGGCAGATTTGTTCATTGTAACGTACAATATTTTTATTTTTATTTTTTTTAATGAATCACTGTAATGACTTTGCCCCTTGTGGGCCCTCTATTGGACAATAAAAATTCTTATTCTTATAGAATATTAAACTTTTTTTGTTTTTTGCATAATTTGTTGTATGAGCAGTATTTTAGTTATATTCAGGGGCGGATCCAGGATTTGTGGTTAGGGGGGGCGTGAGTAGGCGAGGGTCCCAGCGGGTCTAGGGCAGAGCACCGGTAGGGGGCCCAGTGGGGCCAAGCCCTCTGGAAGCTCTGGGGGGTTTGAGGAATTACATACATTTATTTGAACGACAATTTTGAACCAACCACACCATTTTTATCAGACCAAAAAAACTTGACTTTGAGTCTTAATTTTGTCGGATAATTGTTAACAGTTTGTTTTTGTCAGATTATAGAACCTAAAGTAAAACTTTTTTTGAACAACCGTGATGCGAATTGTTCAACTCATGACTGATTGATCACGATATTTTAACCCTTCAAAGAACTATTGGTTTACTAGTTTTAACGCATTCCTCATTTCACTGTACTTTCGGTGCTTGTCCTTTCGGGTGGTTCTAGTTAATACTGCCCGTCCGGATGGAAATGTTCTTTTCGTCGTTTGATTCATTCATTGAAAACGTATGATTCGACCGTTCTTGTTTATAGACAAACAAAAGCAGAAATTGTCGATACATGAACTTGTTGATTTCTGATTAACTAGCGTAACTAAATTAGGTGATCAGAATCGTTTCATGCAGCATTAATGTTAACATATTCGCCTTTGTTTGTCTATAAACAAGAACGAATCATACGTTTTCAGTGAATGAACCAACGGCGAAACGAAAAGCTTCATCCGAGCGGACAGTAACATGATCATGCTTCTGCGTGCAATTCATCAATTTGTATCTGGTTAGAACTTTCTTATAGTTGTAAAATTGACTGAAGAAATAATGTTTAATTAGCGTGAGAAAATAGTTGATGTATGGTACCTCGGAACCAATCAGAATGGAATAATCTTTGAACTACTGACAGCAATCCATATATGATTCAGCGAACACACCCAACGTGTATTTACAATGTGTAGGAATATTTTACCTCTAAATCCGCCTCTGATATTCATGATGAGATAAGTTTATCAATAATAAATCTTAATTAATGCGTAAAACGATCGTGCTGAGTTATTTAGATTGTCATTGTCTGTGTCACAGGAGTTGAGGAGAAGAGATTATCCACACTACCACAGGCACTCGAATTCCGGACCCCCCTTTTTCCTCATATCCAGAAATTGATGGTACTTTCCTCATAAATATTCATCATATTTAAATTAGATTTTGATCACGTGACTGCAGTTCCAAGCTTGATGGATCGTTTATTAGATTTGTCAAAAAATAGTCTACAGTACGGAAATTCAATGTGTCCGTCAATGATTCGAAAATTAAAGGTTATTGTTTATTTCCGCAAAGTTTTTCTTCTGTCAAAATTCAAATATTTTTGTTTTGTAACGATTTTAGACATGTCTTTGATATCGCGATCATGCAAAAATGATCATATTATATTTAATGTGGGAACCCCGAGTTTAGAAGCTAGAAATATAAGGTTAGTCAATATAATTACATATATTATTGAGGAATCTAAATTAATTTCAGAAAATATGTCGCCAAATGTCATTCATTGTTAAATTTTGTGTAACACGCCACCAGTTTCATGTATTTCAGACATTTTTACATAGACTCTTAAGGCCAAAAAAGGGTTCGTCGCCTCGGATTTTCATTTAGTCCAGGAACCTCGAATATTTTATTGTTTTCATTAATTTTTATTTCATTTAATTCAGCTTGATTCAATGTATCATTTTCAAGTTCAGAAAATGACACACATGCAATTATGAATGATATCGTCTATATAGATCATATGAAAATTGCAGACGTCCCGGCGTCGCCATCTTAGATATGCAAATGAGCAAAGTACCCATCATTTCTGACTATGGAGTCATTTGGTCCCTCCCGCGATTATGGTATGGATCTTAGTCTGGAAGTATATCTTTGAGCCATTTATCCATATTTTACAACATTTCGTGTTACAACTCTCTCGTTCTACTAACTTTTGTTTCTAGGTCCAGCTGCCGTTTTACTGAAAAATCAAATGAGGAAAAAGGGGGGTCCGGAATTCGAGTGCCTGTGAGATTATCAATATAAAAACCATGAAATAGAAATAGAATAGAAATAGAAATAAGTTTATTAACCAAATCAGGGCCCCAGGAGGGCATATACAAATAACAATTATGGTTGATACACAACAACAATACAAATAACAATTATGATTGATACACAACAACAATATATCAAACTAAATATTCGCGGTGAAATATCAATAATTGTGGTGCAGGCACACTCGGGCAGTAAAAGAGATATATGCACATAAACGTACATATACTTACTCACATATATATGAGGGGGGGGGGGGGGGGGGGTGGGGGGGTAAGAGAGAACATATACATATATATCAGGTGATTCATCACCAATCTGCAAGAGACACCTTGAGTCGATGCTAAAAGGAATAAAGTCCTACTTGTGTCTAGTACAGACGGCCATGTTGATGTGGAAGGAATATTGTTTGGAACATGGAAAGGGATCAGAGCTTTTGGATAACCAGCAGCGAGCATCAAAAGACGATGCCAAACAGAATATGTTCTTTCTCATGCCCATGTAAAGGGTCACTATATACAGATCACTTCTGAAAAGCACAGGCACTTGTTTCATTCAAAAAATATATGCCCCCTCTTCTTCCTTACATATATCATTGAATGAAACAAGTGCCTGTGCTGAAAAGGTATTGTTCATTTGGAGCCCATGAGATTCATCAAATTACCTATAATGAGTAGCTAAAAGACCTGATATTTATATTGACTACCTGTAGCCAAAACTATGCTAAGTTCATGATTTTAAGGGGCAGTACATATCTAGAATGCGTATTTAAACAAATATATATTTCAATAAAAATTCCAAAGAAACTTATCTGGTATTTTTTGTTCACACAAACGCTTGCTTTAACCTTCACTACTTGATTTCCGGAAATCACTAGAGTATAAAATGGTTCTAGAGAACGCTATGTAAATAGAGAAAAAAATCTATTACACTAGCCTTAAATACCACATGGTACATTTTTAGATCAGTTCCCTTTTTTAATTACATTAATGTCTTCACATAGTGACATAAGATTATTCGCAAATAATGTCGTCATTTACAAACAGATATACAACGTACTCCACAGAAGTACTGCGGCTTAGATATACAAGATGGCATATAATCTGCTTCTAAATAAGAACAAGACCCAAGTTCCACTCTGACAAATGTAATAGTCTTAAACATCACAAACAAGCGTGAACCAAGACATTTTTACTTAAACCTTCGCGGCCACATTTTGAATCTTTCGTTAAATCCCTCTCCAATGTTAACTAAAATGGAACAAACATAGTCAAACTTCAAAACAACACTCCGGGCTTTTTTATTCGATGTAACCTTCAATTCAATATCAATAATGTATATCAAGGACCAGTCCTCCTCAAGCTGGAGTACTGTTCTTCAGGTAGGTACCCATAAATTGCAGACAATAATTGCCAGTTATACCGCAAAACCAGTAGTGTCTATTAAAATGCGAAGATATTAAATTTAGTCTGCACGACGCGTTTCTGGAATAACCTTTATCAGGTAGGCTCAAATTAGAAAGCTTGGAAAGCAAAATACTTTAAACTATTTTAAAGGGCCTAAAACAGCATAGCCAAAATCATATACTAGATCACCTGTGTCTGAAGGAGGAGAACCTTAGTTTAAGATAGACTCATATATACTTTTTTTTTGCAAAATTTCAAACAGTTATACAGCAATATCTCATTCTGATATTCTTAGATAAGTACATTTAAATTTCACGCGACAAATTCCAAAAGCCACGTGATCAAATTCTTAGCTGTCACAGCTGTTATACATACTCCATGTAGAATGTTTTATTTTGATCCAGTATTGTATATTTTGAAACTAACTGTTAGTCCAACAAACCTTCTTGAAATATCATATAATATTTTCTTGAATAATTATTTGTCAATATATAATAATATGCTTGGATACATTTTCAAACTATCATATTTATTTCATTTTCGTAGAATAGAGGTAAATCGGAAGTGGAAAAGCGGATGTTATGACTAATGAGTCCGGAAGCTAAACAATCAAACACCGAAAATCGTAAAGTTTAGGTAAGAAATGCTATTTTCGAGTACATTTTAAAAACAATACTCGCTTAAGTTGCCTATTAATCACTATTTTATTGTCATATTAAATCGTTTCACACAATTTGAACAGAACTTGGCCTATAAGGTCGTTTCACATCCAAAGCTTTAACAAGCCTTACACTTACAGTTACAACTTAATACAAGTACAAGGAAGACAAGTTAAAATTAAAAAGTCCTAACGGGTGGTAAAAATAAAGTCGCCTGGATTGTATTCAGTCAGTTTATTAGAACTAAAAAGTTGTGCAAATATTCACCATTTATAAATATGCTACTATAAGAAATTAAGTGCAATTCTTATTCTCCAGTCCACTAACTTATAAATATAGCATATTAAATGCTTCATACGAAATGTGCTTTCTTCTTGTACTTGTATTAAGTTGTAATCTGGTTGAGATTAGGATTCCAAAGAAATTTTGAGTAGAATCTACTTTGGCGGACCCCAGAATTCAGATATTGTAATAATCAACATGCATGACCCATAACCTTTCATTTTGTTGCAATGCGGATATAACCGTTATGGTTAGGGTCTGCTAAAGTAGAAGTGCTCCAAAATGTTCTGTCTGTGTCTACATCCTAATCTCTTCACAAGCCCTATCAAGGATATTTCCGATGCATATTTTGACATGGACGGTTTGTGTCACACCAAGTGCAGATAAGCTGTGATATATAGACACATTTTCTAGTTCAAATCTGTAAGAATATAGAAATTTTCTTACCTTTTACAGCATCTATCAGATAATGTAATCCAACATGAACTGTCCGCCATTTTATTGAACTCAAGAACTACACCATGTGATCAAAATCGTGACCAACCGGATTGGTAGAGTAATGGTTAATGTGGTAGATCGTGGGTTCGAGCCCCGGTCGGGTCAAACCAAAGAATATAAAATTGGTATTTGTTGCTTCTCCGCTCGGCATGCAGCATTCAGAAGAAAGAGCAAAGACTGGTTGGCTCGGAATCAGGATAATGTGTCCGAATGGAGCGCCATGTCTACCCGCGAACTGTTGTTTCAGTGAGCTAACACTAAAAATCCAACTCAGCGTGTTGGTCTAGTACAAAGCGGACCTCATCATCATCTCATTGAAAATAAACTTGTTCTCGCCATGATATACATGTAGCTGAAAAATTGCTGAATTGGCGTTAAGCAACAATCAATCACTCGCTCAAAATCGTGACATATTTTGTTATAGCCTGTTTCTAGATTCAAGAAGTCGATGTTAAATATTTTATTATAATTTAAAAATCCCATATACACAGCTTGAACTTATGTTGTTATAAATATTTTATTAGAACCAATCAACACCCCATAAAGGACATGCTTGCAATCCTTGCATATACAATAAATATTTGACATCGATCTTTAATCTAGAAACAGGCTATAACAAAATATGTCACGATTTTGATCACATGGTGTAGTTCTTTTGATGTAGAACTAAAAAATGTGTCTATATATCACAGGTTATCTGCACTTGGTGTGACACAACCCGTCCATGCCAAAATATATGCATCGGAATGCACTGAGGGTTAGATTTTAAATTTCCAGAATACCTTTAATAGAGCTTGTGAAGAGATTAGAATGTAGAAACAGACAGAAAATTTCTATGGAATCCTAATCTCAACGAGATTACTTATACTTGTAGTTATCATTATCAGTTAATCTTGTTGAGAATTGGCTTTCCTAGCTACATTTTGCTGTTTACCTTCTGCCAAATCTCATAACAGTATAATGTATTTCTACTGGAAATTTAAATTTTGAGCCCCGGTCTATTCTGCTGCATATTTTAGAGAGATGGTGTCAGACTGAGAAGTAAATTTGCATTTACAGACCTATTTTTTAGATAAAATCTGCAAAAATAATTTTCTTTTCTTAGCCATTTAACTTTGTACAAATCCATTGCTGTTTACCTCAAAATGTTCAACATTGTTTGCTATAGTCTGTTTCTGGATGTCAATATTTTATTACTATGACAATGTGTCCATTGAGCCAGAGGATATTAGTAATAAGATATTAACACAGAGAAATGGACTACAGCCTTCCTGTTCATATTGTTTAGCTGAATACATTTGTATCCTCTAATTTATTTACATTCTGTACAGTGTTATAATCTGTCATTCCAGAACTGAGATACAATGGCATTAAGTGCCCCTCAAATGGGGACACTCCAAGTAAGATGGGATCCTAAGAATTTGGAAATTAAAACCAAGTCAGTTGAGAAAACACTGGAACCTCTTGTTACACAGGTAAAATTTATTACAACATTATTATATTATGATTGTTTAGAACAAAATGCACATGTGATGTTGCTATACATTGTATGTATATCTGGTCAGTCAGTGATGTGGAAAGTTCATCATATATAAGGACTGAGTTATTGGTGTTTAATGCCAATTAAAATAATTCTTCATTTATAAAATGTTGGTAAGTTTTATCAGAGGAAACAAAAAAAAACACCTTCAATATAAGAATAAGGATTTTATTGTCCAATAGAGGACCCACAAGGGGCAAAGTCATTACAGTCATTCATAAACAATAACATTAAAAAAATATATATAAATATTATACGTTACAATGAACAAAACTGCCCATAAAATATACTAAATACTTATACTAATAATAATTAAGTGCTGTCGACTATGACATTGTTGGCCACATCAGACATCAATGGTTAATTTACATGTAGTGTAGTGGTCAAGTCCTCACTGTGTCCTAAGCACATGGACAAGTTCTGTATGGTACATGTGTAGTTGTACAAATGCAAAGGAAATCAAGGGCCAGTGCAAATACATGTAGGACTAACACATTCGCACACATATTATAATATATAAGTCACTGACTCTCTTGGTCACATAAGGTTGTATCTCTTACATCATATCACATGGGAATCCAACACACAGACATAAGTATATTTGTACACATAGTTATTGAAAGAAAACAGCATTACCATTGGGACTTTATCAAATGTTTGGTTTATTAAACAGGATTGTGTTTTATTTTCTGATTATATAGGTTACAACGCTTGTCAATCAGAAAACACCATCAAACAAAAAGAAAGGCAGATCAAAGAAAGCTCATGTATTGAGTGCAGCAGTACAGAAAGCTACAGAGAATTTTATCATCCAAGGAGAGGAAATTGCAAATGAAAATCCTGAAATAAGAAATGATATGTTTGATGCTGTCGATGAAGTTAGAAAAACAGGTTAGTACAGATTATCCCATCGTTGAAAAGGTTATATGTATCTTGTAATCTAGGTCAAGCAAAATACTGTATCCCAGACTTTTTGAAATTTGTTTTCATTTTGCTGGACATAGGTCCAGCACCCAGGAATTTTCTGCTGGACCTACATTTTTTATGTAAAATTGTTTTAAAGCCAAGCAATGTCATACCGTTATTATTGTTTTAGTCTAGCAGAGCGCTTTCTGTATTTAACTTCATTAGTACTGGTAGAGGCCTAAAAATAGGAAGACTAGTCACCATCCAGAATAAACCAAAAAGTTGAAACCATGCACCAAAAAAAGAGTAGCCAAATCCAGCTAGGTATACCATTAGTCCTATCACATAGTACCTTGGTTGGCGATGTTTACTATTTGTTTTCTATTTGCTGCCACCACGAGGTCTAAGCATTCCGCATAAAATAAAAAATGAAAAAATCCCAATGAAAACGTAAAATATGAATATGGAATGTGAAGTCATATGTTATAGGACTAGGCATACCCTCAAACTTTGAAAAATTTACCAGATTTAAAACATAATTTTTAAAAAATTTATTGAGATTACAATAACAATATTCTAAAAGTCATTATACTCTCTCAATCTCCAGCTCAATTTCCCTATGCAGTCTCTCAATCACGTTTGCCTGGCTGAGCTCTGTTGTAATGCTTCAGGAACGACCACATTTTTATGATCGACACATTGCCATGTTGCCAGAACTGTAAACAAAATTCTAAATAGAAACGGATTCAGTGAAGGGAACGATACAAATCAGGGACGTCGTGTTTTTTTCTTTTATTAATTTTTTGGGGGCTTTTCACTCGAAAAGATCATCTTACGCATCACAATATATTCAAATATATTTATTTTCATGACAGTTACCAATAATATTGACCAAAAACAGATAAAATATCACGTATTCAATGCGGTTACGAATTCCGAGTTGACCGAACTTGTTCCGGTATTTATAATGCGACCTGCGTTTCCGACTTCTGTTAAAAAAGTAAACACATCATTCAAAAATGTTTGGCGGTCATGGGGACCGGCATTACCGACGTTATTGGCAGACCTCATGATTTTTTGCCCCCTAGGTCCGACGAATATCAAAAACTCTGGTATCCACATTTGCTTTTGATATACTGGTACATTTTTTATGATTGAGTTACCTTGTCAACATGCTGCTCTCGGCATAGCTCTTTATTATTACAGAATAGTTTTACTTTATAAGAATCTGACAAATTTGTTATGCAAAATATTGTGTTACTATTTGCAATGAAATTTACATGACTAAGTTTAACAAACAAACAAAGAAATTTAATTAAAGAGTGCTATTTTGATTCTTATTTTATTAGGAGATGCCATGACAGAAGCATCCACAGAATTTGCTGCAGATCCATGTTCTCTTGCCAAACGTGGTGCTATGGTTCGTGCTGCACGTGCATTACTATCAGCTGTCACAAGACTGATGATTTTAGCCGACATGGTTGATGTACATCTTCTTTTGAAGACATTAGAGCTGGTAATAATATTATTTTCAATATTGAAGTACATGTAGAGCCAGGCCTTATGGTCATAAAATTTAAAGTATGATTTTTTACCTTCTTGAATTACCAATTAGAAGATATTACCTGCTATATAAAGTGCTCTGATTGGATGTTGTTAGAGTACAATAAAGAAATTTCTTTCTAAAAAAATTATTGATGGTAAGTCCAGGTGCCTAATCAGGGGTTTCAAAGTGGGCCGGTACCCGGTACTTTTACCCACCTGAGATCGTGTATAGTACCGGCAGAAATTACTGAACCCCCCCAAAATTAGTGGTGGTCAAAACCACAAGTACGATGGTCGATAGGCTTGTGGAATATATTTCATAAAAAATTAATGATCACGTCAATTGCTGAATTCTCGCATTCAAATCGAACAACTGCGTCACGATCAAGTTGATGGGATATTCCCTGTTTTAAAAATAACTTTACCTTAGAATCGTAAATAGCAGTTTGCGCATGCGGTAAATAGATATGTTTTCGCCCCAATATCTTTTCATCCTTGTGTAAAACTCGGACCGGAACAAAGCTGACATCATTTCAAAATAAAAAAAATGACCGATTACAAATTATGTTCAAACACAATTTAGTGTAATCTCCAGTAATATAAGTATGATCATTATGTATTATGAATATATGACTACACAATATTTTGCGATTTTTTTTATCCATTTAAAACCCAGGGTCGAATCATTCTGGGGCGTACTGTCTTGTTGCTTAACTCCGTCCATATTGCTTAACTTCCGGTATAAAAAATAAAAACCTATGGCTAATTTATTTACATATTTTGACGGGGCCCTACCGCGGTTGTTCACAGAAATGAAAATGTGCTGAAAAACATTTTTAAAAGGGGGTACGAGGAGATAAGGGATAGAAAATTACTAGAAATCTTGAAAAAGGACCGGACATGGCTCAAATACGAATTACATTGTAATGTCAAAACGCCGGCCCCCCTTTTTTTCCAAAATAATTTAACTTTTGTGATTCAAATGTTAATAAATGTCTTCCCGCGAATCGGTTTTGTTCGAACATTTTTTTTGCACATAAGTCGTGAAAGTAACAATATATAATGTTTTTGTTTAATTATATTTGTATTGATCTATTAAAAAATTATAAATTTTATTAAAGATTGATGATTGCAAATTAAATTTATATGTTTCATCAAGGACGTATTCTATATACGTCCTTGGTTTCCTTAATTATGACACTTACATGTCTTGATCCTGCCAATGGTCTTTGATGAGTTTAATTACTGGTAATAAAGTAAAAAAAACACACAAGCCAAGGTATTGTGAAAAAGAAAAGGACAAAGCCAACAAAATAATTTTGAGAAGTTTAAGCTTTGATAACAATGGCTTGGTCAAGCCTAGCTGTGGAACCGTAGCTCTTTATGGTCCTTTTGGTTTTTTTAAGATATGGCAGACTATCTATGAATAATCTTGGCTGAAGTCTGTAAACTGAAATATTCAATAAAGAAATTGGGGGGAAAAATCCAGGCATTATGCATGGTCTTCACTCTTGGTGAAATCTGAACTCTAAAGTTAATGGGATTTTTCTTTCAAAAACACTTAATGTTTTGCAGTCTCTGAAGTACATTTTTTGGTCCACAAAATGCTAGATTTCAGGAGCTTCCGCCCCCTGGACCCCTTATGGCCCTCAGCCTAATTTTTAGGTACCTCCTATTATAAAAAACTTTGAAACCCCTGCCTAATGTGCTGCTAACCTGATGTTAATGGAATTTATATAGTCTATTAGCTTAAAGACAATTGCAGAATGATTTATCAAAATGAGGAGGGGGAGGGGGGGTCCAATAATAGTTTTTAGCTCACCTTGCCAAAGGCAATGTGAGCTTTTGCCATCACTTGGCGTCCGTTGTCTATCGTCCATTAACTTTTCACATTTTAATCTTCTCCTCGGAAACCTCTCAGCCAAATGAACTGAAACTTGGTAGGAAGCATCTATGGAAGGTCCTCTCTAAAGATTGCTCATATTGTCCCGATCTATTAACAAACATGGCCACCACAGGCAATTCTAGTTTCTGATTGGTCGATTTAAAAAAAATCTTCTCCTCCGAAACCGCTTGACCAAATGAACCGAAACTTGGTAGGAAGCATCTATGGAAGGTCCTCTATGAAAGTTGCTCATTTCATCCCGATCCATTAACAAACATGGCCACCACAGGCAATTCTTGTTTCTGATTGGCCAATTATTAAAAATCTCCTCTGAATCCACTTGGCCAAATTAACCGAAACTTGGTAGGAAGCATCTATGGAATGTCATCATCTATGACGATTGCTTATTTCGTCCCAATCGGTTAGCAAACATGGCCACCACAAGCAATTCTTGTTTCTGATTGGTCGATATCTAAAAAAATCTTCTCCTCTGAAACTGCCTAGCCAAATGAACCGAAACTTAGTAGGAAGCATCTACATGTATGGAAAGTTCTGTATTAAGTTTCCTCAAAGCAGAATGAAAGGTGAGCAACACAGGCTCAGTGGGCTGAGCCTCTAGTTTTATGAACTTTTCATTGCTATATAACACTAATTTCTAATAATGACCTGTATAAATATTTCAGTACAATAATCTACTATTATTAAGTTTTACTTAGGATATGTATATGGGTGTAATTTTCATATATGTACAAAATGAAACATAAATGTTCTGTTTAAATTAAGATAAGACAACAGTTTTGATTTTTCCATCATGATTACATTTATTAACTATGATACATATGGTAAAAAATGGTGTAGATAATATATACATTTCCAGTGTGAAAACAAACTCTTTTTTTTGACAGAGAAAAAGTATTTTATATGACACTTGATAATATTGCTAAAAATGTGTAGAATTTATTATATAAGCAATAATATGGACTATTATATCATGATTTTTAGGGAAAAAAACTCTAGAAAGTACGCCTTAAACATGACTAATAAAACTGTCTTTAATCAAAGATATATGTCGTCCTTGTGATGTAGTTTTGGGATTTATATTTACATATAACAATGGCAACTATAGTATAAATTTCAGGAATATTTCATTGTAACTACAATACTGATTATTTGTAACCAACAAAAAATACTTCTATTTTATTTTAGGTTGAAGGTGACCTTGACCGTGTAAGAAATGCCACGAGTCAACAAGAATTGATGTCAAGTTTTAAAGATCTAGGAGATAGTATTCTAGATCTGGCCAACAAAGCTGCACAAAGACAAAATGTAAGATAATCCTTTGACTCGTGAGATAAATAGCCTGTATTACATCATATTAACCCCTCATTTGGTACACAAACTTTACTGTTATAGCAACTAAATGAAATCAGATTCTACTGGATTTAATTTCATATTAATGTTCTTGAAATAATGTTTAAGAATTGATTTTAAGTTTATGCCAGTGTTTTTATCAGATTTGTTTAAACATGTCTAAAAAAAATTAGTCACAAAGTTACTTGGCATAAAATATTTCAATATTCATTTTTAACCGAATATGTTATCTTTATTAAGATTTTTTATCAGTAATTTATGCATTTTCCCTGTGATCTCACTGAGGAATATTGTCAGTACATATATTAACAAACTTACTTCTGATACTGGAACCTCATCGGTGGAGTAATGGTTAGCGTGTTTGCCTCGAGTACGGTAGATCGTGGGTTCGAGTCCTGATCGGGTCAAACCGAAGATTATAAAATTGGTATTTATTACTTCTCCGCTAAGCACACAGCATTAAGGAGAAAGGGCAAAAACCGGTTGGCTTGGAATCGGGGTAATGTGTCAGAGTTGAGCGACGTCTATCTGAAGACTGTTGTTTAAGTGAGTTAGCATTATAAAAATCCAACTAAGCTTTTTGGTCAAGTACAAAGTGGACATCATCATCTCATTAAAATTAACATGTTCTCGCCATGATATAGCTGAAAAATTGCTGAGTTGGCATTAAACAACAATCAAACACTCTGATACTTGCAATCATCAGTCAGTGTGATGTCAAAATGATGATAAAATAATGAAGTCAGTATTGAAAGTCATATCATATGATATTACCAGTTATCAGACTTTCTGCTTTATTAGCGATATTGTTACTCTATATGTATTGTCATCATATTCCATTTTATTTGTTTGAGAGTATTATTTTTTATCTAGAAATTAAAGAACGATTTTGTGACAAATCTAAATATACTTTGATATGAAATATTGTAGGACCTGAAAGATCCCAGAAGACAAGAAGACATGGCAGCCGCCCGTGCTGTTTTAAAGAAAAATAGTATGATGTTATTAACGGCATCTAAGGTAAAACATTTGATGAAGGCATTAAATCATAGCCTTGTGCTTAGAGAGTGTCTGATTCAGTATTGTTAAAAAAACTAGAAAGTTCATAAATGTTACTTCACCAACCATCTATTTTTAATGTTTTTCTGCAATACTTTGACCTTCAGCAGGACTAAATGCTGTCATAGTATAGTAGGGATATACATTCTAGTGCTCGATTGTCTTACATGACCTTTGGCTATGTGTGTTTGTCTCCATAGTTAGATTTAGAATTCAAGAGATGAATCGAATAGAAACGTGACTCTTGTATTAACAATCATGTCACTAGCAAGATATATCGTTTCAAGCAAATGTAATTTTTCAAATTGTTAATAGATCAGATCAGTCTCTTTACATTGAAATAGCTTAATTTCTGCCATTTGTAATTTGATAAGTAAATGATTTGTAAATAAAAAATCAAATTGATCGACGATATAACCAATCATAACAACACTCCTCCTGCAAACTACAAACTCATACCAGCAAATAACAATAACAGGAGATGAATAAAAGGTGAAGAATGTGATTGTTCTGCTGCTATGTTATATTGCTTGTCTGGTACTTATATATAACGGTAATCTTACTCTTCTCTTCTTTCAGGCTTATGTCAGACATCCAGAATTAGCATCAGCTAGAGCTAACAGGGACTATGCATACCAACAAGTGAAAAATGCTATAGACAAGATATCAGGTGTTGCTCAGGCCTCTGGTCAGTCTGATGCACATCCATATGAAGGGGCTGGAGAATTGGCATCTGCTTTAGATGAATTAATGGTAAGTATTTACAATATAAAATATATAGCTTTTATACAACTATAGGATGAATGGTAAATATTTACTAAGGGCTTTTCCAGGAAAAAATACCTGGTAGGGTCAGAACTCCATTGATTTTTTTTTTATCTAGGTGAGGGAGGCATAAAACGTATTTCTTTTCTGGGGGTTGTTGTCAAATTTCTATTTAATTAATCGCGATTGTTGGTATTTTTACCATTTCGGTATATTAATATAGACCTACCTGCCAGCAAATCGTGTCACTGTGTTGTTCGTTAAACAGTGTATAATATTCGGTTGTTTGTTCCGCGATTTCGCTTCTTTTGCATGATTTTTAAGCCAAATTGTCTCCCTTTATCTTCCGAAATATTCCGAATGATATGTTATGTAAAAGATGGAGAAATACGAATGATGAACTGGTACCTGGTTCTTTTATTTTCGTTCCTGGGTTCCAAGATAAAAAGTACCAGTCGAAAACGAAACATGGTCAAATGCCGAAATGGACTGGGATAATGAACAGATTTGCCACTGGTTAACAGCCGTGGGCCTGGGGGAATATGTTCAGGTGTTTAGAGGTATGTTTGCCAAACTAGGTATCACAGGAAAGGAATCGTCTGCTTTCGGCGGTTTCACATTTCCATTTCCTTTTCAAATTTAATTTCTATTTTCTAGGTGGGGGTCATTTTAAGTATTTATATTTGGTGGTACCCCAAAAATAATTAAAATTCTGATGGTAGTACCCCAAATTTATTGACGGAGTTCCGACCCCCCCAGGTATTTTTTCCTGGAAAAGCCCTATGAACAAACTACATTTTGAATGATTTTAAATTAATGTATTACTATTAGCCAGGATTGATAATAGATTCTTGTTTAACTTGTTATTGCTGGTATTTATTGTATTGGTACACGTCTGTATAATGGTAAGCAGCCCTGGTATTTATTGTATTGGTACACGTCTGTATAATGGTAAGCAGCCCTGGTATTTATTGTATTGGTATGTGTCTGTATAATGGTAAGCAGCCCTGGTATTTATTGTATTGGTACATGTCTGTATAATGGTAAACAGCCCTGGTATTTATTGTATTGGTACACGTCTGTATAATGGTAAACAGCCCTGGTATTTATTGTATTGGTACATGTCTGTATAATGGTAAGCAGCCCTGGTATTTATTGTATTGGTACACGTCTGTATAATGGTAAGCAGCCCTGGTATTTATTGTATTGGTACACGTCTGTATAATGGTAAGCAGCCCTGGTATTTATTGTATTGGTACGTGTCTATATAATGGTAAGCAGCCCTGGTATTTATTGTATTGGTACACGTCTGTATAATGGTAATCAGCCCTGGTATTTATTGTATTGGTACGTGTCTGTATAATGGTAAGCAGCCCTGGTATTTATTTTATTGGTACGTGTCTCTATAATGGTAAACAGCCCTGGTATTTATTGTATTGGTACGTGTCTGTATAATGGTAAACAGCCCTGGTATTTATTGTATTGGTACACGTCTGTATAATGGTAAACAGCCCTGGTATTTATTGTATTGGTACGTGTCTGTATAATGGTAAGCAGCCCTGGTATTTATTGTATTGGTACGTGTCTGTATAATGGTAAGCAGCCCTGGTATTTATTGTATTGGTACACGTCTGTATAATGGTAAGCAGCCCTGGTATTTATTGTATTGGTACACGTCTGTATAATGGTAAGCAGCCCTGGTATTTATTGTATTGGAACGTGTCTGTATAAAGGTAAGCAGCCCTGGTATTTATTGTATTGGTACGTGTCTGTATAATGGTAAACAGCCCTGGTATTTATTGTATTGGTACACGTCTGTATAATGGTAAGCAGCCCTTGTATTTATTGTATTGGTACACGTCTGTATAATGGTAAGCAGCCCTGGTATTTATTGTATTGGTATGTGTCTGTATAATGGTAAGCAGCCCTGGTATTTATTGTATAATGGTAAGCAGCCCTGGTATTTATTGTATTGGTACATGTCTGTATAATGGTAAGCAGCCCTGGTATTTATTGTATAATGGTAAACAGCCCTGGTATTTATTGTATTGATGCATTTAATTTAGTGTTAGATAAGACCATTTCATACAGTATGTAAATTTTACTTTCGTAAATATAACGAATACTTCTTGCTTGATGTTAAACAACAATGAATCAATCAATCATATATGGATTATAAAGTTAAATGTGAGTATGTTGTAAATATTCAGGAAAGAAGAATGCATCTTATTTCCAATCCTTTTTATTGATATCTGATAATATTTTTTATTTTTATTTCTTGCAGCAAAAAATCATAATGGACCCTCTGTCTTACAATGAAATCCGAACACGACCTTCTCTAGAGGAAAGATTAGAGAGTATAATTAGTGGTGCTGCATTGATGGCTGACTCTTCATGTACTAGAGACGATCGTAGAGAGAGGATAGTACAGGAATGTAACGCTGTCAGACAAGCATTACAAGATTTACTGACAGAATATATGAATAATGTAAGTCATTTATCTTACCTGGGCGTCTAAGGTGTTTTGTTAACAGACAGGTTCAAAAATAGAGTATTATGTTATATAGAAATAAAGGTAATAACAAAATTACCGAACTCCGAACAATCTTATAAAGGGAAAGTCAAAACTCATAATTATATAAACAGACAAAATCAGTCAACAACCGGAAAACTGTGAAAACCGTAATGACCCATTCATCAGTATCACATTTCTAGAAGTTTATTAAATTACTTATTTTGCCATGAAGCTTCTTGTTGACAATTTAAGTTAATACAAATTATCTGGTTATTTCATATTGTATTCAACTGTCAAGTGTTCTTACCAATAATAACCTGATGTGTCGGATGTGAACCCTGTGGTTATGTTGATAAGTGTACCATATATAATATGTGATATTGTACACATTGGTGACAGTATTTATCAGATTTCTTCTCCTATGGTTTGTGAGTAATATGTAATAGAGTATTATGTACAACAGTAAATATCAAAATGACAAAGATTTATTTCCTAAAAGTTCAAACTCGTAGCCGTTTCACACTCACGTTGGGGTATAAATTGTCCTTATTATTGAAGACTCTACAGTGAATGTAAGATACACTACAAAAATATGTCCATATCCCTTGTTTTAAATATTTACATTTATGTAAGAAAATCACACTTGTTAAAATATTCTACCTTGTGAGTTGTCAGTTCGAATCCCACTCAGGTGAAGTGTACTCAATACAACATTATGTGATAAAGTTTGTCAGTGACTTGCGACAGGTCAGTAGTTTTCTACGGGCTCTCTGGTTTCCTCCACCTATAAAACTTGCTGCCACGGTATAACTGAAATATTGTTGAAAGTGGCGTTAAACACCATAATCCAACCAATCTACCTTGTGATGACTTTTGTTTGATCATTATTTTCAGTAAATCTGGTAGAGAAGGAATCCCTAAATTAATTTATTCATGTTTATCCATAAATTTGTCAGTTTATCAGAATGATTATCAGCTAAGTGATACTGGCTCTTGTGATTCACTGGTTTACAAATTCTATGTATAATTTTGATGAGAATAGCTACTTTTATCAAACAGTGTAGAAAACCTTCACCATTTTGGAGGGATGTAAACACAGACCCATATCAACAAGGATTTCGTCCATATCATGTAATGAAATTCAGCATGAATTTTCTTGTTACAGAATTTTCACTTTTTCTGCATATTCTATATAAAAAGAACAAATATAGTACATAGTGTATGTGGAACAGAACCATTTTTTGTTGTCTTATTAACCAATGATTTGCATGAATATTAATTAATAAGTTGATTTTTTTGTAATTTGAATACTGAAGACCATATTTTTATATACTTGCATATATTATTGATGTTGTTAGTTTTATCCGAAAAAGTTTGAACATGTCATTTTTATGTACCGGAAATGTGGAAATGATTTTTTCCCTGTATGATTTTTTATCTAATTAACAGTAAAATACTAATCTAATGTATTAAGATTTGAACACTTGCTTTTATAACTAATGTGTTCAGAATGTATTGTCACTATATAGTAGTTAGAAAAGCACAACCAATCAAGATTTTCATTGAACAGATTAAAAGAAGTAACTTTGGTGCAATGTT
Organism: Bathymodiolus brooksi; assembly: GCA_963680875.1. Lineage (NCBI taxonomy): Eukaryota > Metazoa > Mollusca > Bivalvia > Mytilida > Modiolidae > Bathymodiolus > Bathymodiolus brooksi. The sequence goes on along the minus strand of OY804577.1, from coordinate 15,220,657 downwards.
TCCAAGTGAAAAGACAGAAGTATTTTTGTAATTTTTTTACATGATAGCTGATGAAGTTTTGAAAGTTGTAGATAGAATTCAAAGTAAAATGTAATTCACTGTCTTTTGATAGTTAGGATGTGAATATTTTATATGCAGAAATGGGAGAAAATTAAATCATTGGTACATCTTTAAATGTAAATACTTGTTTCATACCTAAAGACATACATAATACTTACCTGTTAAATTTATTTGTAAATTTAAAATGTATTCATCATTATTTTATACAATTGACCTGGATGGCAATAAATACATTACACATAAATATGTAATTGTGTATTGTAGACACTATAGAATTGTAATTAATAAATGTTTTATTGTGACCTATAGGCTGGTAACCCTGATAAGAGTGAAGGTTTAGAGAGAGCCATAGAAAACATGCAGAAAAAGACCAAAGATCTGAGGAGACAGGTTTGTAGTTAATAATTTTCAATTATGTCATGTAGTTAGTTACCATGCATAGATTTTTTTTTATTCACAGTGAGATATTGATAGAACAGAATAATTAAAAAATTCAAGGCTTCTTTTTTATTCACTGCCAGATTTTGACAGGACATAAAATTATTACCATTGTTTTACCTTTCAAGGATTTCTTTTGTTAATTGCAGCTATTAAAATGAAATAAAAATTAAAGTATAGAATCATAATTCAAGGCTTGTTCATTCCCTGTCAGATATTAATAAGACATATACATGTAATGATGATTTTAGTTTGATGGACAGGCAGTTCAATGGAAAAGACAATTTTGTTTTTGCACAAAAAACTTTCAGAAAATTTTACTTGGTAGATTATCAGTAAACTTTGTATAACAAGGTTTTATTACAAACCCTCCATTAAGGAATAATTTTTTGTTTGTTTTAGTTAAGAAAAGCTGTAGTAGACCATGTTTCTGACTCCTTCTTGGAGACAAATGTTCCATTGTTGGTTCTAATTGAAGCTGCTAAGGCTGGAGATGAGAAGGGTGTAGAGGAATATGCCCAGGTGTTTGCTGAACATGCCACTAAATTAGTGGAGGTAGGTTGATTAAATCAGGGAAGATGTTTTAAAATGTGTTTGCATGATGTACAATTGTTCATTAATATGGTATTACATGAAACATTTTTAGGATATACCAAATTTTATGTCAAAAGCCTAAATATAAGCAAAGCATGAATCTATTAGTTGATTTTTGGCTGCTTAAGGTCCAGCAGCAAATTTTTAATGCATATTCGTGATGAGAACAAGTTCAACAATATATTTTAAAAATATATACAGAAATGGCGAAGGAATGGGACAATCTAGGCAACAAATTTTAACTGCGACAGGTAATGTTCGATTCAGACAAAAAAAAATAGCCTTTCGACTACAATGTGCCTGCTCTGTCGAAATCTGCATCTGACGTCTTTGTTGTGCAGGGAGAAAAAGAAAATCACATTTGGATTAAAATGAAAAATGTAAAATTAACCAAAAATAAATACAGGTTAATTATGATTCCAAATATTTTGTTTTTATTGAAGAAATACAATTTGTATCCCGCAGGTAGCCAACCTTGCATGTTCTATGTCCAGTAATGAAGATGGTGTTAAAATGGTCAGACTTGCTGCTGCAGAGATAGAAAATCTATGTCCACAGGTAATTGTTATTAGAGTTACATTTTGTAGCAGGAATAGACAATATGTATGTTATCACAGAAAGCCTATTTTGAAGTACAATATTTTGAAATTTTGTTTTGTTTTATGTGTGAGATAAATACATGAAATATTCATCCACATTAATTTTTTTTTAAAGATTTGTGCAAATTTATGTTATAAACAATTTGCAAAGCAGGTACAAACTAGTATTACTGTGAGCACAGCTCACTAAGATATACCCCCCACGCCCCACATCTGTCCAACCTATTTCCATAACCAAAACATTACTGATTGTTCCGACCAAAAATGAAAGGGACCCTCCTTTCTTCACCGGTAAGCTGCTGATAAAATTTCAAAACATTCTGAGAAACACTACTCAAGTTATCATATGACATAGGGTAAAAATCCTATTTTCCGTCATATCAAGTCCAATAACTCTGGAACGGCAAAAGTGAAAATCGTCAAAAATGAAAGGGATCCTCCTCTCTTCACCGGTAAGCTGCTGATAAAATTTCAAAACATTCTAAAAAACACTACTCAAGTTATCATACGACATATGGTAAAAATCCTATTTTCCGTCATATCAAGTCCAATAACTCTGGAACGGCAAAAGTGAAAATCGTCAAAAAAGAAAGGGATCCTCCTCTCTTCACCAGTAAACAGCTGATAAATTTTAAAAGATTCTAAGAAACACAACTCAAGTTATCATACGACATAGGATTTGTCTACAGACGGACGGACATGGTGAAACCAGTATACCCCCCTACAACTTCGTTGTGGGGGGTTTAAAAAAAAGTATTATAAAGTGAAGAAAAAAAATACCATAATTTTTATACATCCATCTTTAAACAGGGTGTGTTTTGATATACAGTTGTCTGTCTGTCTGAGGTAAACATGTCATGCATACTCTACTCTGTCATGAACAATTATCTTTTAATGTTAAGAGGTTATTAGAAATGGTGGTTTGACGGTCTGTATACTTTTTGACGATTTTCACTTTTGTCATTGCAGAGTTCTAGGACTTTATTCCATCAAAAATAATCTACGTAGTAAACTTGTTACATGCTTACCTCAGTTTACCTCTACTTACTTGCTTCAAACCTTACCAGATTATTAGCAATGGTGATCTGAGGATGTATATATATTTTAAAGTGTTTCAGTTTTGTCTTTCAAGGAATATGACACAGCTGTTTGTTCGATAATAAAAGCAGCTATGGATCATGATTCTGTTTTTTGTGTGAAATTCAGGAAAAAAAACTGATTTTTTAATAATTCCATAGTAAATAGACATGCAAGTATTATCTATTGTCAAGATCCCTGGACGAATTTATCAGGAATTTATAACCTTGAGGTTTGATCACATCTATAAGTTGGAATCCTTACTTGTAAACACATTTTCACTCCCAAATGCAAATACAGTTGACTCTCGTTGTCTCGAACTCGGTTGACTCGAATTTCCGGTTGAGTCGAAGTTTTATCGAAGTCCCGAACTTCGTTGTGTATAAATATATATAATTTGACTCCTGTTGAGTCGAATTCGGATGAGTCCAAATTTCGGTTGTCTCGAATAAAAGTTTTGGTCCCGAGATGTAGAAAACCATATTATTTACATTCGTTAAGTCAAATTTATCTGTCAAAACATGTGTATTACCTTGGGATTAAAATCGGATCACAGGTGAAACATCCGGTCATTGACTTTGACATTTTTACCTCAGGCTATTTCACATGTTTATTTTAACAATCTGTCAAATTAATTAGTGATAATATTTGAATTGGCTTGGTATAATCTATTATGACACAGGTTAAATGTATACAATAACAAATTATCGATTTATAATAAGTGCGCTTGGGTCGGCATACATCAATGATTGTGAAAAGTACACAACGGAAGCGTTTTATCTATTGATTTATTTGTCAGAAATTAATTTTCATTAAAGATGTATAATTTCTCAATTTTGAGAGATTTGAAAAAAATGTCACTCTTAATTAACTCTTCTAATAAAAGGGAAAATCACGCTATTTCTCAGAATTGGCGTTATTTTCGGTCGAGAAAAGTTTTCTTTTACACTTTATTGAATCAATGCAACACAACAGATAAACATAATCATACACACACAAAAAAAAGATATCTAGCAGTTATCAGTCATTCCACAAGATTCAAAGAATTTAACAGAAAAAAAACAGCAACAAAAACATCGAATAAGTTTTAAATCGTTCCGAGAATCGAGACATGCGATGCTGGTTTTAGCTCTTCAAAATTTTGCTCGAGTTCTCTCCCTTTCGTCGTTAAACAAACTACACTTCCGGTATTTCCATAGCTCCTCTTGAGTCGAACTACGGTTGACTCGAATTTTTTCCATGGTCCCATCGAATTCGAGATAACGAGAGTCAACTGTATATATAATAACTATGCATATTTTTATACCCTCGCTCCACCGGAGGGGGGTATACTGTTTTATCTCCTTCCTTCCGTCCGTCCTAAGATATTTTTCGTCGCATTTTTCTCAGGAACTATTAATGGCAGAAATCTGATATTTGGTCACAACCTTCATAGAGGTACCCCATATCGTGGGCAAGCGTTTTTGGTCCCGTCAGATTCCTACTTCCTGTTTTCTGACTTAGTTGGCTTTTATACACATTGAACATATATGCTAATTTTTCGTCGCATTTTTCTCAGCAACTTTTGATGGCAGAAATCTGATATTTCGTCACAATCTTCATATTGGTACGCAATATTGTGGGAAGTGTTTTTGGACCAGTCAGATTCCTACTTCCTGTTTGCCGACTTAGTTGGTTTTTATACACATTGAACATATATGCACATTTTTTGTCACATTTTTCTCAGCAACTAATGATGGCAGAAATCTGATATTTGGTCACAAGCTTCATATAGGTACCCCATATTGTGGGAAGCGTTTTTGGACCCATCAGATTCTTATTTCCTGTTTGCCGACTTGGTTGGTTTTTATACACATTGAACATATATGCAGGGGTATCATAAGTGAGTATTAGCTCACAGTTCATTACGTTTACTTTAAAGATGACCAATACTCATATTATATATACATGTATGTTTATTTGTACAGGTTATTAATGCTGCTCGAGTTTTAGCATCTCGTCCTAGATCTAAAGTAGCACAGGAGAATATGGATGTCTTCAAGGATGCATGGGAGAGAGAAGTAAGACTGCTGACTGATGCTGTCGACGATATTACTACAATTGATGATTTCTTAGCGGTCTCAGGTAAGTTATGAAAAATATATATCAGGACTGGGTTGTACAATAAATTAAAACCAAATGGCCATACAGTTCTGGAACCAGAATGATAGAAGCTGTGACATGAAACAATTGTATTTCAAAATATTTGGTAAATTCCTAGATAACTTATTTAAAGGAAGTTCTCTTATTATTATTGATAGGGTTTCTAGCACTAAATGAAGGGAAGGTATGTTTTAGTTCACTAAAACAGAATTTCCTCATGTATTTGGAATGAAGTATACTAATGAAATGCAGATTTAGTTTGGTACAAATGAAAAACCTAGGATAGGTTAAGACAGAAAATGGCATGAAGCTTTATTGTGATATGTTCATTCAAGTTTTCACAGATTAATGCCCTAGGGTCTTTTGTTTCTGATCTCTTGTAGTCAAAAGTTTAAAAGGGCTGCAATTGAAAAAAGAATTAGGAATATAAATGCAGTTATATGAATGACCTGTGTTCTTTTGGTTTCAAGTCCTGGAAGATGCTAAGATATGTAATAGTTCAATTAAAAAAGATTTTCTTTATTTATTGTGTCTTAGGATTTTATTTCCAAATAGAGTCATAAATTGAGCATGTTTTCTATTTCTTTCCAAGTAAATTACATTTTTTTTTTTTCAATTTTATCCATGATTTATCGAAATCTTTATTTTTGTTGAAAACACATACAGTACCTCTGTGAGCCTCTAATTTTAGTATATGTTTTTCATTACAGAAAGTCACATATTGGAAGATGTAAACAAGTGTGTTGTTGCATTACAAGAGTCTGACCCAGACTCATTAGACCGTACTGCTGGTGCTATTAGAGGTCGATCTGCTCGAGTGTGTAATGTTGTTGGTGCTGAAATGGACAATTGGGAGCCTGGACTTTACACAGATAGAGTAATGGAGGCTGTTGTAATGTTAAGAGATCAAGGTATGTTGTCAACACCAGAGTAATGTGTTTATTTCAGTAACATATGTAAAACTGACATTTTTTTCATTCTTTGCTACAAACTTTGTTCATACTGATTGATATGTGATATTGCCAGAGTTCAAGTTTTATTTTCTGATTTTTAAGAAATCATTTAGAATTTAAAATAACAGTTGCATGATTTATGGATGTATAATTTGATTGCCACTAGTAAAAGGGGAGGTAATAGAAAGATTCAGAAGACATCTACATCTATACTGTTGATCTGCAACTGGAAACCATTACGCAGATACTGCTGTGCAAACGTCAACCTGGGTGCTCGGTTAAAAAATCTACTTACAAATGTGAAATAAAAGACAGTAAAAACTGGTGTTGAAGTTTACATCTGTTTCTGCAGGCCCTCTCTGAAGCTGTTCACTGATGGTAATAGGATGACTTCAGGGGGTAGGTTGTTCCAGTCACTGATAGTTCTTGGGATGAAGCTGTATTTGTAGGTATCAGTAGAGGTGCTTAGTCTAGAGAATCGCTCAGCGTGGTATTGTCTGGTTCGAGTGGTCGGTTTGGTCAGATAAGGTGGAATGTTTACGGCTGCTTCTCCATTGATGGATTTATAGAAAAGAGTGAGTCTAGCCATTTTTAGCAATGAAGAAACCCATCTATGTATGTTGCCTCTTATTCCATAATGCTCCATCTTGTTGATCAGACGCTGATGTGGCACGGTGTCAAACGCCTTGGAAAAGTCCAATATCAACATATCAACTTGTTCCTTCTTATCTAGTGATCTTGCAACTGTCTCGATGGTATTGACTAGTTGGGTTTCACAGGAACGGTGTTTTCTAAAACCATGTTGGTTATCTGACAAAATTTGGTGGTTCTCTAGATGTTCAATGATATGTCGATATACTATATGTTCCATTGTCTTGCAGCAAATGGAGGTCAATGGCACAGGTATATAGTTCACTACTGGCTCCGGTCTCCTTTCTTGTATATAGTTGTTATATTTGCCTGTCGCCAATCTTTGGGTACCTCTCCAGTGATGCGTGATTGTCTAAGTATGATGATCAAGAAGGGTGCTATCTCATTACATGCTTCTTTTAGTATCCTTGTTGGTATTTGGTCTGGTCTGTTTGCCTTTGTAGGATCTAGTTTCTTCAGTAATGTGCAAACTCCGTTCTCAGTTATATTGAGTTGGTCGATAGATGGTACTGAAGAGTTTCCAAGTTGTGGTGTCTGTTCTAGGTTTTCATCAGTGAAGACACTGTCATATTGTATGTTGAGAATCTCAGCTTTGCCTTTGTTGTCAATAATGTACTCTCCTGATAAATTTTAGAGTAGTGATATTCCTATACTGTCTTTCTTCCTGGATTTGATGTATTTCCAGAAGTTTTTACTCAAGCTAGAATTTTTGCTGTCTTCATAATGGTTTAGGATCTGACGGACATAGTTGTCGTGTGTCTCGTTCATGGTTTTTCTTACTAAGTTTCTCATCTCTTTGTATTTCTTCCAATTTTTGTTGGTGTTATGTTTCTTTGTGGCATTGTATCTGCGTTGCCTACGTCTGATTACTCTCTTGATATGTGTTGTTATCCATGGAACATGTTGTTTCCCTCCAAGTGTCTTGTGGAACAAATTTACTTATTGCCTCTGTGATTGTTCGTTTGAGGTAATTCCAGTTTTCACTAACATCAGCACTGCTGATGTGGCTACCTCTTGTCTTTTCGGATAGTTTGTCCTTGATGAAGGTCTTAAGCCCATCCATGTCTGCTTTTTTATAAAGAAGTACTTTGCGTGGTTTTTACTTTGTTGATTTAGCTTTAAGATTTATATCAGTAATGATGACATTATGATCACTCATACCGGGATGCACCTCAACGCTGCTAATAAGTCCAGGATTGGTTAAATCATACTATTGGAGTGATATAATCACCGAAGTAGATACCACAGTGCTTCAGATTACTCATTTTTAAATTAACTGGCATTTCTGATAAGCAACATCAAGTAGTCAAAGTACTGGTCAATAATGTTTAATTGTTCATTAAAATAAAGATAACATTGAAAAAATATATGCTCTATATATTTCTACATGTTTCAGTAGTAAAAAAAATATGGTAGATCAATTTCTATATTCTAAGCAAAATAATTGAGATAAAATGAGAACATGTGAACTATTTATTGATAAGAAATGAGTTGATCGAGAGCATGAATATTTTAGATTTTAAGAGACAAAGAGGTTAGTATTTGTTATGATAAAATGAAAAGCAAAAATACCACACTGTCGGAACAATTCCAAAGCAAAACATCAAATCATAGAAAGAGGCATAATCGATACCCCTAACACACAAATACATGACTGCTCACCCTTCATGGCTTAATTGTTGTAACAATGATTTTGATTCTGAGTATTTTCTGTTTGTAGTGATGCCAAATTTTGCCGAAAAAGTAGAAATTGCAGTAGATGCTTTGAGTTGTAATCCTCCCAGAGAAATTGATGAAAATGAATTCATTGATGCCAGTCGTCTTGTATATGACGGTGTTAGAGAAATACGACAAGCTGTGCTGTGTAATAGGGTTTGTATTTTATAGCAATGTACATCTTTGATCATAGACCTATTCTTGATTTGGTCAGGAAAAGTGTAGGAAGATATTCTGTTTTTCATTTTGCTATATTATGGTCATATCATCACAAGGACTTTAATTTTGATTGCTTAAATTTTTGAGATGTTTTAACAAATAACCAATATATATGCCCAAATTTGTACCTTGCAGAAATAGTTTCATTTGCAGTGATTGAATAAAAATGAACTTGTTCATCCTTTTCATCTTTTGAATATAATGATGCAAGCATGCTTTGTATTATATATTATATTGTTGATATTTAAGATTTGAAAAAATCTAATCATCTTGAAAAAAAGAAAAAAATTGAATGTGACTATGTGATGAAAAGATATTATTGTAATACAATATAAAAGATTTTGCTCGAGTTTAATTTTCATTCATCTGTCTTATGAAAATGTCAAAATTCTCTGACTGAAATCTGGACATTAAATATTTGGAAGTGAGACGAAGAAATCTGGCATCCAAATTATAATCTCTTTTTTGGGAGAAAATTTGTTGTAAAAGAATCTATTCTCCTTGCTAATTTTTTGCATTTCCTATGTCACAAAAAAGATATTTACACAATTTTTTAAGCATTTCTGTTACACCAGTAATACAAAAAAAAATTAAAAATTACTGCAACAAAATGTCTTCTTTTACTGTAAATGTCAACTTAATATTTACCATTTCACAATAAACATATCTATAGGGAAAAAATCATGTACTTAGTCTGATGCTAGTGTACCAGATATTGCCAGGACCTAACACTAAAACAAAGTTAAGTCCAACTCAGTACTTAAAAAAAAATCCGAATAAGTAAGTCAATCAAAGAATGATATGTAAGTATTTACTTATGTACTATATTTGTAGACTCCAGAAGAAATAGATACAGATACTGAGTATGATATTGAAGATGAATATGACACAAAGAGTAAATGTAAGTAGACAATTTAATATATTTTTATTAACTAGGTTTAAGAAAATTAGATTGGTGATAGGCAGCCACCATTGTGTTAAAGTTTTGGAGCATGCTGTATTTCAGAAACTACAAGACAGTACTATTATAATTAAAGAGACATAAACGATTATATTTTGTAAATAAGGAATTGTTAAAAGACTTAATTGATTAATTGCTGTAGATCAAGATGGGTAGACAGAACCTTTAAATAGAATATACACAGTTAATACCAGTGATGCTTTTGATAAATAGATCATGCCAGCATGAACATTTGTTATAGTTAAAAGATGTACATGTCCTTTTAGTAATGTATGCTTATAGAACAGTATTGATATGTATTGAGAGTTGTATTCATAACTTGATATGTATTGAGAGTTGTATTCATAGCTTGATATGTATTGAGAGTTGTATTCATAACTTGATATGTATTGAGAGTTGTATTCATAACTTGATATGTATTGAGAGTTGTATTCATAACTTGATATGTATTGAGAGTTGTATTCATAACTTGATATGTATTGAGAGTTGTATTCATAACTTGATATGTATTGAGAGTTGTATTCATAACTTGATATGTATTGAGAGTTGTATTCATAACTTGATATGTATTGAGAGTTGTATTCATAACTTGATATGTATTGAGAGTTGTATTCATAACTTGATATATGTTTATATTGTATTAAAGACTCATCTGTTACTTACAACTATTCCTTAAGTGTCCTTGGTCTTAATTCATCCTCACTAATGGATCTATCCATCAAAGACTCCATACCAGATTTTTTTGGCCCAATCATGCAAATTCACCTTAATCCCAGATAACATAGTACATTGAGTTAGTTAGCAGTACAAGGGACCCATTGTAATGGTATTAGTACATGAAAGTAAGATCTTGTTAGGTAAAAGATGTTAACTATTATGGACTTAAATATAAATGTTTAAATGGTATTACAGCAAGTTACACAACGGAGCAAGATTATGGAGGACAGAAAAGTGAGCGATGGATCATGGCCCATCTACCAGAGGAGGAGAAGAATGTCATTCAGCAACATGTCCAAGAGTTCCGCAGTGCCAAGCGAGAGTTAGATCAAGAAATCCGGAAGTGGGATGACAGCGGTAATGATATCATTGTACTGGCCAAACGGATGTGTATGATCATGATGGAAATGACAGATTTTACTAGGTAATTAAGGTTTTACTAAATAAAGATAGGTTTTACTTGATAAAACATGTTACTTGGTAAGATAGATTTTAGAAGATAAGAGACAAGTTTAGATAAAGCAGGTAGTACGATTTAAGATAGATTTACATACAGTAAACAGTTGTTTATATGTGTAAGCAGGGGATATTATATCATAGTGGTACATGTATTATGATTAACAAGAAAGTACATGTATATGGATGAGAAAATAGTATACAAGTTTTGCTGGTCTTCATCTAAACATCACTGCTAAAAAGTTAAATACAGAAATCTGGTCATTCTTGTACTTATATTGGAAAATTGACCCATCAGAACACAACAGTCATCATCAACATACTTAGCTCACCATACCAGGCAGAATGGGTGACTTTTTCACCGTGGTTTCGATGAACTCCCCCTATTCCCACCATAAAACAAAGTTTTAGTCACCCTGTCAGTCTTTTTAAGGCAGTATTTTTTCACTAATAATCATACTTTTTCTTCAATATTCATGTATAAGGAGCTCCCATGTTCCTCTAATTTGACCTATGCAGGGTTTGATATTCAATATTTTCTTCCAAACTTGTTGATTGCATCTTTTTTTAAGATAGTTGTGCAGCATGTTTGTTTTTAGTCCGAGATTCCTCTGCCGTCCAACGGCTTTTTGCTCGACTTGCTGGAGCCGTTGGACGTCGGAGCGCTCTCCATAAGGAAAAGAGTGGATTTGTCGCTCCAACTCCGGGTCGGCACATTTCCATGTTTCGTGGCTGTCAGATTTTATTTTCTATCCGAAATCCTTATATAAATCGCTTCACCAATCATTTTTCTATTCATTCATACCATCTTACCCTCAGAAAGTGGTGTTACACTCGATTATTGCACGATTTTCCCTTGCACCCTCTCATTTCTCCATTTCACTTTCACTTTCGAACCTACAAACGTGATCTTGCAATACTAACTGAATGATGACAACAACGCATTGCATGATGGGAGCTACTTAATGCAGCACGCCAAATTATTTGCATTCATAAACAACATACAAATCACATGGAAGACAATATAAAGCGTATTCTGCAGGACAAACAGTTCCATCTACAGATCAAATCAGAGCAGAAGGAAATAATACAAAATGTGTTAGAAAGAAAAGATTCAATGGCAGTGTTACCCACAGGCTTCGGAAAGAGCATGTGTTACGTTCTCCCCCCTCTCATTTTGGACAAGGTAAGATCATATATGCAAATCATCTCCCATGATACATTGCGGTAATCGTAGTTTTCTCGAAGTCACGTGACAAATGTTTGAAAGTGAAAGTGAAATGGCAAAATGAGAGGATGTAAGGGAAAATCATGCAGTAATCGAGTGTAACACCACTTTCTGAGGGTAAGATGGTTATGAATGAATATAAAAATGATTGAAGAAGCGATTTATATAAGGGTTTCGGATAGAAAATAAAATCTGATAGCCACGAAACGTGGAAATGTGCCGACCCGAAGTTGGAGCGACAAATCTGCTGTTTTCCTTATGGAGAGCGCTCTGACGTCCCACGGCTCCAGCAAGTCAAACAAAAAGCTGTCGGACGGCAGAGGAATCTCGGACTAGTTTGTTTTGTGAAAGGTAGGGGGCATGAGGTTGTGTGGAAAGAAACGTTAAAATACATACCAGCTGTAAGGAAGTCTCCCAGATTTTCCCTCACTTCACCCTTATGTCAACTGAGAGAGAAGTCATAATAGTGGTATTTTTGTATGCTCATATTATTATACCCCCCCCCGCAACGAAGTTGTAGGGGGGTATACTGGTTTCACCATGTCCGTCCATCTGTAGACAAATCCTATGTCGTACGATAACTTGAGTTGTGTTTCTTAGAATCTTTTAAAATTTTATCAGCTGTTTACTGGTGAAGAGAGAAGGATCCCTTTCATTTTTGACGATTTTCACTTTTGCCATTCCAGAGTTATTGGACTTGATATGACGGAAAATAGGATTTTTATCCTATGTCGTATGATGACTTGAGTAGTGTTTCTCAGAACGTTTTGAAATTTTATCAGCAGCTTACCGGTGAAGAGAGGAGGGTCCCTTTCATTTTTGTAATTTGACATAACTAGAAGGAAACATTTGAGAAATTATTTTGAGATTATATTGGACACGAAAACCAAAAGAACTATGTATGGGTTTTTGGATAATTTTTTTGTCATTTCAGAGGAAGAGGTCCATTAAAGAGTACAATGGATGTCATTAATGCAGCTAAGAAGATATCTGAAGCTGGAACTAAGCTGGATAAATTATCTAGATCTATACTAGATATGGTAAGATATTACATGTGTTGGTCAGGATAATATTCAAGTTAGAAAAACTATTATTACAGAGCCTTGAAGTTCTGGATGTGAATTAAAGTTTACCTGTTCTGTCTAGAAACCAAATGTATTTATATTTTAGTGGATTGTCTGATGCATGAAATAAACAAACATCTAATTCAAGTTAAATGAAAAAAAGTAACATTAATATCCTGTTATTTTACAGTGTCCAGATTCTGCCTCTAAGAAAGATTTAGAAGCCTATCTACAGAGAATAGCCTTGTATTGTCACCAACTGAATATTACCAGTAAGGTCAAGGCTGATGTCACCAGTGCTAGTGGAGAACTTATTGTTTCAGGGGTAAATACTTAAATACAAAAATTACTGTTCAAAAATAAATCCTTGAGGGGAGCCTGACAATTTGACATTCAAAGTGACTATTTTGTTTGCTACTGTCATTCTCATATTACATGTTCTGTCTAGCATATAAGATTTCAGAGAGAGATCAGTTTGTCATCTTCATGTTGAAATACATATCAAATATTGTTTATGTATAATTTGTATACTAAGTTATGGTCAGTTGCCATATTGAGCACAGATATTACAAATCTCAAAAAATCCACAACAACAATATTTCAGCTGTATTAGGACAATCAGTTTTATAGGTGGGAGAACCAGAATAGCTAGATAAAAGTATTGACATTCTTTAAATCACTGACAAACTTACACACCTTTTAGTTGTTATAGGCACTTGATTTTACAGGTAAATGAAAATCCAACTACATTGCTTTCAGGAAAACCCTTGTTTTATGTTTGTTATGTTTTACCCTAAAACAAAGGGGTAAAAGTTTTACCCTAAAACAGAGGGGTAAAACACCTGAAATTATTTCGTTTGATCTCAAGGACTAACAAATTTGACATGATACTGTACTGAAATTATTGTAAGTTAACAGGATTGTATCAGGTGGGTAGAATTGCTTTAGTGCTTATTACATGAAAGTTTAAACTATTCTACCAATGTAAACAAAACAAAGGACCACCTCTCACCTCAAATTATTTACCACAAAAAACAACATGATGTATGTCAATGGAATTCTGGTTAATGGAATTACAACACTTTCCTCTTGATAATTGCTATATTTTTGCTTGCATTAAAACAAAAAAGAACATAATATACAATAAACATTGAATTAAAACAGAAAAAAAGAACATAATTAAGGAATGTTTGAAATTGTTGAACAGGTTATACGATATAACCTGGTTTGGGTCAGTTTACGCTTAATAAACCACGAAGCGGTTTATGAAAAGCGTAAACTGACCCAAAGCAGGTTATGCAAGTATAACCTGTTCAACAATTTCAAATATTCCTTATAATTTAATTCTTACAACAAAATTTAATGATTCCTCGATTTTAATTACGATTATTTCATGTGATTATTTGAATTTGTCGTTGGTGGATGAACACGTTGGTGACGTCACAATACCAACCCAGGTTATTGAGTATAACCAAAATTTTCTCCAGGCGGATTAGCCAATCAGATTGAAATATTCAAATCAAATTAAATTAATATACAATAAACATTGCAGTAGAAGATGAAACTGGATGTTCCAATATTTTGTTATATTCATGTACACTTTAAAAAAAGGAAAAAAACAACAAAATCCCTGGTTTTTTTTTAAATTATTATTAAACCTTCAAAAGTTATACATAGATTTACATGTTACAGATTTGTAGATGTAAATTCTATGGATAAATGGAATCTAAGATAACTTTTGTTAATATGATTGTATTTGTTTTATAGTTAGACAGTGCTACATCATTGATTCAGGCAGCCAAGAATTTGATGAATACTGTAGTATTAACTGTTAAAGCAGCCTATGTGGCATCAACCAAGGTAAATTACTTATTTTGTGTCGTCCACATAGTAGAGTCCACATCAGGATCACTGTCTGGTGTCGTCCACATCATGTCACACTTTTTAAAAATCTCAAATCATCCTCAATCTATTGATAAAAAACAACCAAACTTATTCTGTGAATTCATAAATTAATGTATACATTTATTAATACAAATCACCTGAAAAGTATGTGAAGTTAAATTAATGGGAATTAGTGTTATTGTTTAAATGAAGTAATCAATTTATTAATAAAAATATCAGATTACTGAGTAACTGTAAATTAACTTCATTAACCTTTCAATTTTAATTATGTTTTTCATGCAAAGTTTTAAATTTTTGAAATACATCACTAAAACTACATATTCTATTTTAAGAGATGTTTAAAGAGGTATGGCTTAGGTTAATCTGATGGGTTAATAAAATGAATTGATTAAAAGAATAATGACAAAAGAAACAAAATTAGTGGTCAAAATATTTTTCTACGCTCACTGACCCGTATTAAGACAAAAAATATTTCAATAGTTTGACTTTATTTAGACATATTTACAATGAAGCTGTTTTCAAGGCAAACCGTAATTTACACCTTTACAACTTCTCCTCATGATCAGACCACATGAGCTAATACATATGTACTTTCCTATGTGTTATAAGATAAGATAAGATAAGAAAACTTTATTTGAATTCGGTTTTTGAATAACAATAAACACAAGCTCTCAGGAGCTTTTTACCGAATATACATATATAGTAGCACAAGATACATACAAATATTAACATAATCACATAAACACACATATAAAGCACATACAGTTAGCAAATGCAACATAAAAAGCACAAAAATAAAAGACATACTAAAACATGCTGAAGCAATATCAAGCAAACATAAAATAACTAAGCAGCATTAAAACTTGGAAAAAGCACTAGAAATAAAACAGAAAGCTGAATATGTTATCTGCATGCAGAACAACGACATACTGAGCCATTCCAGGACTGAATCAAACTTTTAAAGTGGTTGAAACTGTTTTCAAAATGCTAATTATTTCTTCTTTTTATTTCAGTACAAAGTGCCAGGCCAAAAGGTACAGTATAAAAATGCCATCACAACATTTGTTTTGTCTTGTACAAAGAAAATGTCAGATGTTTTTTTATCCTAATTTTATTTTTCTATATTAAACAAATGTCATTAAGTTCATTCTAAAAGATGTTGTTAACAGTTTATTTAGAAAACATTCAGACACATATAAACGTGTAACATGAGGTCAAATATAACAAAATAATGTTAATTAACATGACGGAATAAACAAATGACAAACAGAATAGTTAATACAAACATGCTTCATAAAAGTTATGACAAATATTCTGTATACATATAATATACAAATTCATAAAAAGGCTGCAATTTTTCTTATAAACATAGATACTTTTTTTTATAAATTGAGAGTTACAAATTGAGAGTAGACTTACAAGTTTAACATAAGATGGATGGATTCTATAATAATTCGGTATATAATTGTTTCTTAATATTACAACAATTTCATTTTCACATAAGAACAGAATATGAAATTCATCCCCAATCCCATCCCACACAATTTACATTTTCTGTCTTCCCTTGGGATATTATACCAGATGCCCTGTTTCGATTGGTAAGCGTAAATTTGATGTTCGGTATTTAGTTATCCATTTTCTAACAATACATCATTTCATTACATCTGTAAATACAGAGAAATTTAACTCTACATAACAAATATTTAGGAAATTAAGAATGAACACAAAATTAGCAATAATTTTGTAATACATTACTGATCTGAACGGTTACTGTGTAATAACAGTATCAATTCTTGGAATTCTATTGACATGATAAATAAATGTATCCTTCTTTGGAAAAAAGAGACTAATTGAAAGTGATAATAATGAAGTCCCTGGTCAACAGAGAAACAAATATTGACCAGCGGTATGTTGTACTGTTTCTTAAGTCATTAAGATATAGCTATGATGCCTATTTAATTATTAATGGATGCCTGTGTTATATTTGTTTGTTCACACTAGATTAGTAAGTTAAATATGAAAAATAGTCAGTATTTTACTCTGCAGCAAATCACAACTTAACAAACAAGAATACTAAACAACTGAATAAAAACTTACAAAATACACACAAAAAAAGTAAACATTGAAGACACATAAAACAAGAGAACCAAAACTGTAAGTCATTTTATTTCTGTGGAATGGAAATTCAATAAGGCAGTCAGAAATTTTGTTAAAGGTTTTTTTTTTAAACTGCTAGAAGTATTTGAAAGTACACAGGAATGATCATCTTTAATTGAATGTTGCTTTTAATCCAAGATGGCCACCATGACTGATGGTGATATTGTTAATACATCAGACCTGACCTAATACATGTAGTTAGATTATCACACTGCACATATATATATATATATATATATACACGTCTGAAAATTAAACCAAACAGTGTTAGAATTAGATTTTAGAGCTGTCAAATTTTTGTTCTTCCCTCGACGGGATTTGAACCCACACCATTGTTACACTGCAGCACCATTCGCTTAGCCTTACGTCCAGCGCCCTAGACCACTCGACTACATCCACTCCCTAAAAAAGGAGCTTCAATAGTCGTAGTGTTACCTTGTCTCGTAAGGCAAATATCTAGGGATAGGCGTAAGACATGTGTATAAGCGTGTGTAGATGGTACATATATACTTAATATTATAATTTGACAGCAATCTAACTCAGCAATTTTTAATATATTGGATAGGATAATGAAGAATTATTCATTATACAGTCACAGGAAATAAAGTATATTATACAAACGTCTAGAAGCAAGTGACAACCATACAATATATCTGTCCCACTGGATCTCAAAGTTACTTTAAAGGATACTAGGTTAATACTAAATATTATATACGTCTGAAAATTAAACCAAACAGTGTTAGAATTAGATTTTAGAGCTGTCAAATTTTTGTTCTTCCCTCGACGGGATTTGAACCCACACCATTGTTACACTGCAGCACCATTCGCTTAGCCTTACGTCCAGCGCCCTAGACCACTCGACTACATCCACTCCCTAAAAAAGGAGCTTCAATAGTCGTAGTGTTACCTTGTCTCGTAAGGCAAATATCTAGGGATAGGCGTAAGACATGTGTATAAGCGTGTGTAGATGGTACATATATACTTAATATTATAATTTGACAGCAATCTAACTCAGCAATTTTTTATATATTGGATAGGATAATGAAGAATTATTCATTATACAGTCACAGGAAATAAAGTATATTATACAAACGTCTAGAAGCAAGTGACAACCATACAATATATCTGTCCCACTGGATCTCAAAGTTACTTTAAAGGATACTAGGTTAATACTAAATATTATATACGTCTGAAAATTAAACCAAACAGTGTTAGAATTAGATTTTAGATATATATATAGCTGGATTTTTTTGGATTTTTTTTATACAGAATCCAGTTATGTGGAGGATGAAGGCCCCAGAAAAGAAACCACTAGTAAGGAAAGAAGATGTTAAAGAATTACGATCACAGATCAGAAAAAGTGCTGTCAAAAAGAACATAGAACCTGTCAAGGCCCTCAGCGAGTTCCAGGAGATGGACACTTTCTGTTGATAAAAAGGACGAAATAGTTAAAAACATTCTATGTTAGATAAATTAAGTATTATAAGATGAACAAGGTTATACCGGGAAAAGCTTGTATACAATCTTGAACATTTTTATAGCAGGAAAATATTTGATACAATATTTTTTTATAATGAAAATTTTATTATATACAAGAAACAGTTTTTGAAAAGGATGAAATGTAAATGTGATTAGAAATTTACAAAAGCATATCATACTGTTAGTTTTAAAGAGTAAAAATGTCAACAAAAATTAGATTGCCATCAAAATATATAATAATGTTCAGGGGAAATTATTAGAAAATATAACAAAAGTACAATTTTTGATGTCAGCATACATTTTGTCCATATTAATTGTTTACAATGAAAATAAATAAATCTTGTATATATGTTTATTAAAAATGTGGAAGATGGTAGCCATTTTGATAAAGTTGTGTAATATTTTTCATATGTAATCTTTCCTTTGAGAGTAATGATGTCTCATGTAAGCTAATCTGATTGATTAATGTGGTGTTCTGTGTCTTTATAATTTAACCAAGGAAATGGAATCTGATTGGTAGTTAGTGTCACATTACCTTAATGATTTATTCAATGAGATGTGATCTAATTGATTTTAATATCATCACATGACCTGATGTAATCAATGATATGAATCAGTTTACTTTATGAGTTGATTAATGAGAGATCTAATTGATTTTAATATCACATGACCTTGTGTAATCAATGAGATGAATCAGTTTACTGATGGTATTACATGACTTATTGATTTAATCTGCATCATTAAATTTGAATCAGCATTTTACATGCAGAATGTGAAATAGGAATATGGTTTTCACTTATAAGTCAGTACATGGTTAAGTTACATTTTGAAAAATAATTTTCTTTTTTTGTGATCAAAATTCATTGTTTATATTATTGACTTAATTGTTGAATGGTAGATATTGCATTTCATTAAATTATAATGTTCACTGATACTTCATTGTCATATACATTATAATAGAATCTCTGGAATACTTATTAAGATCTCCTGGCCAAAGTCCAAGGAAGCTTTTAGTATCACTAGGTGTCTGTCATCTTTAGTCATTCACTTTTTCACATTGATGAATTAAATCTTTTACTGCAAAACTGCTGGACCGAATGAAATCAAATATAGCAGAGATGATCCTTGGGAAAAAGGTGATTTGGAGTTGTACAAATGAAGCTGATTCTTCTAGAGGAAGATGGTAGTAGGTGGCCTAAAAAGAGTAAATTAAGTAAATCCTTTTAAACAAATTGTACGGGGTTAGTGATACAGGTTCATGAGAGCCTCTAGTTTTTTCATAGTTATGTCTTTCAGTTACATTTAGGTTGTGCTGGACTAATTTACGCATATCATTTTTTAAATGTTCAAATTTATTTTAATATGTTAAAATGTGTTTTAATTATAGGTTTTTTGAATATCAGCATATTTTGCTGTCAGAGTTGTGTAATTTATTATAGAATTTTTTTATTTGATGAAATTGGATCATAGATTTTCTATTGACAATACTTCTTTATAATTTTGTAGAAGTTCAAGTTTTTATTAATGAATATCCAGTGAAAATTATAATAGAATTTTGTGAAAAATTATGTATGCATATTAAATGTTTATTTTTATTATGTATTATATAAGATTTTCAAATAGTACAAAATTATGTTTATTTAAAGTAAAAAAAATAGATTTTGATTGTGAAAAACAAAATACAGTGTTTCAGTTTTCAGTTTTCATGCATAATTTGAGGTTGTGAACCTTTTTATACTACTGCAAAAATTTTGCAGATGAATTATGTTATGGGTCTGTCATCATTGTCGTCTGACGACTGAGTAGCTTCTAAGCAATAACTTATTCTACATGACTGATACTTCTAAAATTTTAACACAACAATCCTTGGTAGAAAATAAACTTTGTTTAATGTTTATCTGTTTTTGATAAAGTGTTTTTTAAAGAATTCCTCAGCACAATACATTTCAGAAATATGCCTAGAATAATAAGGATTTTATTACAGTTTTTGACATTAAAGTGGGGAATTTCAAAATTTATGCTTATTAATTTTCATCCAATTTTTTCTTTTGGCATTATGATCATAATTATAGGTTTATTGATGAGCTGTTAAAACATTTAAATATTTTATTTTGAAAATGGGTCTAAAGGTGGCCAAATTCCAACTTTTTGCAAAGTTGACAGTTTTTTTTGGGGGGGTGGGGGGGGGGGTTTTGTACAAAATTCTCATCTAAATGAGTTATTTATGATTCAATAAAGAAAATTCCTTATTTTATTTTGAAAAAAAAGTCTTAACTCTTATCAATTATGGTTTTCAAGTTAAATTTAGTGGATATGGAAGTCCTTGTCTACATGCTGGGTCCATATCATGCTGCGTCAGGCATAGCCCTTTATTTACTATGTATTTTGATAAATGAATATGTTTAAATGTTAAAATTATTGAAAAAGAACAATCTTTATATTATATTGTGTTGTAAACTGTAAATTAGAAAAGATATGGAAGGATTTCATTAAAAAGGGATATTTCTATATAATTTTTGTATGACTTGTATAACAGAGTCAACACATAGGATCATTGTCCATCATCGTCCGTGTTGTCATCACACTGTTGTTAATCCTCTTATTTAGTTACTCTTTTAGTACATTCCTTCTAATTAATAGGGCATGAAACTCTTTAAAACCATTGAATTTTCACTTGGAGATCATTTTGAGTTGAATGGTAACATCTGCTCTTACACAATGAAATCTGCTAATTGTAACCTGCCCATGGCAAAATGCAGCCTCCAATATTTACACTTAAAACATTGAAAGTGTTCCATATTGTGACATATAATGTTGATGATTTATCATTCTATCATGACAGGTACCAGGGGTAATGGTTTGGTTTTATGGCATTTAATGCCACTTTCAACAATATTTCAGATATATCATAGCAGTCAGTTTTATTGGTGGAGGAAACCGGAGTACACAGAGAAAACCACCGACCTGTTGCAAGTCACTGACAAACTTTATTACTTAATGTTTTATCGAGTACACTTCGCCATGAACAGGGTTCGAACTCACCACTTTTGTGGAGATAGGCACTGATTGCACAGGTAGTTGTAAATCCAACTACTATACGATCATGAGCATGATGGCCCCCCATGGGGTATGTAAATTATAAATAGCAACAAACAATTCCTTCCACCTCATAGTTGCATCACAGATGTGGACAATAAAAAACTCAAGAGAGCTAACAAGAGTAGTATATTTTATGGAGGGAAAGACTTGATATTGTTACTTGATTTGGACACCATGACAAGTATATTATTTGTGCATAGTACCGACAGGGGCGTAAGAGCCGAGAGGCACTTGCCCACACACTATGTTTTTGACAATGATTAATAAAAAGCTGAATATTTAGCATGAAAGCAAAACATGTTCAGTAGAAAGAGGTATAAGGTTGTGTTTGAAGCAAAATTAAAGCTTGCACCCCCTTTCTAGTCCACTGAATGATTTACTGGAAAGTATTATATGTAGATTACATTCCGTTAATGGTGTCTGCTGGAAATGGAACTCTTACTTGGACAACAAGTCTGATGTTTTATAGTGAGTGCCAAATATTGAGAATAAGTTACATTTTGATGAGATGATGATGATATCTGCTTTGTACTAGACCAACACACTTGATTGAATTTTCATAGTTCTAACTCACTGATACAGTTCACAGATAGACATTTAGTAAGAAAGGATATGGATGTAAATGAACACTAGAGACTATTCTGTTCTGTCGCTCCACTCAAAACACATCTCATATTCTATAGCTGCATGCTTGACAGAAAATGGAGTGTTTATGCTCCACAGCAGGAAAACATTGTTCCTTATCTATACCTAGGTTTGTCTCTTTGGCGGTTAGACTAGATAAATATAGAATTATAGTCCATATGTAGTTGTTCAGGCTTCTGTCAAACAACCCCCAAATTGACAGTATGTAGAATTACATTCCCTTAATTATTATTAATTATCTATTGAAAAAAATAATTCCGAAGGTAGGATTTGGACTTTTGTTTATAAATATCAAATTTAGCTCCCATATTATCAGTTCATCTGACCAAACTCCATATGGACTTATTGTCCATTAATTATGACTTATGTTAATTCAAAATTCAATCTTCTCAGAAATCACTGGAACTGAAACTTTGAAGGAACTTACCGTCAGTCAACCCCCCCGAAAAAGATTCCTCATTTCATTCCAATTTGACATTCAATAATATGGCTGACAGAGAACAAAGCAATTTCTGATTGGCTGAAATGTGTAGAAACCTCAGAAACCACTAGAGAGTCAGTCAGATAAGCGGGACACAACTCTTTTAAAGGCAATGGATCTGCCTCTTGTTGCCACTTCACGTGAATGGCAAATATATAAAGATGCAATAAAGGCTTTTGGGCACGATTTTTTTAACCTCATTTCATCCCATGTTTTTATGTAAAAATCTCATATTTATTTAATATAAAAACCAGCTGGCCAAACAATATTTCAGTTAAAAAATGCCGGTCTGTTAGTAGAGGAAACTGGAGTGTCTGTACAAGAAAACGACTGACCTGCCGCCAGTCAATGACAAACTTTATCACATAAAGTTGTATCAAGTACCCCTTATCATGATCGGGATTTCGAATTCGCAACTGTAGTGGTGATAGGTACTGATTGCATAGTTAGTTGTAAATCTAACTACCATACGATCATGACCACGACGGCTCCTTTGACCAATTGAGGCGAATGGATGAATACACATGAAAGCATAATGCAAACAACATATAATTTATGCGTGCATGTATACATTTGTATGCATTTCATAACACCAGATTAAAATAGTACTCAGGTTTACAATACAATGCATATGCTCTCTGTAAACTGCTAAAACACATAGTTGCAGACACAGTGAAACGCATCGAAAAGCAAATCTTAATATTACTAAATCATGATTTCAAATCAGGATATTCATGTTAAACCAAACTACTGGTTACAATAAATGATTTCATGAAATTATATGATGCTGGACTACAAATGGACAATTGATTACCAATATGAAAGCTTTATTTTGATTTTGGTATATTTTACCATTACAGATATGGAGCTTTTCACCGAATATAGATAAATATATACACAGCATAAAAACAGTAAGCATGCAAACATCAAAATTAATAAACACATCACCCTGCATCATATAATTTCATGAAATCATATCAGTTTGAATATACCAATGGGGTAATCAGAATCCGTAAATCGAAGAAGAATAGACAACACAAAAGAAAAAGGACAAACAATGATCTACAAAACACTACACAGAAAATGAAAGATCGAGTAACACGAATCCCACTAAAAACCAGGGGTGAACTCAAGTTCTCCGGTAGGTTTTGCCGTTCTTGTTCCACTAGTGACATGGAAATCGTGTTGGACACCAGTATACGTAATTAAATTTAAAAAAAAAATCCACACAAATAAAGCGTGGGAGTGAAAAGTGAAGACAAACTGAACATAGTTTTTACGCGGAAATCGTAGTGGATATCACAATATGGAAATAAAAACGCGAAGACATGTAATTTGACAACACTGAACAACACGAACCCCAACCCTTTTAATTTAGCCACTAAGAATCCTATGAGGGCCCGGGTGGATCAGTGAGTTAGGTAGTTGGATTATCTAACAACTCATACAAGCCTATCACTAATACGGCGTGGGTTCGCGCACGGCTTTGTAAATAACAAAAAGGGTGCACTCGACTCGCAGCCGCAAATGATAAAGCGTACCAGTTGCTTGCCTATGGTCGGTGGTTCTCTCCGGCTTCTTCCACCACTAAAACTTGTCGCCATGATATAACTGAAATATTGCTGAAAGTGGCGTTAAACACCAAAAAATCAAATCATTAAGAATCCTAGGTTCAGTAGCTACCTTGTTAATTTGCATCATCTCTCTATCAAAGAAACCGCGATAGGAACCACAAGCTCTGAAATATCCGCTTATCAACTGATAGATATATTGTCTTAAATATGCAGGTGCTGCTGGAATTGTTGTTGTACATGACAAATGAAAAGTTCACTGAGGGAAAATTGAAATAGTCTCTTTTGTCATAAAGTTTCGTTCTTAACATAAATAATTAACAAATAAAGCAGCCTGTTATAACAGATTGGTAATCTGTTGTAACAAATTAGTAATCTGTTTCAATAAATTAGAGCACCGTACAACATTCAAGTCGCATCGTCGAGAAATCATCCCCAACTTAAAATTATTTCCGTATTTGTAACCGTTACTGTTACAGTACTCGAGAAAATATTCTGTTAGCAAGTAAATATCCGGTTGGAAGATTTATGGGAAAATAATTCGATTCATTGTAAGTAAATCGTAAAATTTCTTGTTTTTAAGCGAATATCAAGAGAACAATGAAAAAACTAATACACATGGACTGGATTTGATTTATGAAACGATCGGATTCAAGTTTTTCACACCAACATTTTGTAGTTCACCAAGAAATCCATAATATCAGGTAGGGTCATTTGGTACACATGGACTGTTTACTTTTAGTGGTTACAAATTACACATGTCATAGGCTGACAAGGACAGTGTCAGTAGCGCCGTGACCGTCTTCCTCTTCACTACAAAGTTATACACCTCCAACAATTATAAGATACAGTAAATATTCATAGTGGAATTGTAAGTAATCATTTGCTTAGTTATGTCTAGTCCGAGATTCCACTGGCACTGGCTCTGCCGTCAGACGGTTTATTTTCCGACTTGTTGGAGCCGTGGGACGTCAGAGAGCTCTACATACGGAAAACAGCGGATTTGCGTCGATACATTTCCATGTTTCGTGGCTATCGGATTTTATTTTCTATCCGAAACCCTTATATAAATCGCTTCACCAATCATTTTTCTATTCATTCATAACCATCTTACCCTCAGGCTCAGTAGGGATGTCAAGCAAATAAAAAAATATAAAAAATCAAGCATGTGTTGTATATCACGAGGAATCCGGGTCGTTTTGCCCCGAATCCTGTTCACCCCGTGAGCCGTTTTGCCCCTATTTCCGTTCGCCCTGATTCCCTTTCGCCTCGGGTCGTTTCGCCCTCATTTATTAATAGTGCTTTAAAAAATGAAATATGGAAAATACCATTGCAAATATTCGTATTTTGGATGTTGTCAGGCTTGTTCATGGGTACTTTATTTTTGTCTTCCTCATAATTAACATGCTTTCTTGACATGTTTAATATTATGTATGGCTTCACTTTCATTGTTTGACACCTACAATTTCTTTGAACAATACAGTAATAAATTAGTATGTATGTATTGTTTGTTCTGCATTGCTTCAAATTACAATATTCTGCCAAAAGTATTGCAACATGTAAAAAAATCCCTACAACCCTAGTATATAATCAACCAAAACCATATTTTTTAAAAAAATTATTGTGAAGTCATTTCTGGATAGATTTTAACAAATTTTACACCAAAACATTCAGAATTGTTTATATTTTGATTGTTTATTTACTCATTATGTTCATGACATATTTTCTATTAACTGGTATTCTTTTAGAAAAAAAATCTTTCATTTCTATTCGTGCAATTTTCTAGACTTCATGCTGAACATAAACTCGTTCAAAATACCATTGGTACATTAATATTCTTTTATTTGTCTTTGTTTGTTTGTTTGTTTTTATTTTTGTTTTTGTTTTATTTGTTTGTTTGTATATTTGTTTTTGTTTTTTTTTCTTTTCTTTTTTCGTTTTTTTGTTTGTGTAAGTGTTCTTTTATTTATACATGAACGCTGATGTAGGGTTTGTTTAGTGTTTTAAATATTCTGTACCAGTAGCTATTAGTCTTTTTTTATATAAAATTTATACCAAGTCGGACCTTACAGTTTGTTGGTTTTTACATTATTTTCTAATTGTACACGGTATATGATTTCTTGTGTAGTAGTGTGTGGTAAATCGTGCGACCGAATTAGTAATCGACATCAAAGAATAAAAATAATTACAATTTTCAATTTTTTATCAATTTCTCTTTATTTTATTTTTTTCCAGTTTAATTAGTAATTGACCAATAATTATTAAATATTATAATATAACATCAAGATGATGTTAACTCCGATGTTTATCATATATTTTTATTATTTTTATTTTATTTTTATGTTATTATTTTTTTTGTATACAACTAATAAATAAATAATTACTAAAAAAAATTGTCGAAAAAGACTTCATCTATTATTATATAATAGCGATTAAGTGGGGCGAATCGACTCACTTTCTGGGGTGAATTGACCCGGGGCGAACAGGTAATCGGGGAGAAACGACCCGGCACAGTAAAGGTATTTTTTATTAGAAACACAATGATGTAATTATTTTTTCAATGCTTGGAGTCATTCAAAAGTTACAGCTCTTTGAGTAGGACCACCGTCAGCAAAAGTGTCTGTCAAAATCTGCGTTTTTTTTATTTTTCAGAGGGTCTTTCAAAAATTAAGAATGTCACTACAAAACATACCCTTAACTATGATTTCATCAGTATTTTGGCTTATGCTTCCGTCAAAAGTTGCATCAGGCAGGCGAGTTTTGTAATCAGTTGATTTAACCGGTTTATTTTTAGTGAAGGTTTTGGTTTTTTTGCTAATCAAGGTCACTTGCAAGCGTTAAAGGTACGTGATTTAAAACTTTTATGTCCGAGTCAATAGCGTGGTTTAAAAGATAGGGAAATCAAAGTAAGAATTTAAATTGAAAAAATATATTGGCGAGGAAATGAGAATGTTCCGGAAATATCAACTCGCCGTCTGGCGATTTTTCAGTCAGTAAGCAAACAAACAACAAGAAATAAATCGTTCATAAAGAAATATTATGCAGAGAAATATGGATTTTTTAATACTTTTTATAAGATTGATATTATTGGATTTAATAATTTTAGTTTTTTGCCTTTCTGATAAAATTCTGGGCTGTTTTAACACAGTTCGTAACATCAAAGGTTAACATGGTGACAGATAGGCGAGTGCCCAGCTGGCGATACCTTTAACATCCCTACCTTCAGAAAGTGGTGTTACACTCGATTACAGCACGATTTTCCCTTAGATCCTATGATTTCGTCATTTCACATCCATTTTGGAACATTTGTCACGTGACTTCGAGAAAACTACGATGACCGCAATGTATCATGGGAGATGATTTGCATGTAATTTATAAACAAACAAACAAATATTTTTATTGCCAATCATAGGCAGAACAATTAACATAAAATTTAATACAGTTGATTACACTGATTGGTAATGATTTTAACAGCAATAGTGAATTACAGATAACCATAAGAAAAAAAAATATGATCTTACCTTGTCCAAAAAGGGGGGACATAACACATGCTCTTTCCGAAGCCTGTGGGTAACACTGCCATTGAATCTTTTCTTTCTAACACATTTTGTATTATTTCCTTCTGCTCTGATTTGAGCTGTAGATGGAACTGTTTGTCCTGCAGAATACGCTTTATATTTATGTTGTTTACGTATGCAAATAATTTGGCACGCTGCATTAAGTAGCTCCCATCATGCAATGCGTTGCTGTCATCATTCAGTTAGTATTGCGAGATCACGTTTGTAGGTTCGAAAATGAAAGTCAACATGGCGAAATGATGGTCTAAGACAAAATCGTGCTGTAATGGAGTGTAACACCACTTTCTGAGGGTAAGATGGTTATGAATGAATAGAAAAATGATTAGTGAAGCGATTTATATAAGGGTTTCAGATAGAAAATAAAATCTGATAGCCACGAAACGTGGAAATGTGTCGATGCAGAGTTGGAGCGGCAAATCCACTGTTTTCCGTATGTAGAGCTCTCTGACGTCCCACGGCTCCAGCAAGTTGAAAAAAAAACCGTCGGACGGCAGAGGAATCTCGGACTAAGTTATGTCATACAGTAAGTAGTCAGTAGACACACTCACACAGAGACATGTTATTGTTAATGATTATACTCTGTGAATGTGTCATTATTTAAAGTCGACTAAAATGGACAAGATATTCTTAAAGTTAAATAGAAAGTCAGTATTAAAGAGCAGGTGTCAGACCTGTAAAACAAGCAATACTCTATGCCACATGAATATTTTTTTTATTTGTCCATTATCTTGCATTGAAAATAAAATACTCTAGTCTACTCACTAGCTGCAGAACCGTAGCTCTTGAAAGTCCTGTTTTTACCATATGCTTTGGATAGCCATTTGTAAACTTGCGAAATAATGACTCCAATAGACCATTTAATTTGTACATTTCTGACTTTGATTCTAAAATTATACATTTCATGGGAGTTGAGGGCCACAAGGAAGATTATCTTATTGTTGCTAACTGTGTTGCCCTCTTGAAATAAAGTCATTACTTACTTTCCATGCAAAACTCAACAAAAATTACATGTATTTTTTCCCATAATTTGTTCAAAATAATAACGTAACAACTTACAAATTTTCTATTTGCTATAAAATTATATAATCCTCTGAATTTTTACAATGTTCAAATATCTACAAATTATGAGAAAATTATACTAAAATTTGTTGTCCTTTCCATTGCTCATGCTAGACACTGAAGGTACCATTTTACCAATTGTAAGGGAAATTACTCTTATGAAAAGGTAATTTAATCTCATTACTCAAATAAATAAAAGGGCCCGGGTGGCTCTATGAGTTAGGTAGTTGGGTTACCTAACAACTCATACAAGCCCATCACCAATACGCCGTGGGTTCGCGTCCGGCTTTTTAAATTACAAAAAAGAGTGCACTCGACTCGCAGCAGCAAGTGATAAAGTTTACCAGTTGCTTGCCCACGGTTGGTGGTTCTCGCTGGGTACTCCGGCTTCTTCCACCACTAAAACTTGTCACCATGATATAGCTGAAATATTGCTGAAAGTGGCGTTAAACACAATAAATCAAATCAAATCAAATAAGTAAATTTATATTTTTTGGTTCATCAAATATTTTTCTGCAATTTTTTATGGTTTAAAACGGCCTTTAAAAGTGCTAAATGCATATGCTCTTAACTCCATTTTTTTATCCCCCCCCCCCCTCCGACACGTAATTGACTATGAAAAATGTGTAGAAATGTATTGCTCAGCTTTACACTGACTTTTCAAGAAATTGTTAGTACAAACAGAGGTTCCAATATAATTTTGGTTTTTAATAGGAAATGTACAGCTGGTGCATGTACTTACTTCCCTTTCTTGTCATTTAAATATATTGTCTTTGAAAAAAGGTTTTAAATTCTGATTTTCCCTTAAAGACTTTTGTGAATTTGTCATCTTTATACTTTTGGTTAGAAACTTTTCATGCACTCTCAATTGTGAATTTAAAAGTAAAATAGTATACAAATGTATAATTTATGGTACACATTGATAAGGTCAGGTGAATAAAAAGTAACTGATGGGTAAACTAGTCATGAAAAAAAAATCAGGTTAATGGTTCTCAATGAAAAAAATGGAGAAAAAGAAAGTATCAAAGAAAGCCACCGTGGAACTTAAAAGCAAGACTGTTTTTATACAATGTACTGTATGACTGCAAATGTTGTGTAAATATGTCATGGGTCTATCATTGTTCCTTTGTAGACACAAGCTAATGGTTTCTGTGCAACAACTTTTGTTCTAGTTGACTGATCCTTCTGACTTTTTAGCTCAACGATCATTGTACAGATTAAAGGTTAGAATTGATTTGGAGGATTGTAGCCCTACCCATTTCTAAATGAGTGACCCACATTTTTTAAAAGTAAATTTCTCAGGAAAATCCTTTTCAGAGAAATGCGGGAACTGTTGTGGTCGTGATCGTATGGTAATTGAATTTACAAGTAACGGTACCTGTGCAATCAGTGCATATCACCACTAAAGTTGTGAGTTCGAACCCCTTTCATGGCGAGGTGTACTCGATACAACATGTGATAAAGTTTGTCTGCGGTTTTCTCTAGGTATTCCGATTTCATCCACAAATAAAACTGACCTCCACGATATAACTGAAATACTGTTGAAAGTGGCATTAAGCACCATAAAACCAACCAACCAATCAGAAAAATGCATAAGGTTATTATATATCTAATAGGAGTGAAAAAGGAGAGAAATTTGTAAATTTGAACTGTTTACCTCATGTGAGGTGTATTTTCTCATCACTTTGTATTATTATCATTGACTTAAAGTTTTCACATTTTAATAATCTCCCCTATAAGTACTGAACCATTTTCAACCAATGTTTGGTGAAATTCTAGAAAGGTACTTGGTTGTTACTCTATAAAATTTGTGTACGATAGGCCTGTTCATCTTCAAAGATGGCCATCGTTACTAAATATAGAAATTTCTTATAATGGCCATCACTTCTTCATTTTTTGTTGGAAAGAGCTAAAATTTAGACAGTAAGTATATGGTAATGAGTTGGTTGGCATATACATATGTGTTTTTCTGTAACATTTGCAATATTGCCAAAATGTGGCAAATATGCAAATTATGCCTAATTTGATCGAAATTAATTTTAAAATTTGAAGATTCAATTTTGTACCAATGAATGACGCAGTATCTATTGAACTTGTGCTATGATACATGTATGCAATGGTTCATTAAATCTTCTTTTACTGTCAGTGATACAGACTCTTGTGAGCCTTTAGTTTATTTTTCATCTTAATTTTAATGTGCTTTTTTTGTGGAAAAATGTGCATATTTATGTAGGTTATTGAGCACAAGCTCTCTCCTTTTTACATATGAAATGGTAAAAATTCTATCAATAAAATAGAATAATTATGTTCATTTAATACAATTACATGTAATTATGAGCACTATTAAAGTACACGTACTTGGTATATATGTACAATGGGTATAGAATAAGTGAAGTGAAATTTGTAGACTTTCTAAACATTTGTAATAAACATGTTAGAAGTTAAAACAAATAAAACAAAGCAAAACAAATTAGCAAGATTGAGAAAAAAGCATTTTAAATGAAATGATGAATGTCATGTTTATAACATGTACATGTACTTGTAAAGGTTCAAAAAGGGCTGAAATTTCACATGCTTGCATGGTACATATATGGTTTTAATATTTCATCCAATTTTGATGTGCTTTATTACTTTGAATTGATTGTGTTTAGAGCTTCCAGTAGTATTCAATGGTTTTCTTTGTCTTTTACGATTTTGAGATACACAAGATAAACTTGACCAAAAGGGACCATAAAGTGCCAATTTCGAAAATTTGGACATGTTCATTTTTCATCCAATTTTAATAGTTGTTTTTTTGGCAAAATGCCCATCTTAATGGTTTATTTAAAAGCTAATAAAGAAAATTACCTATTTTATTTTGTAGGAGTGGTCTTAATTCTTAAATATCATAATTTATTTTGGAAGGTTTACATAATTTTTTTTTCCTTTATTTTCATACAAAATGCTCTGCATTTGTTTTTCAATCAGATTTGACCAATTCTTGTAAATGCTTTTCAAGATGAAAGGGGTTAATTTTGATGTGGTTTTGTTTTCGTCTGCGACGAAAGTCGCTGTGGATGAGATATAGGCATTGCTTTTCGAGCTACAGCAACAGCGACGAAGGTGTTAACAATGACAAGTTTTTGTGATTCTGTCAGTTTCTATGTTACCATACAACCCATACTTGCTCTGCACAGTGATCATGGAGGGTACTTTGGTACAGGTCAACCAGGTACGTGGATGTCTTTGACATCTGATCTTGACCTCATTTTCATGGTCTACTGACTTTGTTAGATTTAGGTCAATTTTGTGTGCTGGGCCAGGGGTCAGTTTATGGTTTACTATAAAAGCTAGGTTCACTATTTGGTCCACACATTGATCATGAAGGGTTTATGTCAGTCAGGCATTTTTGCCTGACCTAGACTTCATTTTCAATTTCATGGTTTACTGCCTTTGTTTTATTTTATTTCAAGGTTTTGTGATTAGGCCAGTTTATTATTGTGATACAACCATATTTGTGGGATAAATATGATTGTATCACAATGGATAAACTGGCCAATGATCAAGGAGGATACTTGTCAGCTATATTTGTAGGCATGTTTCGTCTGACCTTGACCTCATTTTCATGGTCTACTGAATATTTAGCTCGCCTGGCCAAATGTCATGTGAGCTTTTGCAATCATTTGGGAATTTGGGGTCTTTTGTCGGTCATCCATTGTCCGTCATCCGGTAACTTTTCACATTTTAATCTTCTTCTGCAAATATGCACAACCAATTGAACCACACTTGTCAAGGAATGTCCTTCGGAAGAGTAGATTCAGATTTGTGCAAATGAAGTTGATCCTCTGTGGGAGGGGCTATTAGAGGACCTAATTAATGGTAATCAGTAAATTTTATAAAGGTTTCTCCTCAAATACCAGTTATAGAAATGTTACAATTTTTGCTGTGCAGCATCATTAATATGATACAATGTATGTGGATATAAATGTGTACAAACGAGGTCAAAAACTTGGTTACAGTAAATGTGGTGGAGAAGGAAGTCTTTTTCAGTTTGCTCTGGTCGTATCATGCTGTGCCTCACGTAGCCTTTTTTCTATAGATCAGTTCATGTTATTGTGTTTAATTGCATTTTAAACACTGTCACATATCAGTTATTTTGTTGTAATGTTTTAATGAAGGAATGCATTTGGAAAACAATGACTGTTGTCTGGTATGTTTTGTGAGACTACCATACTAGTAATCTATTGAAAATGAGTGGCACACTGGCATATCCAATGGTTTCCATGGCTAGTTGACCTGTTTTGACTAAGTGCCATTAAATTCCCCCAAAAATTCCACCAACTTAGTACTGGTATCAGTGATTGTATAACCCAAGGTCTAGTTTACTCTATTAATTCTATTGAATGATGATGTTCTCATGACAATTTCTCTATTTAATTTACTTACAGCTGGAGATTGAGATTCATACTCACACCCTAAAATAATGCAATCAGACCACTCAATTTTAAAACAATTCAATCGGATCACTAGATTTTAAAACAATCCAATCAGAACACTAGATTAAAAAAAAACAATAAGAAAACTTGATTTTCAAACAATCCAATTAGAAAACTTGATTTTCAAACAATCCAATCAGAACACTAGATTTTAAAACAATCCAATCAGAACACTGAATTTTAAAACAATCCAACCAGAACACTGAATTTTAAAACAATCCAATCAGAACACTCAATTTTAAAACAATCCAATCAGTACAAGAATATGTATTGGAAAGTCATTAATGCTTATATTTTCTTTCTAATTCTTTGTTGAAATATGAAGGTATCACCAATGGCAATGACAAACAATGATATCTACAGGAGACATTATATTATTATTAGCCACAGTATGTATTAATTAGCAGACATAAGCAGGATTTCTGCTCATGTTCTTAGAAAAAGGAGACTTATCCCCTTATTTTATTCTTATGATTTAGATTTTAACTGAAAAGAGGACAAATGGTACCTCATCGTTATATTAAAGTCTGGTGTATATCCATACATATGGAGAGAGAACTTTATCAAACCCATATTTAAGGGTGGTTGTGTTAGCGACCCTTCAAATTACAGGGGTATTGCCTTATCTAGTTGTATGGGAAAATTTTTCTCAAAAATTTTGTACAACAGATTAGAACAATATCTTGATACTAATTCTATTATTTGCAAGAAACAAATTGGCTTCAAAAAAGGATCAAGAACAAGTGATCACATTTTAACTCTTAAAACTATCATTGACAAAGCCTTTAAATCATCAAAGAAAGTATATGCATGCTTTATAGACTTTATAAAGGCCTTTGATACAATCAATAGGGAAGCACTTTTTTTTACAAACTTTCCCAATATAATATAAAAGGTCCCTTTTTTGATATTATACAAAACATGTACAAAGAAGTATTGTTTGCAGTTAGATCACAAGATGGCATAACTGACTTTTTTTAATCTAAAGTAAGGGTTAAACAGGGTTGCATCTTGAGCCCCACACTTTTTTCAATATATATAAATGATCTTGTGACTCATTTTGATGAAAGTTGTGATCCAGTCAAATTGATGGAAAGAAATGTGTCATGTCTTCTATATGAGGACGATTTAGTTCTTATTTCAGAATCGGCAATAGGCTTACAAAATTCTTTGAATATACTAAGTTGCTACTGCGACAAATGGAATCTAACTGTTAATCTAGACAAAGCAAAGAGTATGATCTTTAATAAAGCTGGCAGAAAGTTGACCAGAGAAAGTTTTTTGTATAAGAATAACAGAATTGATCTAGGAATGGAGTACAAATATTTAGGGATTATTTTAAAAACCTCTGGAATTTTTACAAACGCTGTGGAAATGTTATGTAAAAAGGCTACTAAGTCCTTATTTTGTATAAGACAACTCTTGATGTCAGAAAAATCTTAATATTTTAACCCATCTCAAAATTTTGGAAACATGTGTTAAGCCAATTCTGGTATACTGTAAGTGAAATTTGGTGACTGAATATTGTGAAAAGTAATGTTGATTTAGAATAAAAATATCTGTCTATGTTGCCTGTAAAGGTTCAAATTAAATTTGCAAAAGCCCTGTTAGGAGTAAATAAACAAGCTGTCAATTTAGCAGTTCTTGGTGAGCTAGGAATGTATCCAAACTATTCACGCTTTTAAATCAGCGATTGAATTCTGGCTCCACATACTTAAATCAGAAGATACTCTTTTGTATAAAGCTTATGAAACTAACAGAAGTCTACAGCTTTGCGACAAGGATCAAAATACTTTTGAATAAGCTTCATTTCTCCCATGTTTGGGATAATCAAAGTACTTTTTCTAACAAGTGACTTCTTCACTCAATTTATGAAAAATTAACTGAAAATTTTAATATGTTCTGGAAAACTAGAATTTTTGATACACCTATTTATTTTTAGATATTGACAAAACTTTAATAAAAACAATTTACGCAAATAAAAATTAGTAACAATAAGCTTATGATTGAATTGGGAAGACATAATAAAATGGATATTAATAACAGGATTTGTCCCCTGTGTAAAAATGGAGTTGAGGATGAATATCATTTTATTATTTTATGTTCCACTCCAGCCTCAACAATATTAGGAATAAAATGTTTGCCAATATTCTTAGTATTTTTCCATTTTTTCATGTATTGATTGATGAGAAAAAGTTCCTTTATTTATTTCAATGTGAAAAATATGATATTGTAGAAATTATTGTGAGGGGAGTAAACGACATGTATAATAGGAGAAATGCGTTGATTGATAAATAATTTTTTTAAAGACTTCTGTAAAAGATATATTTGTGTATTGTTTAAAAAATGATGGCAACTCATTGCACAATGTGACAGTTTCATGAAATATAGATCACTAATGACTATTATATGTTCTATTTTGATTGATATTTAAAATGTACCACCTCCTCATACTAAATGTCATTAGGGAGTCATGTGTTTCAAACATGTATATATGTAGTTTGATTGTAGTTAACAGTCTCTTTGTTTTGTATTTAATGTGTTGTTTTGGTAACAATCCTTTGTATATGGATTTCAGACCAATAAAAATTATGTTCTGATCTGTTCTGGAGTCAGAGGAGTGTATTTTTTTGTATGCAGAAAACATGTATCTTAAAATTGCAGTATTTTTTAGATATTTTTAGTTCAAATTGGTACTCACTGCCCTTTCCTCCCAGAATAACAAGCTTATAGGTTTCTTGGTAAAATTACATTTTGGAACGCGGTGAAAAAGGTAAACACCACTTACACTGGGAGCACTGGCAAAGAAGATAGTCAGTCTTCTAATAATATTTATCACGTTTAGTGCTATATATATTTTTCACTAATTGTATCTAAGACTTGAGATAAAAAATTGAGAAGATGAAAGAATTTCTTCTGGTTTGTGATGTTCCAATCCTAGAGTATATAATATTCTTATTTATTACATGATTAATTAGACTTATCACAGATATGTAAAAAATCTAGTTTTAAAAGTCCAACTTTTATTGGTGTAGATGCATTCATATATATAGTTGAATGAAGAGATTCAAAATCAATGGTTAAAAAAAAATAATGTTGAAAATAAATCATAATATTAAATAAGTATAGAAGAATTTTATTCTGTATGTACTTTTTGTAGCTCACCTGACCCAAAGGGTCAAGTGAGGTATATAGATATATTGTCATCACTTTGCATTAGTCGTCCTTGTTCTGGGGGTGTCATCTTCATTTGTGGCCGTAAGCCTTTCAGTGGTCCAATTGGAAACAAACTTGGTAAAAATCTTCATTGGATGATCCTCTAAAAAGTTTATGCTATTTTTCTATTGGAAATCCAATAAGGAAACGAGCCCCAAAGGCGCTAAAAAGAGTGCAATTCTCTATATAAACTTGAGTGGGTTTTTACCCCATTGTATGGAAATCAGTTGAGTATCCTGTATTTACTTGAGTATATGTATTTGAAACTCTGTATATATATTTTCATTATGTCTCCCCCCACTTTTGTGGGGAGACATATTGTTTTTGTCCTGTCCGTCTGTCCGTCTGTCCGTCACACAATTTGTCAGTGCAACTCCTCTGAATCTACTGAACAGAATTTCATGAAACTTGGTAGATAGTAAGGACACCATATGTAGTTGTGCATATTACCAGGAAATTTTGATCGCCTGAATTTTGTGGGAGTTATGCCCCTTTGAACTTAGAAATTTCCCGAAATGTACTACTGAAGCAGCTTGTCAGCGCAACTCCTCTGAAACTACTGAACAGAATTTCATGAAACTTAGTAGGTAGTAAGGACACCATATGTAGTTGTGCATATTACCAGGAAATGTTGATCCCCTAAATTTTGTGGGAGTTATGCTCCTTTGAACTTATAAATTTCCCGAAATGTACTACTGAAGCAGCTTGTCAGCACAACTCCTCTGAAACTACTGAACAGAATTTCATGAAACCTGGTAAGTAGTAAGGACACCATATGTAGTTGTGCATATTACCAGGAAATGTTGATACCCTAAATTTTGTGGGAGTTATTTGCAAACACTCTAGTGTAATATCCCTTACTGAAACTTGTACATATATATATATGTACAAGAGGCTATCATAATGTCACTATTTCCCTGAACATCACCAATCCATTGATTTTAGAAGAACAAAACTCCTTTAAAATCATTGGAACATAGGCTGAGCAATTTTCTGGAATGTGGAACTTTGCCATGACAATATGGAATAGTACCTGTAACCCTTGCTTTAGCACTTTTGATCATTTTTTTTTGTGTTTCATGGATTAAAAACAGGTTTTTTTTGTTATTCATTGAAGGTTAATTTTATTTGTTACCCAAATAATTTTTTTACCTGTGACTACAGTTTGTGGGACGGGGGAGACATACGTTTTTGCGGGCAAAAACAAACTTTAATTCTAATTTGTTATTACATTTGTATATTAATAGTTTATATGAATATATGTGAAGTCAGCATATTTATACCCCCCGCAAACAAAGTTTGGGGGGTATATAGGAATCACCCTGTCTGTCCGTCCGTCTATGTACCTTGTAAGCGCAACTCCTCCTAAACCGCTTATTGGATTTTTATGAAACTTTACACATTTGTAGTACACTACCTGCAGATGTGCATGTAGGAATACGGTTGCTGTCCAAAATTTAAAAGGCGAGATAATTCAACTTATACTTTCACGAAAAGGGGGGGGGGGGTAGGGGCATGTACCTTGTAAGCGCAACTCCTCCTAAACGACTTATTGGTTTTTTATGAAACTTTACACATTTGTAGTACACAACCTGCAGATGTGCATGAAGGAATATGGTTGTTGTCCAAAATATAAAAGGCGTTATATCAACTTATACTTTCATGAAAAGGGGGGGGGGGGCATGTACCTTGTAAGTGCAACTCCTCCTAAACGACTTATTGGATTTTTATGAAACTTTACACATTTGTAGATGTGCATGAAGGAATATGGTTGCTCCAACTTGCTGTCCGAAATTTAAAAGGCGATATAATTCAACTAATACTTTCACGAAAAGGGGGGGGGGGGGGGCATGTATGTACCTTGTAAGTGCAACTCCTCCTAAACGACTTATTGGATTTTTATGAAACTTTACACAGTTGTAGTACACAACCTGCAGATGTGCATGAAGGAATACCGTTGCTGTCTAAAATTTAGAAGGGGAGATAATTCTCAACTTATACTTTCATGAAAAGAAGGAGGGCATGTACCTTGTAAGCGCAACTCCTCCTAAACAGCTTATTGGATTTTTATGAAACTTTACACAGTTGTAATACACTACCTGCAGATGTGCATGAAGGAATATGGTTGCTGTCCAAAATTTGGAAGGGGAGATAATTTAACTTATACTCTAAAATACGTTCTGTATGGAGAGATGGGCTTGTAAGTGCAACTCCTCCTAAACGGCTCATTGGATTTAAATGAAACTTTACACAGTTGTAATACACTGCCTGCAGATGTGCATGAAGGGATATGATTCCTGTCAAAAATTTGGAAGGTGATGTAAGCATAACTATTCCTGAATGAAATAAGATTTTAATTGATCTGTTCACATCTGGATATTTGCAATATAAAAACTACTCAAGAATAAATAATTAATTTTGAATCAATAACATTTGATGTGACCTATATCCTCTTGTACAAAAGATAGGAAATGTTGTAATCCTCATGTATACTGATGAAACTGTATTGGTTTAAAACCGTTTTAAACAATCCCACTTTGTTGAAGACCTTGTGGCGACCCCTAGATGTATGTTCTTGGTTAGTTTATTTTGGAGATGGGATGTTGTCTCCATGACATTACTCCATATCCGTTATTTTTTCATAGGTAGCTTGCTAAAATACCTGTATTCCAAAGTTTGAACTTCATAGTATTGCAAGCGGGGGGTATCACTCAGTGAGGTCACTCACAGTTCTAGTTTTTCTTGAGATTCCTTATGAAATTTTCTGCCTGAGTGTTTCAGCAGGATTTTGAGATAATAGTGATCAAAGAAAACCAAAATGATAATTTTTATATGACCGAAAAAAATTGTGGCTCAATATTTTGTTTTTACTTTTCGTCAGACATTTACAAATAAGTTTTTTTCCATTGATTTTTTTTAATAAAGTTCCTGTCTAAAACATTCCAACAGATTTGTTGTAGTTTTACCGTTTTCGAGATATGAGTGGTCTAACAGGGACTAATGCCTAAAATATTTAATTTTTATGGTAAAAGTCCGGTTTTGTGGGTTTTTCATTAATATTTCCATATGAAATTCCTTCTTTCACTTTCAAAGCAAATTCTAACTAGCTAGTTATGACTTTTGCTGAATGATCATGATTTTCAGACAGCAGGTGCATGATGAAGCCATTGTCGATGCTAGAGTGGTATCATGCTGTGCCTGGCTTAGCCCTTTATATATACTTTCCATCAAAGAAAATGTACATGTAATGTCACATAGGATAACATCTGAAATGTCAAATACTATAACAGAGGGAATATTGTTTAGTTGACTAATTCTAGTGTGAGGTAATGTGATCTACCAGTATCTCCTATTGGAAATCAACAAGAACTTTGTGTAAGTTTCACTTTCAGATTCATATTTCACATCAATTTTCATACTACATGTTGTATTTGTATGGAAAATTATGACCACCTACTGTGTATAGTGGAGTTGAACAATTAATTATCTTGTCAGATTTAACATAATTTTAACTAAATATATTTCTTTGTTTTAAAAATCAACCAATTTTAATTTGAAAACTTTTTTATTGTTTTTATTTTTCATAGTGACAATATTACTACAAGTGCTGTGAGGATCAGGATGATGAAGTATTACAAAAGAACGTCATTGATGAAATTAAAAAAAGGGAGAATATTCTGAGCAAAAAATTAGAACTTAAACAGTATTACATTGTACGTACATTTATAATACAAAACCAACCCTTTGAGGATGTAAATGATTATAAAAAAACACTACTGATCCTCTGTCATTGTTTTTAGAGGGGGGGTGTTCCCTGGATGCGTCCACGTCTGAATCTGTACCTATTAGGCTAAAGCATGTCAATAATATCTCTTCTCTAATTTTCAATGATCATAATTCATGATGTTTTATTGTAGATTTATAGGCTATTTAAATATTTAAAGGGGCATTATCTGCCAAAATCGTAAATTTTTGTTACCCATAAAAACTATCAGATATGATTGATGCCTTAATAAAACGTGTTTCTGTAACTTATAAATGTTATGAAATGTACGTGCATCGGGGAAAAAAGGTGCAACTGCTCGTGTTTTGAGATCGATCAAGAAATGGACGCCATCTTATTAATTATCGGCATTTTTAGGAGTTTGCCGAATCGTCATTAAATCAGTACAACAATGCACTTATTTCTTATTTTCTTTGAATCTGCTTTTAGTCGGCATTAATTACAGACAAAGAACCATGCAAGTTTGCAGTTAATAAGCGACAAAATACAAATTATTCGTTTTTACCTGTCATTAGTAAGGTCAGTTGCATACAGAGAAAGCGAGGTCAAATTATTTGCTTGCAAGAAAATAATAAATCGATGGTAATTTTCGTTCTCAGAAGGCGAAAAGTGGTACGATAAGCTGTTTAATGTGAAATATTTACTTTTATTTCATCATTTTAAAGCTATTTACCAATTTCCAAAACATATAATTTTTTTGGTCAAAATCGTAGCTAATGCCTCTTTAAGTATTTATTGGAAACAAAGACATTTGTTGGTTTGTAATTGTACATGTTGAAGGATGACTTTAAAATAAAACGACCAGTCAACATCTGTCAAGAAAATGTATTTGTTGACCTCTCAAAAAGTGAACTAATTAAAAGTGACTTCACTCATCTATATCCTTAAAGTAGACCCAAATAAAGCCTCTGTAACAATCTAGTAAAAGTACAATTGTTAACTATTTATGAATGACAATGCAGTAGAACAATTAATCTTAATAGAATGACATGTTATTAATACATGTACATGTACCTACTTTATTACACTTTCTTCTGAGACAACTTATACAGCCTGTGATACATTATTTGTCATTTTCGTCCCCCTACACATCATCGGAAGAATTCTGAATTTCCTTAGTGGCATTGGAAGACATTTAATGAGAAATGTAGAATGATTTTTTGGAAGCTAAAAAGAACATTGCTGAAGATACAATCCAGTCTTTTTCTAATGAGAGTTGGACTGGGGGGGGGGGGGGGGGGAGGGGGGAGAAGAGTTCTGATAAAAAAAAAAGGGGGGGATGTTTCCAGGCTATTCCTGTACATAATTTTTCAATTTTTACCAGTAATTTTGAAATTTAGTTAGGAAAAGAAAAGGGGTAACCCTCCCTCTGGATACCTCATTGTAGAGTTAAGATGTTAAACTCCGATTATGTAAAAAAGAAGCAAATGTAATTATGGATAAGAGGTTTATATGATTATATAATACAGTCACTTATATCTGGATTTAAATATTGCCTTATTTAATGTCCACCACCACACACTGTCTGTTTGTCACACAGACATTTCCAATTAATTCTGCATTATGGTAGCTAAAAAAATGGGTTTGACGAATTTCGACAACATTTCCAGGTCCATATGACACTATATGTAGTGTAAAAAGAACCTTTCATGGCCAAGGGAATTCCTACCCTCATATAACCTCTTCATCAGATATAATATTTATAGCTTATATTAATTTTTTTAGGGAAAAAATGTTAGAAGTGATAATTTTGTAAGATTTTTTATATTTACCAGATTATAACCCAATAAGATATATTAGTGACTTGTTAATATCTTCATTGATTTTTTTAGTTACAGACATTCTCATATATACACTGTATTTATATATTTAATATATATATATTACCAGACTTAAGATAACAAAATGATGTTTTGATATTGAATGAATCTGTTACATGGTCTAAGCTACTTTTACAAAATGATGTTTTAAGTATTATTACATTTTGATAAATATGTTTTTTTCTTTAGAAAATTTATAAAACTGTAAGAAATATATACTTGTTTTTTTACTTGGAAAATTTATAAAACTAAGAAATATATACTTATGTGACAATAGTGTGATAACATTTTCCAAACTTCTATATAAAAACCACCTGCTATTGTACAAAAATCAATAGACAGAAATACAGAAATGGGGATTGAGGTTATCTCCCCTCAGCTTCCTCTCAGTAATGTTGTTTACATGTATTATATAATTAGCTTCTATGTGGTTTTTTAATAATATTTTCCTATGATATTTGATGTTCTTTTGATATCCACTACCATTTGCTTTGACAGGTATTTTGGTGTCAACGAAGCATGGTAGTTTGACAAACTAAGGATGTATTATTATTGAAAAGACAACAGACATTTAAGTGAGTATTTTATTTCTATATAAAATGTACTTTAAGAAATATAGGTCTATGAGTGGTGTACAGGGCATTGTAACAGATTTAATATTTCACAGTTCTATCAATTGTAAAGAGAAGGTTGAGTAGAGCATTACACTGCAATTAATACAATACATTTTTATGAAGATTTAATATGGTATATATATATATATATATATATATATATATATAAGTAAACTATATATGTGTGTGTGTACACTGTATGACTTATTGACAGAGACTTGTCATTGTGTATAAGTATGTACTTTAATAGCTAGGAATGTGATGTTAGTGCAATAGGTGAATTAACTAGAAAGTGAGAATTTCTCCAGAGTAACAACAGGTGGATATCTATTTAAAGGTATTGTTGTTGTATATATAAATATATATATATTGATATTTGTATGTAAACACCTGTTTATTTTTTATTATGTCTTATATGCCACTTCTGTTAGGGTTCACATGTAATAACATATATATTTGAGTATGTTAAATTTTTTTATTTAGTACGAAAAAGGTAAAGGTTCATTATTTAGTTAAAAAAACTACAGTAAATGAGTAACTTTATCTATTTACAGGTTTCAGTCATTGTCAGAAATTATTAATTTGTCAACAACGGTACAAGTTATTGTCACTAAACCCCCTTCTAGTGTCGAAACAGGTGTAAGAGTTCTCTCATACTACCCCGCCCTTTTTTTTTTACTAGTGTTGAATTAGATGGAAGAGTTCAATAAAATAATTATAACTATATATTTATCTACATCAGATGACAAGAAGAATGGTCATCTGAGCTATTGTCATAAGTATTTGTCTGTTATATATGTAAACTTATCACATTTTATTCTTTTCTGAAAAAATTGAAAGCAAATTTTTATATTGGATGGATAATTTACTTT
This sequence comes from Bathymodiolus brooksi, assembly GCA_963680875.1. Lineage (NCBI taxonomy): Eukaryota > Metazoa > Mollusca > Bivalvia > Mytilida > Modiolidae > Bathymodiolus > Bathymodiolus brooksi. Next base: position 15,177,027 of record OY804577.1, on the reverse strand, counting down.
TTTTTGTGATTTGTGCCAATCTGAAATCTGCCATTGGGAAATTGTAAATTGTCTTGTAAACCACAAACTAAATGAAATCAAAACTTCACATGAATGATCATTGGATGTACAAGATTTGGTTTTTATGCTGAACATGCAGTTGTTTTAATGATTAAGATTCAGTAGATCTTGGATTACAGCTATGGTCTGGTCAAACCAAAAACTATAACATAGTATTTTTGCTGCTTCTCTGTTAAGCACACAGTATTTAAGAGTAAAAACAACGACTAGTAGGCTCGGAGTTAGAATAATGTCAGGCCAACATGTCTACCTGCAGAGTGTTGTTTCAGTGAGTTAGCACTATAAAAATCCAACTAAACATGTTGGTCTAGTACAAAGTGGACATCATTCCCATCACAGAAAACTGCAACTTGTTCTCACCTTGATATAGCTGAAGAATTGCTCTTTTGGGGCTCAACAACAATCACTCACTTGTTTTTATTCTGATCTGAAATCCAAGATATGGTCACCATCTGAGGATTAGTCTAGCATTGCATAAAAATTTAAATTTATGGGGGAAAATAGGGAAGATTTAAAACCAAGCAATTCATGAATGTTCATTGAATGGACCTCTAGCTATCAAGTTTGTGTACTTAATGCCAATCTGAAATTTAAAATGGCTGCAACCACAAGATCAGGACCTTATCAGAAATATGATTTAAAATTCTTCCATCTGTGAAAATGTTGAAAGATTTAAACCAACATTTCATAAAGGTTCCTTGGATGGACCTCTAACATGTTTTTATCCTGCAACTGTGTAATTTTAAGTACTAATAAAGGTAGTCAAATCAACTTCAGTGTTAGTAAGTCATGGATCTAATAAAGTATATCTGGTACCTAATTAATTTAGAGTGACAGAAAGGAACGGTAACAGTATAAGCACTGGCGTCACAGGTGACACCATTGAAAACAATTAGAACAACGTTTGTTTCAGTTATTTTCAGCCAATTTGACAGGCGTTTGGGACTTTTTGATATTGCATGATAAACACAATATACATAGATTGTCGTTAAATATGATAATTAATTTGCACTCGCTGCGAAACAGGCTAGAAAAGCTCGCTAATGGATTGCTTTTCTACCTGTTTCTAAAGTGCATACATGTACAAATAAATTATATATTTTCTAACAATGTACGTATAAGTATACATATTTTTGGTGCAGATTTTGAAATCAAAGATGGCTGAATAGGATCCTGTCTGGAAATGTAAAAAATGTCCTCTTAGAAACTGCAGATCTAATTAAACCCAAAGTCTTCATAAATTATCATTTAACAAATCATGTACTTAGCTTGTGCTTGAGGTGCTGGTCAGAATTCAAATAGTTTGTGTTTGAGGTGCTGGTCAGAATTCAAATAAGGCCGTCACTGAAGATGTAAGTTAACATAGAACTCTGTTGAAGATTTATTTAAAGAAATCTTTTTCTTATAACAAAGCTCAATGTATATGTGAAAGATCATTTGATGATCACTGATCACTGTTTAACAGATGTATCAATATAACAGTTGTTTGGTACATTAGGCCATATTTAAAATAGGTGACTAATAAATACAGGATCTTGAAAGATTCTGGTTGATGTTTCCATGCTTCCATCGTTACATAGTTAAGACTTGTGTGTGGAATAGAAGTCACTGAGTGCCTAACAAATGTTACATAAAAGTAATGTACTAGTGTCTACTTGTATTAATGGCTTGTTTCATGTTCATATTTCAAAAGATTAAGTCATGTAGAGAACATTATTTTCCTCAACTCAGTTCTTTGACAAACTGTTTTGAAATTAGAATAATGCAATGAAGTCGTGAATGGAGGATATAATTGTCCTATAGTATTCCAATCTAATTAATATTACAAAAACGTCTGTTTGATCTTTTAAAAAAAAAAATTATCTGGCCAGCCACTAATTACGTTTAATGACATTTTTTATTGGTTCATGTCAAATAACCTTTCATGATCAGGTTTGGAAGCTGTCTACTCTTTCCTGATATTTCTATATTTGTATGCTATTCATCACCTCGGATTTTGTAGGCCTGTTGCTTTGAACTGTGACCTTTGACATAGCTCAATTGCGATTTTAGTTAGATGCTAGTGAATATCAGGTTTGAAGAAAAAAATCCAAATTCAACATGTGACAATCTTATTCTATATAAAATTTTTGTACTTGAAATTGATAATTACAACAAACCCCTTCACATATTAACTTCTTGTGATCTTAAAACATCTTTTTCTTGATCAGTTTGTTTGAATTCTTGATACTAAGGTTTGCTTTTCTACTCTAATAATAACCCAATCAGGTATTTACAAATAAAAAAGAGTTCCAGCATTCACTAATGACTATCTATTTAATTACTTAAAGTAAATTATTTTAGCAACTCATTTCATCCACATATTTTTCTCTTCTCTTAATCAATTATTTGAAAAAAAGGAAGAAAAAAATGGGAATAAAATATCACTAGCTGCAATTTTTCATAAAAAAATCAGTAAAAAAAACAACAACATGTAAATGTGATGAAGGCAGTCTGTGATGAAGGCAGTCTGTGATCATGGCAGTCTGTGATCAAGGCATTTTGATCAAGGCAGTCTGTGATCAAGGCAGTCTGTGATCATGGCAGTCTGTGATCATGGCAGTCTGTGATCATGTCAGTTTGATGAAGGCAGTCTGTGATGAAGGCAGTCTGTGATGAAGGCAGTCTGTGATCATGGCAGTCTGTGATCAAGGCAGTTTGATCAAGGCAGTCTGTGATCAAGGCAGTCTGTGATCAAGGCAATTTGTAATCAAGGTAGTCTGTGATCAAGGCAGTCTGTGATCAAGGCAATCTGTGATCAAGGTAGTCTGTGATCAAGGTAGTCTGTGATCAAGCCAGTCTGTGATCAAGGCAGTCTGTGATCAAGGCAGTCTGTGATCAAGACAGTCTGTGATCAAGGCAGTCTGTGATCAAGGCAGTCTTTGCCAAAAACATTTTGACAAACCAGCCTAAAAGTAAAATCTTATGCAATTTTTAATTATCCTGAACCAACATTTTAACTAGACTATGGCATAGACTTATTGGTTTTTGGTGCAGACTTGCCAATTTAGGTACCAAGCACATACAATGCAAGTAAAATAAAAAAAAATTCCTTCAATTCACGAAAAGGATATATATGTATGTTGAAATTTACAAATGCTTATTAGTACACATGAGAAAATATGTCAAAACAGAAATTTGAGGGAAAAAAAGAAACACTTGTAGATAAGACAAAAAAAGAAGTACATTACTTTGATATAACATTTAGCTACTGTGTGAAGTAGATTCTGTGCTGATGTTATATATAAAAATAGATGTTTATTTTAATTGATATAATTTATGTCTTCATACTGTGTTATGAACCAGTTAAACCTGAATAAATTACAGTAATCACCTTTTATGCATAAACATAATGAGGTCATGCTAGAGTTCTGCTTAAAGTATGATGTTGATTATATAACTGATTTATCAGATAGAGTTTGTGCTCAGTTATATAAGCCATCAGAGAAATTGAACTGAAGTGCTCTGTATTGTCATCCTGTACATAATTAATATTGGTTTACTTTCACCTGTCTTATAATACATATTGTATTTGAAATGGGTAGGTATAATGTAGATAGGCTAATTTTCATTGAAAAAAAACCTCAGATAAGTTGTTACCTTGGAGACCTCAAAGTATATATGTAAGACTCAGATCGATGTCCAATCTCTGATCGACGTCCAATCCTCAAATCGGCGTCCAATTCTCAAATATATGGCCGTTTTTCACTTTCTCAAATCGACGTCCATTGACGTCACTGACATATACTTCAAATGACGTCACACCCATTAGGGAATGTTTTTGAAGCAATGATGGAGAAGGAACAAGACCAGATTCAGATGATGGGTTCTTGATGACAATAATGCCTGATGTATTTTATAGTTACTGTAGATAAAATCCTATTGTGTTTAGGAGTATTTCTACTTTAGTGGACCCTAACCTTAACCTTAACCCTAATCTTAACCCTAACCTTAATCCTAACCTTAACCCTAACCTTAACTCTGACACTAACCTTAACCCTAACCCTAACCTTAACCCTTACCCTGACCTTAACCCTAATTCTAACCCCAAACGTTGTCATATCCGCATGGTAACAAAGTGAAAAGTTATGGGTCATACGCTTTGTTTATTACAATATCTGACTTGGAACCCATGGTCCGCCAAAGTAGATTCTATCCCTATTGATAATATTAAAGAATGGGAAAATGCTTAAACCCCCCCCCCAAAAAAATACAGTTTGAAAAAACAAAACTGTCATGTCATTACAATTATTTTTGATGGCAAACTTTGATCGTGTAAGCGAGCCTATAGATATGAGAGTTTGGCAAGGACGCCGATTTGAGAATATCCTAAAATTGGACCGTGATTTGAGATAATGACGTCAGTGGACGCTGATTTGAGGAGTGGACGTCGATCTGAGTCTATCATATATATGGCCGTTCTGTAGTAGCTTTCAGCTGATTTTTATCCCTGACAACTTATTAAATACATGAATATGTTAGCATATTTGTGCTTGTAGTGTGTCGTCCCATGCCATGACCTGGATTTCATATGTCGTTTGTTTTTTTATACGTTGCATGAAATGGGGTCAGAGATGATTGTTTGTTTTTTTTTATATTGGCAGAATTGTTGACCATCATTGTTTCAACTTTCTTTTCATAATAAATGTTTTGTCTGATTTTTCTGGAATAAAATACACATTGGTTTTATATGTAAATGACCTCGTCAAAATGAATATATTCATCGTTTTAACTATTTCATGATCAAGCCTATGAGCTGACCTGATTTTCACTGACTAAATGCCTCAGATGTGTATAATGTAAAAGATGATTGAAGTACATTTTCTACCTTCAAAGTACTATGTTAATCTTTCATGCTTAGAAATAAAGAAACATTCAAACTATAATTGCATTTTCTTTTCACTGAAAAAGACATTGACGCTGTTGTGCAGTCTGCTTTCCAAAGTCACCTACATGTACATTTTAAATTGAAATTTATTGACAAAATTAATAATTCTTTACATGTATAATGTCTATGATTTTTAACAGAAAATACATGTATTATTAAAAAAAAGAAAAAAAGAAGCCAAATAGACTGTGAAAATATAAAGTCAGACTGCAAAATTATTATTTCATGGGCATGTCTCTATAGTTGTTGTTCCCGTCATGTAGACAAAATGGTTTCCATGCAATAACTTTTGTTCTAATTGACTGATTCTTCTGAATTTTAGAAAGCAATAATAATTCTGAGCACAGAATAAAGATGGGGATTGATTTGGAAAAAATGTTAATTCTACATTTATCCAAAATGAGGCCCCATAAGGTGTTAGCAAAAAAAAGGTGTTACTTGTTTTTTGTAGGAGAATTTTTTTTCTTTATTCTGAATCTCTTCCTAGAATACAAATCATTTTAAATTACTATTCATATGAATAATCTAAGTCAACCATATTTCAATGATATCATGGTGGTCTGTTTTATTAATGGAGGAAAACATGTCCCCAGACTACCAGGAGAAACCGATCAACCTTATGCAAGTACATGTATTTGTCAAACATGATATAACCTATACATTAAATGGTTAGAACACTAACTTACTTTCTTGAAGTCAGAATAATGATTGTTTTGAAACACTAGACAGATTAAACTATATAAATAGATTGCTTTCCATCTCATTTTATACTAGTTTCGATTCATCTGTTAACTGGATGAGAGAGTACAATCTCTGTGGACTTTAAATTTATAAGCTAACTGGATGAAAGCATTACAATCTGTCTTAGAACTAAACTATATGTTAGAGAAGTAACAGGCTTTCTTAGAACTATAATGTTGAATCATCATGTAACTAGATGAAGGGATTAAATAAATTTTTGTGCCCCAGCTGCTAGGCCTCGTGGGCATTAAGTTTGACCTATGTCTATATGTCTGTATGTACTGCATGGGATTTTCACTCAATTACTTATAACTTAAGGTGTCAAACTATTAATTCACCAATCAGAGCTTAGAACATATACAAAAGTAGTCCCTTTTCAAGAAAAAAGTTCTTTTCACTTTGTAGTATTGCGAAAACTACTGAATGGAGTGGACTAATTAAAATTGATAATTGAAGTTAAATATATAGGGATTATTTTGAGCCCAAATTTGATGGACTTAGTTGTATTTTAATACCTCTATGGAGGATTTGATGCATGACCTATAAATATTGAATTTCTTGGGGATGACCAAGCTATTTTTAGAGTAGGTGTTTTCCGTAGCATGGCATTTCACTGCAAGACTTTAAACATGCCCTGATATTTTGACAGAACGTAGAGGAATCGTGTACGTTTCAGAAAATATATGGTCTTGGAAAGGTTAAACTTAAGATAAAATGGCCAGGTAGGCTCGAAAAAACACAAATTTAGTAGAAAACCTTAAAGAAATTAATTAGTGGTTTCACACCTTAAATTCCCTTCAGCGAATCATTCTAAATTTATATACAATGCCAGGAACTATGAAAGGCAGACCAAGATCGATTTTGGGACTTATCGGTAACCACTATTTTGTCATTCTGAAAATATGCCCTTTGATTTTCTAAAATGAAAAAAAAAAATCTCAGGTTTCTGCTCAGTAAATTAAGTTTTGCATTTGCTAATCATTTGAAATTAATTAAATAATGTTAATGTTTTTCACTGCTATTCCCAGGTCAGGTCCATATTTTGTTATTATTCCTTTTATGATTCCAGAGTTTGATGCCCCTTAAATTGACAAATGAAACTGAAACTGTAACTTTAGTTGCACTAAGGACAAAAGTTTTGAGGTTTTTAACACAATTCACAGGCCAATTTGCAATTTGGTTAATATACCTGTCATAGTTCCAGAGTAATGGCATTCAAAGTACTATGGACACATTCTTCCATTCTTTTTCTGAGAACTTTTGCTTTAAGTGATAATTTAATGAATGATGGATTACATTCTGTGTGGTGTTACATACTGGTACACTATATTAAAGTTGTTTTATATACAATCTTGTGGATTTTGTGATTCTATGAATCCATGAATTTCCACCATATTGGCTGTCAACTCATCAGGTCTGAGGTCAACAAATACATTGTATTTAAAAATTATTCTCATCTGAAACCATAGAACATTTCACTACAAACATGGCTGGCAAATGTCATGGATGGTTCTTTACAATATGTGTGTTTTCTGTGTCAATTGGAAGTCCTATCATTATAGTTTTAACATGGCACCTTATGGGAAAATAAAACAAAATTTGTTTCTCAGAAACTAGAAATTTAATTGAACCCAAACTGTACATGAGTAATCATTGGGTGGTCTCCTACAAAATTATAAAATGGTTGTATTGATAAGAAACCCAGGAGGGCGACTACTGCAGGGCATAGTTTTGACTATGACCATATGGGAAAATAGAAAACAAAATTCAGATACTGTATACTAGAAATAGACTGAATCGAAACTATACAAAATAGTCATTGGATTCTCATTTACATTTTTGTGTGGATCTGAAATCCAAGTTGGCTGACTTCATAGGACATTGTTAAATTATTTTTATACATGTATGATTAAAAAGTGTTTTTTAAAAACCTCAAACTTACTTGAACACAAATATGCATGAATAAATAGGTGAGCTATACAAGCTTGATTGAGATTTAATATTAAAAAGTTTATATGAACCACTGCCTGATATGTACAATATATCAAAAATGTATATCCGTTAGAATCCCGGAACTGGATACCTTCAATCTAAGGTATACAGAGTTGTTTATTTAAATACATTTAAGTCTTCATATGAATTGCTGGATGTTTTTTTCTTTAGATATTTTCTAACTTTGATAATATGTATCAAAATCTTTGATATGATAGAAGTTAAATTGAAATTAAATCATCAATTAATGGTCCTTGTACACATTTTTTTTAGTGCTGTTTTAAAATCTGAGATGTACTGTGAAAGTAGATCTTTGTACATTGTAACACTTTTATGAATGATTTAAAGAAGAGATAAAATATAAGTATTTAAATAATACAGGTAGATAAGTATCATATTTCAACAAAAATATTAGACATTTTAATGTTAAATATAAAATAAGATCATAAATTAAACTTGTAATGAATAATGTACAAATTTTGTCCATATACATGAATGAAGTTATGTCATTAAAATAAGTTGTGTCAACCTTTCAGGATCATCTATTTTGTTGATTTATATGTATCATAAATCATTTTGTAGAAGAAGAAAAAATAGGTCAGTGTGACCTGATTTGAGTTTACAGTGTCTGTAAAGTATGAATATTTAGATGTCAACTATATGTAAGAACAAATTAAAAAAATCTTTTAATGTGTAAATAGCCGAAAATAACAAACGGACATGTACGCCAGTGGATGGTATATAACCCTCAAGGTTTAATATTATTATATATAAACAAGCAATGTCTTTTGATTGAAAGGCAAAGAAACTGGTACAATGGATAATGTAATTGTTATGTTATACTACCAGTAAAATGACATTTTAACAAAGTTTTTAATGTGTCTTTCTGAATAAATATATAGATCATATACAATGTATATAGAAGTGAATGATGATTGTTAAAAAAGTTCTTGTCCTCATTAACAAGAGAGAAAAATAAAAAAGAAGCAGGATTAGATGTTAATTGTAGAAGTTTAGCAGAATTATATAGAGGACCAAGTTTATATTACTGTCTTGGTTGTTTAATGGTTAGCTTCCTGCCTTAAGTAGATCATGGTCAACCCAAAGACTAGAACATTTGTATTTGTTGCTGCAGGTAACATTAACTTGATCAAGGAGTAAGAACAAAGTCAGGTTAGCTGGGATTAGGTTATGTGTTCAAGTGACATGGCAGATCTGCTTGAACATGTTGTTTCAATGATACAGCACTATAAAAATCCAAACTAAGCGTATTTGTCCAGGATAAATCAAACATCATCACCATCTCTTCTAAAGTAAATAGTTCTTGTCATGATATAGCTGATAGATTGCTCATTTGGGATGAGACAATCACTGGCTCACTCACCCACCCAATATATAAAATGGAATGGTACTTTACAGTTCTATAAGCTACATGAACCATGGTGTTAGACCCCATTGATAAAGACAGGAGTATCATTTTATCCACATTTGTTTTATTTTACTGAGGTGATCAATCTGTTTATACTGAATTTTTAACTCACATAACATGAATGATCTTATCACTTGTCAGATATAATTTATCTGTTTCAATTTCTCCAAAATGTCTGATCCAAACTTGACAGGAATGTCCATTTGAAGAAACTTTTTTTGAAAATTGTATTTTTTGATGTGATTGAAATCCAAGATGGTTGCCATATTCTATAACGTCTTCGGGTTGGCTGAAATTTAAAATAAAAATATAAGAAACTATGAGAATAAATGTTTCTCGGGTGGTCATCTTCCAAGTTTTTTTTTTGGTGTTGATCAGAAATTCCAAAGTAGACCACTGTTATGGTATATAGAACTCTAGGAAAATTGTGTTCGAATCAAACTGTTCATGAATAACCATATATGGTGTATAGAATTTTTTCTCTGAAATTTAACATGGTTATACAGTAAAAGATAATAGGAAAAACAGCAAATTAAATGCAAACAAATTTTATTTAATTAGTGTGCCCCACCCCCATTAAAAAAGAATTAAGGGTCAGGATCTTGGTGTTTAATGCCACTTTCAACAATGTTTCAGCTACATTGTAGCAGCCAGTTTTATTGGTGGAGGAAACCGGAGAAAACCACAGACCTGCTGCAAGTCACTGACAAACTTTATCACATAATGTTGTATCGAGTACATCACGCCTGAGCGGGATTTGAACTCACAACATTAGTGGTGATAGGTACTGATTGCAAGGTAGTTGTAAATCCAACTACCATACGATCATGACCACTATGTCCCCCAAAAAGAATTAAGAAGTACACCTCACCACTGGTAGACATTAAACACAAAGTCTATAAATGGGAAGATCTATAACATATTATTCCAGGGAGAATTTTATATTAAAATTATGCACCAATTTCTATGCATGAAAGAACTGAGTGATGGTATCAGTGTTATATTGTAACTGGTATCAATTGTTGGTAGAAATAAGATCAAGTTTTATATCATGTTATGTAAGAGAGAGAGGGACGGTTAAACATTTTCATCAATAATTTCCTAAAAGCTTTTTTTAATAAAGTAAGAAAAAAAAAAAATGTATATTGCAGTATCATGATATCTAAGATAAGAACAGAAATTATGTAAATATTGACAATTCAGTAGTATATTTTAGTATTTAAATAAATTTATAGTTTGTCCCCATTACAATTGATATCATCTATCCATGCACAATACTGTGAAATCATTATTAATCGTGGGGGTTCTAATTTTCATGGATTTCGTGGTTCACTTTGACTATGAAAATTAAAATCTAACGAAGAACAATTTTCTCATTGACTTTTGTCTGTAATGTTTGAAACCACGAATTAAAGAACCCAAGAATCAATGCATTTTGTAGAAACCACGAAAATTGGTGTCAATGAATAAAAATATGTTCACAGTACATTTGTACCTGTCCCCATTAAAGTTTGTTAATTGGACTGCCTTCTATTGCCGTGGTGTAATTGATCAAGCTTAATGTTTAATGAAGTTTGTCAGCGATGTACAAAAGGCCAGTGGTTTTCCCTTGGTATTCTCGTTTCTTTCACTAAGAGAACTGACTACCAAAGAATAACTGAAATTACAAGTGGTGTTCAACAGGGATGTAATCCTAAATACTGGTTATTATAATTTACAAAAAAAAAGATTAACATAATAACATATATATGCTACTGTAGGCAATGGTTCCATTAATTTTCTTTACCAGTTGATTACCAGGAAATAAATTTGTAAAATTTGTTCATGCCATGATATAGCTGAAATAGTGCTAAAATTGGGGTTAAACACCAATCAATCAACCAGTTGAGATATATGTAAGCTCATGTGAGCCTCTAGTTTACCTTGTTGGGTTGAAAAAAGAAGAGAACTTGTACTAGAATTGCTTGTGACCTTATTTCCCCCATTATATAACTATATAGGTTAATATTTGCATGCACTGGTACAATAAGATTGCTTTAACCTGACCTATATTTTTCTATTGGTTGGGGTTTACTTTAAAGTTGAGGTTTAAATGCTGTTGTTTCTCATTATTGAATAATTGCTGGCACTTCTTCTAAAAGTCATTCTTTTAAATATTTAGCTTTCATAAATATTAATTAAAAGATGCCGATCGTTTGTCTATATATAGACCTCTTGTTTAGGAGTTACTCAGTGCTTTATAAGGATGTAGGCGTATTTTTTTAGTTATTATCTGTATTTATCGTCTGTAGTGGTGGTATACAGCGATCCTGACCTGATACTTGACAAACATCAATAATTCTACAGGGATAATGAAGTTTATTCACTTTTAGCTCCAAGCAAAACCCAGAGAAGTAAAAAAAAAAAAAAAAAATTCTTTGACAAGCCAATTAGCTTATAATTTACAGTACTATTTAGGTTATATATTGTATTTATATTTATTGGTCATATATAGATGAATAAAATTTATAAAATTTCCACATCATTCACCTCCATGTACTCGGTGACATTTTCAAATGTTACTTTGTCACTTGGGCAAAGACCATTCATGTTAAAGTTATTGAATAGTTATTTCTTTATAAAATTAATGTGTGTCTATTTACTTTATTAATTTTATTTGTTGTTTACTTTAAATCTTATATCATACTTGTCAACTATATATTCATGTGTATATGGTCGTGCTCTGGTTAATTTGAGTTCTAGATCCCTTTTTTTTTTTCGTTTAAATAATTGTGAGAAAAGGCATTTTTACAAGACATACAGTAAATTAAAGATCAGTAGCCCTTTTTACAAAAATTCTTACGATAAAAAATTGTCGTAAGTGTAAAACTAAGATTAAAAAGAGTTTCACAAAAATACTTACGATAATCTTAAGTGTAAAAATAGTCCTAACTTTACGTGTAAAACTACCCTGTCCTAAGTGTAAAATTTTGATCGTAAGAGAAATTTTGGTCTTATCTTTTATCGTAAGTGAAATAAATAGAAAAAAAGATGGATGCTGTATTGGCACTTCGACTTGAAAATAAGAGAGCAATTCATCGTTAGCGCATTTTCTCTGACCGTATGACAAACCTATTTACACATATTGATAAATGTTTATTGAAATGAATACGGTTTAATACATGTACAAACAGACGCTACAAATGGCATTGTTGTTTACTCCTTTTTCTGGCGTGACTAATAACAGAGTCTGTCTATAACGATACATTCCGTACATTTACCTTTTCAATGCAGCAGTGTATCGTTTACATGACCAAAAATATCAAGATAATTCTCATTAATTTTAGATTTCAAATTGGGAACGATCGACAATCGAAAAGACTACTTGCAAACTTGGGGAGAATTCTTTTTTTTCATTTTTTTTGGATAAAAACAGGAATACAAGATTTTCTTCTAGACATCTACTTCGCTTACAAAAGTTTTGTATGAACAGCCGCTTTAGGACTGGAATTTTCTGGATCCAATGATATCGTTTTGATTTTGCCTTTATATTAGTAATATAATTTATTAATTTCTGCCAACTTCGATGATCATCGAACACTCTGGCAATACATAAACTTGTGTACATTCTTCTGTTATATTAATATTAATATATAACAGGGATATTTATTCGTCTTCATGATTGATAGATGATAAACACATCTTAATTTGGGTTATCTCAGAAAAATCAGGATAAATTTTCATCAGTAAAAGAACAAGCGTTTAATTTTATGTGGGATGGGATTAATTGGAAAAAAGGGTATATATTTTGCTGACAAATAACTGATAAAATTAATTATATGAATAGGTTTATTTTCACACTCCAGATGCACTCCCCTAAAAAATACTTCTACCAAAAGTAACCACACGTGGATGATGACGCACAACTCCAAGTAATGATAATTATTATAGATCATTTTAATTTACATGCATTAGAAATGTTCCCCTATACGAAAATCATACCCGTTCATATTTTGTGCAGTTATTGGTGACCGATTCATATACATTTTTTTGTATTAGATAAAAATTCAATATAAGCATGCAAACACATCATAGCATAGCAACTGCTTATAAATTAAGTGCCTGGGATATTTCATAGAATAATCTTATTAAAAAAAATGCTTTGTTGTGCTATGGAAATGACACTAGGTTGCTAAGGAAGATGGTTTATGGTGTTTAACTCCCCTTTCAACAATATATCGTTCAGTTTTATTGGTGGAGAAAACCATTGACCTGTCGCAAATCACTGACAAACTTTATCACATAATGTTGTATCGAGTACACCTAAGGTAGAATTTTTTATCGTAAGTGTAATTTTAGTCGTAAGATTAAAATTTGTCGTAAGATAATCTTTGTGAAAAGGACTTAGGAATTGTCGTAAGATAATCTTAAGTGAAAAAGTTAGGACTATAGTTACAAATTTTTGTGAAAAGGGCTACAGATGTAAAAAGATTTGAAATGTTACAAGACAATGAAGATTAATAACAAAGATCCATCTGTTTATTTCTGTTTGACCACATTAAAATGTTTGCTCTTGACAAATATTATTGTAACATTTAAAATTATACCATTTTTTCCTACAACTGTGTGATTTTGAGTACTAATAAAGGTGGTCAAATAAACTTCAGTGTTATTAGGTCATGGATCTAATAAAGCATTTCTGGTACCTGACTCATGTGGAGCAACAGAAAGAAACGGTAACAGTATAAGTAAGCTCTGACGTCACAGATGACACCATTGAAAATAATTAGAACAATGCTTGTTTCAGTTATTTCAGACAATTTGGCAGGTGTTTTGGACTTTTTGATATATTTCAGAAAAAACACAATATACGTACATTGTCGTTAAAGACGTAAAATCCGATTGGCTGATCGGGAGACATGCACATTAAAATGTCATTATTTATAGTAAAGTGGGCAGGGAGTTACTGATAAACAACAGCTGATAATGGTAAACATAAGCAGTGTTATTTAGAATCAAAAGAATTATAACTAGAGGTACTGCTGGACGCAGGAGTCCTGCATTGATACATAAATGGAATAACTTAACTGTTCGCTACGCGGGACTAATACCCCCCGCGTCCCCATCATCTTAATTGAGACAAAACATATGTGGAACACAACTTTTAGACTCATAATTCTGTGAAAACTTGATGTACCAGGATATACTACCAATGTGCACATCTTCATATTAGGATCTTGCAATGTACAAAGTTTCATGAACTTCTGATTAATCATGTAGGAGAAATTGCGATGACAAAGTGCATACTGAATTGTCTCAAAATTTCTAAGTCCAAAGAGGCATAACAGGGGTAAAACTCAATGGACAATAAAATCCTTTATACTGCAAAGTTCACACATCATGATCTTAAATTCCATAAAGTTTGGTGGAAATCGGACAAAAGATGTGGAAGTTGGTCCGGACAGACAGACAGGCCGATTCCTATATACCCCCCCAAACTATGTTTGCAGGGGGAATAATAACTTACCAGTGAATAAATGCAGAGCACTTTAAAGGTTAATTATTCATTATAACAAGAATTTTAAGGTTAGGAGAATATAAAATATCAGTATAATTATAATCGTAATTTTATAAATAATATAAACATTATTGCCCATACATATCAGCAAGTTTATCCCATATTTCATTCCACATATTGTACGATTTGTTTTTCCTGACTTTAATGTTAACTATCCTCCTTGGATTTCTTACATCAACCGCATTTTTTTCAGAGGTAGTAGGTCTATTAACATGTTCGTTCCAATCAAGAACAGCTAAATTTGTACGGAGTTGGTATACTTCCCGTGAAAAATTAATACGTTTGTCATGATATTGCAAAAGTGCATTATTGAAACTTTCAACATAATATGTATCCATACAATAAATGTGATCCTGGGGTGATTTGTAAATTTGCGTGTCCATCAAAGCCTCGCCGAGTAATGCTTCCACCTTTGGATCACAAATTTTTGTTTTTGATGGAATATAATTTAGATCAGTTTTGCATCTAGATGTTTCATGACAATATTGATGGTTATTTTGAAAGTGTTGAGTGATGTTCAGAATGTTTAGTTTGAGCTTTTCAGGATCCTGTTCACAGTTTTTCATTGACCAGTAAACATGAGTTTTCACACTCCCCGCTTTATCCGATAACAATGGATGCGATGTTTTTCCTTCTTGGTATTTGGGGCCCGTAGTAATCTTCTTCACTTCCTTTGCCAATTTTTTTGTAGCATGCCAAGTGTCGTTAGTGGAAACTGTTCCTTTGTTTCTCTGATTAACAAATTTATTAACACTAGTGTTTCTGTCATGACAATACAACCTGATATGTACACCTATTCTGTTATCTACACTATCAAAATAATCATAAATTCTTCGAGTTCCTATAAGTTCATGGCTTTGTGCATGAAGACTGTCAATTTTACTGATTAATTCACCTCTTAACACTTTATGAGTATTTGCTCCGATACAAACAACATCCGAGAACATAGAATTTTTTCGAGTGCCATGTCTTGCATCTGTCAAAATATTTATACCGGACATATCCTCATAAGAAACTATTTCATTCATTAACGCATCCTCATATGATTCTGTAACTAGTTCTGATACAACATTGGTATAAACACTAAATATTGACGACAGATTAACGTCGCCTATAGTTCAATTGAAGCAGCTTGACAAAACCTCTGATACTGATTCGGAAGAATCCCAGAAACATAATATCCATGGGCCATACGAAGGTTTCCTAAGTATTTGTCCCCAATATAAGGTGAACTGGACCATGAGATGTCATGCTTATTGTCACATTGTAATTTGCAGTATGCAACATGACCTAACAGTTTACATGTTTTAATTTTCACCAAACTGTTACACAATATCCTGTGATTGGTAATTCTTCTTATTAGATGATCAATCGCACTTGTTGAAGCTATAAAAAGGTGTTGAGATGTATCCTCTTTTTCATCACATTTGGTAAACGATGTGTCAGCAAAAGGAATATAATCCCCTGGTTCATCAAAATTTTCTTGACTTGTATTGTTTCTCAAATAAAAGTTAAAAACTTCATTAAGCATATCCTTTTTTGAGACACGATTTGGATTGCCATCACCTATTGTATCTTTTACTTGGGAAGCTAGATTATAAATATGCTCCCTTTCTTCTACAGATTCACAACTAAAGTTAACTTTCCCTTCAAATGTCTGCCTTGTCTTTTCTAGCATCATTTAGTTGTTTTACTGCTGCTGGATTATCTTTTACTGCTGCTGGATTATCTTTTACTGCTGCTAGATTATCTTTTACTGCTGCTGGATTATCTTTTACTGCTGCTGGATTATCTTTTACTGCTGCTGGATTATCTTTTACTGCTGCTGGATTATCTTTTACTGCTGCTGGATTATCTTTTACTGCTGCTAGATTATCTTTTACTGCTGCTAGATTATCTTTTACTGCTGCTGGATTATCTTTTACTGCTGCTGGATTATCTTTTGCTGCTGCTGGATTATCTTTTACTGCTGCTGGATTATCTTTTGGATATTTTCTTTTATCAGGAACGTTTTGGATATTAATATTTTCAATTAAGGCCGCCATTGCAGATTTTAATTTAAATGTTCCCTCCAATTTTTTGTAGTGGGTGGAATGAAAGAGGCACAAATAATGTAGGGGAGAGTGCCCCAAAATTGTATCGGGTTATTATTTTAATATTTTATTATTTTATTTTTAATCAAAACTTTGATTAACGTGTATGTAGGGCAATTAATAGAAACATTTACAAAACAAATGTATACCATTTATCAGACTTCAAACTGATCATGTACCCTTTCTAATGTTTCCACAG
This sequence comes from Bathymodiolus brooksi, assembly GCA_963680875.1. Lineage (NCBI taxonomy): Eukaryota > Metazoa > Mollusca > Bivalvia > Mytilida > Modiolidae > Bathymodiolus > Bathymodiolus brooksi. The sequence goes on along the minus strand of OY804577.1, from coordinate 15,160,029 downwards.
TTCCCTCCGCTGTGTATTGAAAATCCTAAAAATATCCCTTTACATTTTGGAATAATTTACTTAATGCAAGGGTCTTTGTTTTTGTCAAAACTTAATTGTTATCTATTTTTTCAATACATTTTATAAGCAGTGGGTGCATGTTTTTTGATGATTTAAAAATGACAATTTTATCATAAAACTGTCATTTTTATCCCCTCGCCAACGAAGTTGCGAAGGGATATAGTAACGCTACCGTCCGTCCTTCCGTAACATCCTTGTGAACACTCTAGAATCAACATCCTTCAATGGATTTTGACCAAACTTGGTACCTACTTAGTTCTTAAGAGAATCTGGAACCCTATTGATTTTCAAAGTCAAAGGTCAAGGTCACAGGGTCTAATTTTTTACCCTGTAACATCATTGTGAACACTAGAATCAACATACTTCAATGGATTATGACCAAACTTGGTACATACTTAGTCCTTAAGAGAATCTGGAACCCTATTGATTTTCAAGGTCAAAGGTCAAGGTCACAGGGTCTAATTTTTTACCCTGTAACATCCTTGTGAACACTTGAATCAACATCCTTCAATGGATTTTGACCAAACTTGGTGCATACTTAGTCCTTAAGAGAATCTGGAACCCTATTGATTTTCAAGGTCAAAGGTCAAGGTCACCGGGTCAAATATTTAGGCGAGGGGATACGCCACGCTTTGCGTTGGCCTTGTTAATCTTGTAACTCTAAAGTATACTAACAAATTTATTATAGAGTTACCATACACAAAGTTCCAATAGTTCATTCCAGAAGTATTTTGAAGGTTAATTAAGGGTAATTAAATGAGTCCATTAAAATAAATTTATTCCATAAAGATATCCAATGTCAGCAGTAATTGTTTGTTTTCTTTATTTACTGTATCAATAACCGTTTGCCTTGATAAGTCATGTTACCAATAAAGCATTATATAAGATACAATTTAACTCCAAAATGTCCTTTGGACCTCATAGCCAAAGCTAAGTTTTCCAAAATTCTAGAGGTCAGGGTAATAATACACATATTTTGAATGACTATGGCTGAAAATTCTGAACGAAAATCTGTGCTAAAAATTAATGTGACAAATGAACAAAGGGATGTTTTTAGAGCACTGTTTGGTCATTATGACTGGGATGTTATTAGAGCACTATTTGGTCATTATGACTGGGATGTTATTAGAGCACTGTTTGGTCATTATGACTGGGATGTTAGAGCACTGTTTCAGTGTTTGGTCATTATGACTGGGATGTTATTAGAGTACTGTGTGGTCGTTATGACTGGGATGTTATTAGAGCACTGTTTGGTCATTATGACTGGGATGTTATTAGAGCACTGTGTGGTCATTATGACTGGGATGTTATTAGAGCACTGTTTGGTCATTATGACTGGGATGTTATTAGATCACTGTTTGGTCATTATGACTGGGATGTTAGAGCACTGTTTCAGTGTTTGGTCATTATGACTGGGATGTTATTAGAGCACTGTTTGGTCATCATGACTGGGATGTTATTAGAGCACTGTTTGGTCATTATGACTGGGATGTTATTAGAGCACTGTTTGGTCATTATGACTGGGATGTTATTAGAGCACTGTGTGGTCATTATGACTGGGATGTTATTAGAGCACTGTGTGGTCATTATGACTGGGATGTTATTAGAGCACTGTTTGGTCATTATGACTGGGATGTTATTAGAGCACTGTTTGGTCATTATGACTGGGATGTTATTAGAGCACTGTGTGGTCATTATGACTGGGATGTTATTAGAGCACTGTTTGGTCATTATGAGTGGGATGTTATTAGAGCACTGTGTGGTCATTATGACTGGGATGTTATTAGAGCACTGTTTGGTCATTATGACTGGGATGTTATTAGATCACTGTTTGGTCATTATGACTGGGATGTTAGAGCACTGTTTCAGTGTTTGGTCATTATGACTGGGATGTTATTAGAGCACTGTTTGGTCATCATGACTGGGATGTTATTAGAGCACTGTTTGGTCATTATGACTGGGATGTTATTAGAGCACTGTGTGGTCATTATGACTGGGATGTTATTAGAGCACTGTTTGGTCATTATGACTGGGATGTTATTAGAGCACTGTTTGGTCATTATGACTGGGATGTTATTAGAGCACTGTGTGGTCATTATGACTGGGATGTTATTAGAGCACTGTTTGGTCATTATGACTGGGATGTTATTAGAGCACTGTGTGGTCATTATGACTGGGATGTTATTAGAGCACTGTTTGGTCATTATGACTGGGATGTTATTAGAGCACTGTGTGGTCATTATGACTGGGATGTTATTAGAGCACTGTTTGGTCATTATGACTGGGATGTTATTAGAGCACTGTTTGGTCATTATGACTGGGATGTTATTAGAGCACTGTTTGGTCATTATGACTGGGATGTTATTAGAGCACTGTTTGGTCATTATGACTGGGATGTTATTAGAGCACTGTTTGGTCATTATGACTGGGATGTTATTAGAGCACTGTGTGGTCATTATGACTGGGATGTTATTAGAGCACTGTGTGGTCATTATGACTGGGATGTTATTAGAGCACTGTGTGGTCATTATGACTGGGATGTTATTAGAGCACTGTGTGGTCATTATGACTGGGATGTTATTAGAGCACTGTTTGGTCATTATGACTGGGATGTTATTAGAGCACTGTGTGGTCATTATGACTGGGATGTTATTAGAGCACTGTGTGGTCATTATGACTGGGATGTTATTAGAGCACTGTTTGATCATTATTACTGGACATTGGAAGAATTAAATGATGGAAATAATACTGAAAATAACAATAAAAATACAAGTAATGAAACAGAAAGAGGGGGAAATAATGACCCAGTTTCAGGAAGTGTTGATGATGACATTCAGAGTGGAGCAGTAGGTCAAATTCCAGACAATGCTTGTGTGCATTGTTTTTGTGATCCTTGTGTGACCGGAAATCCTCAAGCTTGGTTAGGAAATGGACAGAATCCTCATCCAAGGAATAGTGGAATAAGAAAAAGGATTTATAAGAAGTTTTGGAAATTAATGAATGATAGAAATGCTTTTAGTTGCCCTCATTACATACAAAAGAAATCCAGGATGCTTGCTAGAGATCAAGTAGATGAATATGTTGTGACTGTAGCTAGAGAAATTATGCCAGATTGTGTTTTATCTGTTGTCCGTGGGCTTTACCCCAATCCTCCATCCCAACCATACATGGGACATAAATGGTTGTGACATTATTTTAGTTTTTGTAACAATAACATTCATTGATGATAGTTCCACCTTCAATTTTGTTTTATTTTTGTGTCACATTTCTTTGATTATATTTTGAAAACACTGTTTCAAAACATTTTTTCAATTTGAATTTGTATGATCTTCTATGGATATTTATTCCACAATTCTGGAAATTAATTGAGGCATTTCTGAGGTAAGTTTTTTGCATGTTTCTAAACATGTTTGCATGAATCAATACCATGTGCTTTTGTTTATTACAAACAGTGGAACTATCAGAAAGCTCCTCCCCTGTTACATTCAAATTCATACAAAAATCTTTCACTTCAGGTTTTGACAACATTTGAGTTTTTCTGCTTAATTTTTTTTTCTTTTCTTCAAATTTTATCCCCTGATTTAATACTATTGTTCCAATATACAGAACAAAAATTGTGCTGCCATAATTGGTGCTAAATTGTGCCATTTTTCAAAAAAAGCATAAGCATGTTGATATTACCATGCTTTTTAAATATCAGGAGAAGCAATCCCTTTTATACCACAGCTGCTGGTTTAATATAAAATTAATTTGCACTTGCTACCAAACAGGCTAGAAAAGGCTTCCACTATTCTTTAGGTGTCAAACCACTAATTCACCAATCAGAGCTTGGAACATATACGAAAGTAGTCCCTTTTCAAGAAAAAAGTTCCTTTCACTTTGTAGTATTGTGAAAACTACTGAATGGAATGGACTAATTAAAATTGATAATTGAAGTTAAATAAATCGGGATTATTTTGAGCCCAAATTTGATGGATTTAGTTGTACTTTAATACCTCTATGGAGCATTTGATGCATGACCTATAATAGTGAATTTCTTGGGGATGACTGAGCTATTTTTTAGAGTAGGTGCTTTCCGTAGCATGGAATTTCACTGCAAGATTTTAAACATGCCCTGATATTTTGACAGAACGTAGAGGAATCATGTACGTTTCAGAAAATATATGGTCTTCGAAAGGTTAAACTTAAGATAAAATGACCAGGTAGGCTCGAAAAAAACACAAATTTAGTAGAAAACCTTAAAGAAATTAATTAGTGGTTTGACACCTTAAGACAAAAACGTCAAAATTATCTTTTCTTGCTATCATGTTCAAATTAGCCTAAACATGTCACAACAGACCCAGAGTGACATTTTTCATACAAAAATGTTACAAAATGCATTGTGGTGTCAGATTACATGGTCAAAATGCATGTTATGTAATATTTTGGAATATTGCTCCCAAACACTGGATATACATGGACACCGGGTATTGCAACTCATTTTCTTTTTCTTTATGACTTTATAATTATTGGGAATATGTTATTGAATGTGTTTTTGCAGTAGAAGGGCATATGATATTGAAAATATGGTTGATATTAAGAATTTAAAAAATTTTCATCATGCGGCAGTTTGTTGACTTCAAATATAGGATATGGTGATATCATGATTGGATTTTTTTCAATCCTACACATTTTTCCTGGTAAATTTTGATAGTTTCAGTTAGAATACATGTACAATGTACTTACAAAATAATGTAAGGCTATGGAAAGCAGTTTTATTTGAAAATTATGTAGTAAAAACCTGGTAATTTAAGTGATCCCAGAAAAATTATTTTGACTGCTTAGCATTTTCTGTTAATTTTTCAAATTGTCAATTTGAATTTCATGTTTTAGAGTATTATTTGGCTGTAACAGTACATTTGAACATCCAGCTTACTTAAACAGTGGGAAAAAACGATGTGGAAGCATATATTTATTGAGTTTTGGGGGAAATTATAGTTGTGCACCATCAGAAATTCCAAGACTTGAATATCAATAAATCATATTTGCAAATTTGATGGAATTAGAAGGAATTTCAACTAAAGATGTATATACAAAAACATATTTATGTCTTAAACCACATAATTTATGGGATAAAAGCATGAATTAACAAAATTAAGAATGATATGAGCTCATTTTATGGGACGAAAAAAGGGGGGCTAAATTCAAACATTTCATAGTATTTAGCTATTAAATATACAACTGAGGCATATATATGTGTTAAGATTGCTTATTATGTTAGAAACTAGCTTAATAACTGTAATATATAAGAGAATAGGTAAGTTTTGGTATATTACACAATCTGAACTCAACAGCTGTAAATGGAGATATTTTCATTAAAAATCTTCAAGGGGGTACCTTTGCATTTAACACTTATACTTGCAAATATCAGACAGCCACATACCTTATGAGGTTTACTTGGGTTGATATTGTCTAAGGAATAGAAATTAGGCCAACAAATGGTGAAAGAAACAAGTGTTTATGCTCTTTAGGTGTCAAACCACTAATTCACCAATCAGAGCTTGGAACATATACGAAAGTAGTCCCTTTTCAAGAAAAAAGTTCCTTTCACTTTGTAGTATTGTGAAAACTACTGAATGGAATGGACTAATTAAAATTGATAATTGAAGTTAAATAAATAGGGATTATTTTGAGCCCAAATTTGATGGATTTAGTTGTACTTTAATACCTCTATGGAGCATTTGATGTATGACCTATAAATAGTGAATTTCTTGGGGATTACCGAGCTATTTTTAGAGTAGGTGCTTTCCGTAGCATGGCATTTCACTGCAAGATTTTAAACATGCCCTGATATTTTGACAGAACGTAGAGGAATCATGTATGTTTCAGAAAATATATGGTCTTCGAAAGGTTAAACTTAAGATAAAATGACCAGGTAGGCTCGAAAAAACACAAATTTAGTAGAAAACCTTAAAGAAATTAATTAGTGGTTTGACACCATAATGGGAGAAATGAGGATACCATTTATAGACAGTGATTTGTTATATTAGAGGTGGCCTTTATGGCATGTTTGACTGTACTTCATATAACAAAATACAGGTCAAGTTCTATTTTGACCATGGTGGCATGTACCATTCTACAGTTAATTCCCTTTGAAAATGTTAAAAAATATACAACTGTTTTGTTTTCGGATATCTTTTGTTCTGTGTGATATACATCATTCCATTATGGCATTATTACTTACTTTAACAAAAGACAGAACAAGTTCTATTTTGACGATGATGCCATTCTAGAGTTATATCCCTTGAAAATGTTGAAAAATATCAAAATATTTTATTTGCAGATGATGTATTGAGATTTTGATAGACTGGTAGATAATTCTTTTTGGTATATTTACTTATTACAAAAGTATGATATTGGCCTCTTTGCCTTTTACTATTCTAGAGTTATGTCCTTCAAGGCGGTAACTAGGGTCTCATTTCTAGTGAGGCAAGGAGTCTGAGGACCATCCAGCTCCCCATCAGGTCCAGGGGAGAGTCCTGGTAGGGTTCCAGGGGGCAAAGCCCCCCTCCCCATGAAGCTACGGCTTTATTTAAAATTGCAAGAGTATTTTATCTAAGAAAATGATCGTACATATGTAATTAAAGTGGTTGTTTTTGTAGTCAAAATATGGTATTCATGGCTTTAAAAAGAACGAAGAACGAAAAGCAAATCGAAATAAATTCAACACTATAGTATATTTCCATGTGTCCCGATTCGTCAAATCGTCTTAGAATGTTTTCTCTGCTCACATTCATATCTCTGTGAATATGGAGCATGGCCAAACCACACAACCTTTCTTCGCCCATTGTAGCTCTTTCCGACGTTTTGAGCCTACGAAGAGATGAGAATGATCTTCCACAGCAAACACTAGTTACGGGTAGTGTCAACAGAATTATGAAGATACGCCTAATATTGGGATAAAAATCTTCATGTGTGTAACTCAGAGATTGCTGGAGAGAAATAGGGATATTTTCAATCCCATCATGGAATTTCATTCTCCATCTTGCTATTACCGGGCTGGCCAAAAAAAAAAATAAGTGTGTTTACTGTCACATGTCCAAAAAATCTAGGGTCGGTCGGTCGGCATATTTAATTTTTTTTTTTTACTATTGACAACACCGGAAATAGTCGTTCCCTGTTCCGGAGTCTGATTCCAGTACTCCATTTTCGAAATTTCCGGTAAGCCGTCATTTGTTGAAGCTGTTTTATGACGAGTTACACAGTTTTTGTACCTTCTTTGCTCTCAATTTCAACTAAAAGCTAGCAGTTGAATAAATAAAACATTGCTGCTGATTAAACAACAAAATGATTATCCGAATTCTGTGTAAAAATTGATAGGGTCACTAGCAAAAATTGGGTCGAATAATTGCCGATGAAAAAGGTTAGGATCGGCGGCTGAAAAATAGGGTCGGTCGGGTGACCGTAAACACACATATTTTTTTTTTGGCCCCTCCAGGTAACTAAATCAGGCAAATCTGCCAAAAAGACAGTCGACAACTCGTCTACCACCGAATCAACCAAGTGATACTGACCTAACATCATTTGCCGCTGATCACCAGGAAATATGCGCTCGAGTTCATTGCTAACGTGGCCAAGAAAGGCAAAGTACATTGCTGTTCGCCATAATTGTTCGGCAGAATTGACATTTGGGTTATCTCTGTGAATTGTGTCTGCAATAATTTGTGCTCTAGCGAAAAGTTCTGAAATTTTCTCATCCGTTTAACGTATTGAGAGTCTGTATTTTGGGCCTCATCAAATGCAACAACCATATCGCAATTTGTATTTTGAAGGAAAAGTGTTAAGGGTTTCAAAAATGACATGACAGGAAATACTGGACTACTCAGGATCCTCTAACATTTTCCTGTGACCACGAGCTTTTGATTTGACATCACCACGAGCTTTTGATTTGACATCACCACGAGCTTTTGATTTGACATCACCACTACTTTTGATTTGGCATCACCACTACTTTTGATTTGACATCACCACTACTTTTGATTTGGCATCACCACTACTTTTGATTTGACATCACCACTACTTTTGATTTGACATCACCACTACTTTTGATTTGACATCACCACTACTTTTGATTTGACATCACCACTACTTTTGATTTGACATTACCACACCACTACTTTTGATATGACATCACCACTACTTTTGCCTTCATTTTTTATGTTGAGGTGTTTTTAAGTTATTGCACAGACACTACTTCTTGACGAACGGATGGTAAAATTGAATGCCCCCGTCGCCTAAAGGCAGTGACATAATAAAAACAACAAATATGTTGAAGTGCAACTAAATTTCAACTGATTCTGTTGAGGCGTCCTCGACCTATTCCATGGAAACATACTCTGGGACTGACGGACAGACATGGGTAGAAAAATATTCCGACGCCTGAAAAACCTAGGGTTAAAATAATATAAATTGCACAATGTAACACTCGACCAATATACAAATTTCGTCCACGGTGATGGGCTTATGGGTCTACGCTCTTCGAATTCTAAAAATGATGTGCAATCCCCACTGCATTTTTGGCGAACTTGCGACCGATGACGACACCTCTAGAGCTACTGATGCCCGTGCAACCATGAAGTAAAGGGATCGATGCAAGGGAAGAAAGGAATCATTGGGAAAGGAGACTGATGCCTTGGATCCAGATGAACATTTTGATGCGATTACTCTTATGTTGGGGTCACCGGCTTTGTGTTTGTGTGTGTGGAAGGGGTGGGGGTCACATTGCATTAAAGATCATGTGGTGAGCTTTGGGAATCTTTTTCTAATATGCTACATCAGGTGATTTTGTACTGTCTTCGTGTCTTTACCTGATGTTCGTTATCTTGAGTGTTTCATCACTATTAGCTCTTAACAGGTGAAGAAGAAGACGTCACGCTGCATTTTATAATTTTTTCGATGTACACGTTGTTTGTGTATGAAAATTACAAGATACAACTTGCACAAACCTAATTCGGGCTGTCCTGCTTTTTAGTTCACCTGGACCAAAGGTCCATGTGAACTATTGCCATCACTTGGCGTCCGTCGTCTGTCGTCTGTAAACTTTTCACATTTCAAGCTTCTTCTCCGAAACCACTTGGCCGATTGGAACCGAACTTAGCAGGAATGTTCCTTGGATGGTCCTCTACAAAGTTACTGTTTTTCGTTCCAGTCGAATATTCAATATGGCTGCCAGGGCCAATAATATGCTCTGATTGGCTGAAATTTCAAAGATCTTCTTCTCTGAAACTAATGAACTGACTGAACCCAAACTGTAAAGGAATGATCATTGGAATGTCCTTTACCAAGTTACTGTTTTTTATGCCGATCGGAAATCCAAGATGGCCGCCATCGCAGGACATAGATTAACATTGTACCCTATGGGAAAATGTTCAAATGCCTTCTTCTCAGAAACTACAAATATGATTAAAGCCAAACTGTACATGAATGTTCATTGGATGGTCCTCTACAATCTTAAGGTTTTTTGTTCCGATATGAAATTCAAAATGGCGGCTACGGCAGGACTTAGTTTAACATTGGACCCTATGGGAAAAATGTTTCAAAATGCTTCTTCTCTGAAACCACTTGGACAGTTGAAACCAAACTGCCCAGGAATGATCATTGGAAGGTCCTCTACAAATTTTCTGTTTTTTATGCCGATCGGAAATCCAAGATGGCCGCCACCGCAGGACATAGATTAACATTGGACCCTATGGGAAAATATTCAAATGCCTTCTTCTCAGAAACTACAAATATGATTAAAGCCAAACTGTACATGAATGTTCATTAGATGGTCCTCTACAAACTTTACGTTTTTTGTTCCGGTATGAAATTCAAAATGGCGGCTACGGCAGGACTTAGTTTAACATTGGACCCTATGGGAAAAATGTTTCAAAACGCTTCTTCTCTGAAACCACTTGGATAATTGAAACCAAACTGCATAGGAATGATCATTGGAAGGTCCTCTACAAATTTTATGTTTTTTATGCCGATCGGAAATCCAAGATGGCCGCCACCGCAATACATAGATTAACATTGGACCCTATGGGAAAATATTCAAATGCCTTCTACTCAGAAACTACAAATATGATTAAAGCCAAACTGTACATGAATGTTCATTAGATGGTCCTCTACAAACTTTACGTTTTTTGTTCCGGTATGAAATTCAAAATGGCGGCTACGGCAGGACTTAGTTTAACATTGGACCCTATGGGGAAAATGTTTCAAAACGCTTCTTCTCTGAAACCACTTGGATAATTGAAACCAAACTGCCTAGGAATGATCATTGGAAGGTCCTCTACAAATTTTATGTTTTTTATGCCGATCGGAAATCCAAGATGGCCGCCACCGCAATACATAGATTAACATTGGACCCTATGGGAAAATGTTCAAATGCCTTCTACTCAGAAACTACAAATATGATTAAAGCCAAACTGTACATGAATGTTCATTGGATGGTCCTCTACAATCTAAAGGTTTTTTGTTCCGATATGAAATTCAAAATGGCGGCTACGGCAGGACTTAGTTTAACATTGGACCCTATGGGAAAAATGTTTCAAAATGCTTCTTCTCTGAAACCACTTGGACAGTTGAAACCAAACTGCCCAGGAATGATCATTGGAAGGTCCTCTACAAATTATCTGTTTTTTATGCCGGTCGGAAATCCAAGATGGCCGCCACCGCAGGACATAGATTAACATTGGACCCTATGGGAAAATATTCAAATGCCTTCTACTCAGAAACTACAAATATGATTAAAGCCAAACTGTACATGAATGTTCATTAGATGGTCCTCTACAAACTTTACGTTTTTTGTTCCGGTATGAAATTCAAAATGGCGGCTACGGCAGGACTTAGTTTAACATTGGACCCTATGGGAAAAATGTTTCAAAACACTTCTTCTCTGAAACCACTTGGATAATTGAAACCAAACTGCCTAGGAATGATCATTGGAAGGTCCTCTACAAATTTTATGTTTTTTATGCCGATCGGAAATCCAAGATGGCCGCCACCGCAGGACATAGATTAACATTGGACCCTATGGGAAAATATTCAAATGCCTTCTACTCAGAAACTACAAATATGATTAAAGCCAAACTGTACATGAATGTTCATTAGATGGTCCTCTACAAACTTTACGTTTTTTGTTCCGGTATGAAATTCAAAATGGCGGCTACGGCAGGACTTAGTTTAACATTGGACCCTATGGGAAAAATGTTTCAAAACGCTTCTTCTCTGAAACCACTTGGATAATTGAAACCAAACTGCATAGGAATGATCATTGGAAGGTCCTCTACAAATTTTATGTTTTTTATGCCGATCGGAAATCCAAGATGGCCGCCACCGCAATACATAGATTAACATTGGACCCTATGGGAAAATATTCAAATGCCTTCTACTCAGAAACTACAAATATGATTAAAGCCAAACTGTACATGAATGTTCATTAGATGGTCCTCTACAAACTTTACGTTTTTTGTTCCGGTATGAAATTCAAAATGGCGGCTACGGCAGGACTTAGTTTAACATTGGACCCTATGGGGAAAATGTTTCAAAACGCTTCTTCTCTGAAACCACTTGGATAATTGAAACCAAACTGCCTAGGAATGATCATTGGAAGGTCCTCTACAAATTTTATGTTTTTTATGCCGATCGGAAATCCAAGATGGCCGCCACCGCAATACATAGATTAACATTGGACCCTATGGGAAAATGTTCAAATGCCTTCTACTCAGAAACTACAAATATGATTAAAGCCAAACTGTACATGAATGTTCATTGGATGGTCCTCTACAATCTAAAGGTTTTTTGTTCCGATATGAAATTCAAAATGGCGGCTACGGCAGGACTTAGTTTAACATTGGACCCTATGGGAAAAATGTTTCAAAATGCTTCTTCTCTGAAACCACTTGGACAGTTGAAACCAAACTGCCCAGGAATGATCATTGGAAGGTCCTCTACAAATTATCTGTTTTTTATGCCGGTCGGAAATCCAAGATGGCCGCCACCGCAGGACATAGATTAACATTGGACCCTATGGGAAAATATTCAAATGCCTTCTACTCAGAAACTACAAATATGATTAAAGCCAAACTGTACATGAATGTTCATTAGATGGTCCTCTACAAACTTTACGTTTTTTGTTCCGGTATGAAATTCAAAATGGCGGCTACGGCAGGACTTAGTTTAACATTGGACCCTATGGGAAAAATGTTTCAAAACACTTCTTCTCTGAAACCACTTGGATAATTGAAACCAAACTGCCTAGGAATGATCATTGGAAGGTCCTCTACAAATTTTATGTTTTTTATGCCGATCGGAAATCCAAGATGGCCGCCACCGCAGGACATAGATTAACATTGGACCCTATGGGAAAATATTCAAATGCCTTCTACTCAGAAACTACAAATATGATTAAAGCCAAACTGTACATGAATGTTCATTAGATGGTCCTCTACAAACTTTACGTTTTTTGTTCCGGTATGAAATTCAAAATGGCGGCTACGGCAGGACTTAGTTTAACATTGGACCCTATGGGAAAAATGTTTCAAAACGCTTCTTCTCTGAAACCACTTGGATAATTGAAACCAAACTGCCTAGGAATGATCATTGGAAGGTCCTCTACAAATTTTATGTTTTTTATGCCGATCGGAAATCCAAGATGGCCGCCACCGCAATACATAGATTAACATTGGACCCTATGGGAAAATGTTCAAATGCCTTCTTCTCAGAAACTACAAATATGATTAAAGCCAAACTGTACATGAATGTTCATTGGATGGTCCTCTACAATCTTAAGGTTTTTTGTTCCGATATGAAATTCAAAATGGCGGCTACGGCAGGACTTAGTTTAACATTGGACCCTATGGGAAAAATGTTTCAAAATGCTTCTTCTCTGAAACCACTTGGACAGTTGAAACCAAACTGCCCAGGAATGATCATTGGAAGGTCCTCTACAAATTTTCTGTTTTTTATGCCGGTCGGAAATCCAAGATGGCCGCCACCGCAGGACATAGATTAACATTGGACCCTATGGGAAAATATTCAAATGCCTTCTTCTCAGAAACTACAAATATGATTAAAGCCAAACTGTACATGAACGTTCATTGGATGGTCCTCTACAAATTTACGTTTTTTGTTCCGGTATGAAATTCAAAATGGCGGCTACGTCAGGACTTAGTTTAACATTGGACCCTATGGGGAAAATGTTTCAAAACGCTTCTTCTCTGAAACCACTTGGATAATTGAAACCAAACTGCCCAGGAATGATCATTGGAAGGTCCTCTACAAGGTGTGTGTTTTTTATGCCGATCGGAAATCCAAGATGGCCACCACCGCAGGACATAGATTAACATTGGACCCTATGGGAAAATGTTCAAATGCCTTCTTCTCAGAAACTACAAATATGATTAAAGCCAAACTGTACATGAATGTTCATTGAATGGTCCTCTACAAAATTTACGTTTTTTATTCTGATATGAAATTCAAAATGGCGGCTACGGCAGGACTTAGTTTAACATTGGACCCTATGGGAAAAATGTTTCAAAATGCTTCTTCTCTGAAACCACTTGGACAGTTGAAACCAAACTGCCCAGGAATGATCATTGGAAGGTCCTCTACAAGGTGTGTGTTTTTTATGCCGATCGGAAATCCAAGATGGCTGCCACCACAGGTCATAGTATTAACACAGAACCATATGGGGAAAATACAGAAATATATTCTTCTCTGAAGCTATTGCACTGATTGAACCTAAACTGTGCATCAATCATTGGAAGGTCCTTTACAAACTTGGTGTTTTTTATGTTGATCGTAATTCCAAGATGACTACCACTGCAGTACATAGTTTTTACATAGGACCAATTGTTTTTTTTTATTACCAGGTGAACGATACAGGCTCTTGAGAGCCTCTGGTTTTTGACAAGACCCTGTTTTCAGCCAAATATCCATTTCGTACAAGAAGTGTCGTCAATGTAACATGTATAACTACATCACGTAATGACATAATGTTACTAAATGAGGGATGAATACGATTTGATGCTGAGTATAGTCCGACGTACAATAACATACGGAATAGGCTGACTGTTATACGATTGGAACAACGGGATACTACTTAGGCAAAATCAACATAAAAGGATACACAAGACACCTTTGTAAATCATTTATCAAAAAAAAAATTGACAGAATTTTTAGTAAGGCAATTGCCTCACTTGCTTCAATGGTAGTTACGGTCATGTCCTTTGAAAATGAACTGCATCTGTGGTGGAATGGATAGCGTGCTCGCCTCGAGTGCGGTAGATTGTAGGTTCAGTCCCCATTTGGGTCAAATCAATGACTACAAAAAATTAGTATTTTTTGCTTCTCCGCTAAGCACTGGGCATTAAGGAGCAAGAGAATAAATAGACGGGTTGGTTTGGAATCAGGATAATGTGTCCTAGTGGAGTGACATGTCTGCACTTTTGTCGTTAAACAACAATTACTCACTTACTCCTCTGAAAATGTGAAAAAAAAAAAAAAATAATAATTCATTTTGGAACATGACCATGATGTCTTTTATCATTCTAGAGATAAAAGTTATGTTTCTTAAAAATATTTAAAGTGCTAAAAAATGTATCTGACTTCCTGATTTTAACAATAACCATGTGGTTATCAATGATTGATTGTTGTAGCTTTTGTAATACTAATTAATGTAGTCTTTATATTTTCTTCACACAAGTGGAATATGTATATGGTTTTTTTATGACAGATATAATATATTGTATGACATTTCTGTACTCTTCCAGAATTGTGACTTTGACCTTGACACATATATTTTTTTACCTCCTTCTTATACCACTGCAAAATTATGAAATAAGTCTCATTGTTTCCCCCTTCTGCTGGTTTCCGATAGCTTCCGCATAATAATTTTTGTTCCATTGATCAATCTCAAAATGAGTTCAAATTTTAACTGCAGCTACATGGCAAGGAGTAGTTTAACATATATTCCGGGTTTTTCTGTGAAATTTTTCTTTCAGCCGATTTATACAGATTATGCAAATTAGGCATATTTTGATAAAAGATCACATTTAAATCTTCTCCTCTGAAACCACTGAACGAAATTAAACCAAACCTGGCAGGGATGGTCCCTGGGTGGGTCCCTTTCAAAATTGTGTCCGACAGCCCCGCCCTCCATTCAAGATGGCTGCTGTTACTAAAAATAGAAATTTCTTCAATTGTCCATTGCTGCTTTAGTATAAACCAAAATGAACTCAAATTTTAACTGCAGCTACATGGCAATGAGTAGTTTAACATATATTCTGGGTTTTTCTGTGAGATTTTTTCAGCCAGTTTATTCCATTTAGGAATATTATGAGATAAAAATCACATCAAAATCTTTTGCTCAGAAATTTGAGCTGAAATGATCTTTGGGTGGCCCACTTTCAAAATTATGTGTAACACCCCCATTTTCTATCAACTTTAGATGTAAAATTGAAAACCAGGTGAGTGATTACAGACTCCTGGGAGCCTCTAGTTTTAAACTCGCCAACAAATACCAAATAAACAATACAGTAAATTGAGTAATGTTCAACAATTTATTTTGCAGATTTTGACAAGTCATTATCTTGGTTAAGAAGGATCAACACTCTCTTAAGAGCTGTGTTGATCTTTTCTTCCTCAATTTCATTGTCTCCGTCTTCATCAACTGGCTTATCATCAATGTCATAGAAAACATGTATATCAAACCTGGTTCCGATACATATTTAACTTTATGTTTTCGTGTAGGTTTTCGCTACGAATTTGTTTGAAATATTTCCAAACCAAATTATTTTATTTGCATTAATTTTAAAAATCATCACATCTATTTGTAATGAAACAATATTTCATTTAATCGTGAAATCGACCATGGCAAAATTATGCGGGGTCAGGATTGTATACTTAATTTATCTGTTGACAGAAATGAAGTGTCATGGCGGAATGTTTTCTTATCGCGTACAATGATTAATAAAATGTTGGATACATGTAAATGACACAGTTAACAGAAAATTTAACTGTTTGGGAGCTATGATATTTTAAAGCTGTAAACCAGTTATTGTGGCGAGCGTTTTCAAGTTCCTACTCGCCTTACAACTGTTACTCGCCAGACCGGCGAGTATAAAGTGGATCTTACTCGCCACCCGAAATTTCCACTCGAGTTTGGTCGTTTCCCACACTGGTATTAGGACACGGTAAAGTGTCACTTATAATAATAGGGGGGTGATAATAGTCAGTGTATGGTGACCTTTGTCACATGTGATTTTTGTGTCCAATAGTTGGATTTCTAGGGATGTTTATAAGGTGACATCTGTCTGGTGTAATTATTAGTACTTTTATTATTAAAGATAAACTTTTTTCATGGATTTAGAATCTTAGTATAAGTATGTTTTTGATACCAGTACTGGCTTTAATAATAATACTGATAGGTTGTAACTGGGTTAATTTAGGTGTTTAAACTTCAGACAATCCTACTACTTCTTGTAAGAAATAGCTGCCAAACAGTTAGAATAAATCTCCAAAATTATACTTTAATTGATTGATTTTGTTAACTTGATTTTTTGAGTTTTTCCTGATATAAACATTTATGATATCCTGTGATGAAAGGTTGTCAGTTTTCACTTAAATTTATAGCGGACCCACTGTTAGTTTACCCATGTTTCAATTGGTATTGTGTTAGGAGTTTAAAAAAGTGCAATTGGAACTGATCTATTGAAGGAATACAATTGCCTTTGTTTACAGGTGAATCCTATTGTTGGATATTTAAACTTCTTATTGTATGACTGGAAGAGAGAAGTCAATCACCCATTGATTAAAACTTCCTAGAAAAAATTCAACTCATCTTATAGATGTATATGTACATGACCTATAGAAAGAAATACTGTCATTACCAGTGCATAAGGCGCATTGGTGCATAATGCGCACCTCCTCTTGGCCTTGTAATCTCCAGAAAAAAACTAGTTTGTCTATAATGCCATTTTTAAGTCTATTATGGTGAATAATTATTTGCCTCAATTACTAATGCAGACTGGAGTTATTCTAAAATTTCAACCTCCATACCATCCTCAACTTAACACATGTGAATATGAACAAGAATATGGTATTCGAACTTTGGTTTTTTTTGGTATCCAAATTGTTAAATACTAAAACTTAAATATTTCACACGTGGAAATGTTTATGTCAACACTGTATAAGAGAAACAAGTGATATCAGGAAAAAATATTTACCCATCTTTTTAAACATTTTTATCGTGACAGGAAACCAAAGGTTTATTACAAGTTATGGTAATAATGTGTATGAAACGGCACCATCTAAGACCATTTGGATTTTTTCTTGGTTATTTAATGCATTTATATACCATTTTAAATATTAAATTAGTATATTTTTTGACGCGACAGGATACCACAAAAAACCGTAAGCACTATCAGGGTTATAATATTATCATAAAAAAATAGTATAAATGTTCCGAAAATCAAAATTCTTCTTGATAACATGTGGTTCACTTGTGACCGGAAGTTCAATTGGGCGGAAATTGTAAATCATACCAATTTATTTAATCTTTAAATTAACCTTTCTTTTTGGATGACATGTAACGCATAACAGTACAGGTGGAAGATTGAATAAAAAAATAGAAAATGAAAAGCTTAAATGTAAACATCCGTGATTAATCTATTTAAACATCTCACAAGAGTTTATTTATGCTAATCGTTGTTATGGCAACTGTTGCAACAAAGGAGATAACACAACTTAAAAATAGCGTTACGAAATCGGAAACCAATGTAACGCGCAATATATGACACCTGTAACAGAAATACTTACTCTGCTCAAAATTTTCATCTCTCCATTCTTCATTATCAATGTTTGACAAAATTTTAACGGCTAGCTTACATTTTTGTATGTCACAGTTGTGTAGAAATCCAACTCCGTTACGCAGTTCGGAGATGAAAATAATGATAAGAAACGACGCATAAAAGTACGAAGATGGACATTAAAAATAAATTTTATTCATAAAATATTTACAATATATCAATGGTCACCATTCATCTAACACACCAACCAAGCATTTGGCCATAGAATTACAACATATATCAAAGAAATATCCAATTTTATCAGTTTTCTATCGTTATCGGTTCAAATACTATATTCTTGCTCATATTGTTTCCATATAGGGGCATTATCTGCCAAAATCGTAAATTTGTGTTGCGCATAAAAACTATCAGATATGATTGATGCCTTAATAAAACGTGTTTCTGTAACTTATAAATGTTATGAAATGTACTCGCATCAGGGAAAAAAGGTACAACTGCTCGTGTTTTGAGATCGATCAAGAAATGGATGCCATCTTATTCAGGGTTTGAAATTAGCGGTCGCCCACTCGCCATTTGCGAGTAAATTTCAGTGTGGGCCCTTAAAAGTCTCATCTCAGTCGTCCACTTGGCGAGTGAAAATTAGAAAAAATAAAATAGTGTAAATCTATATGTAATAATTCCTATTCACCAAGATCGAAATCCGAAAAATATTGACATTTCCATCGATCGATTTTAAGCCCGGATTTTTTGTTTTGATATTAAACTGATATCCGCTTATATTACGCTTCGCTCTATGAGCTGAGTAATGAAGTATAGTAGCCCGGAAACCAGCTTATTTTGATGTATGCGGATCTTATCTCCAGTTAAGGAGATCTACTTAACACCTCCGTATAAGGATGTCAATTTTTGCATTAATTTTGCGTCATTTAAGGATTGAAATAAAGAATTTAGTTGTTGTTGTAAAGGGATTTAGGTAAAAAATAATTCTTTTAACAACGATGATTTCTCTGGTGTCTTTATATTGCACAAACCATGCCGTTTTCTGTCGAGTCATATTACGGAATTTTATAGTACACTTTTCCGACTTTGATTTTTAATTTTACATGTTCGTTCAAAATATCCGGTTAGCGAAATGTTTCGCCAAGACGATTTAGGTCAGTTCTTTTTGGGGAACTCTGGGCCTCTTAAAAGGCAAAATGAACAGAGAACACAATATTTTAGAGATTACGAAAAGTTCAAACGCTCTAGACAATTTTTAAAGGAATGGAAACAAAACCGTCCATGGTTAGTTGATACTGAAAGTGAAACCGGCATGATTTGTTAATAAATAAATAAAATAAATAAATACAGTTTTATTTAAAGTCGATACATATCACAACATACATATTGCAAAGAACAAAAAAAAATGAAAATTCATTTACTACAGGATGTACAAGCTACCAACATGCCCACCATATGTCAAGCTCTAAATCGCCCCGAAATTTGACTTCAACTATAAATTTCTGTATTGGTGCATGTAAAATAATTTTATTTTGAGGAAAATGTTTTGGAAATTTGTTATCTTCTGTATTAAATTATAGTTTCTGAATGGCCACTTTTGCTGCCAGGAAATGGCCAGAATGCAGGATTTTACACCATTTATCCCAGGGCTTCCGGGGGCCTTCAGCGGACCCCTTGTGCCGTAGGGCACCTTACAAACAAATTGTGTGGGCTACCAAAATTAATTTGGTGGGGGCCCACTTGGCCCCTAAAATATTTCCTTAGCTTCAAACCCTGTTATTAATTATCGGCATTGTTTACAGAGTTTGCCGAATCGTCATTAAATCAGTACAACAATGCACTTATTTCTTATTTTCTGTGAATCTGCTTTTAGTCGGCGTTAATTACAGACAAAGAACCATGCAAATTTGTAGTTAATAAGCGACAAAATACAAATTATTCGTTTTTACCTATCACTAGTAAGATCAGTTGCATACGGAGAAAGCGAGGTCAAATTATTTGCTTGCAAGGAAATAATAAATCGATGGTAATTTTCGTTCTCAAAAGGTGAAAAGTGGTACGATAAGGTGTTTAATGTGAAATATTTACCTTTATTTCATCATTTTAAAGCTATTTACCAATTTCCAAAACATATAATTTTTTTGGTCAAAATCGTAGCTAATGCCTCTTTAAGCAAATATTAAGATCAGACAGTGACTACTTTTGACCATACTCGAACAGCAATTTGTGATGCTATTATTGATGGAGTAACCTTTGGAAAATCGGAAAACATCTTTAAGCATTGTGGATATATTCATTAAAATTATATAAAGTTTTTTGTAGGAGTTCATGTTATTTGCATTTATTATTTTTCTGATTAAAATTTGTACCTTATTATTTTTTTCCTTTTTCTCAATATTCCCTCTAACATGGTTACTGTAATTAGAAACCCTACATTTGTTGAATGATGTTTGAGGGTTAGGGTCATGGTGTTTAATGCCACTTTCAACAATATTTCAGCTATATCGTGGCTGTCAGTTGTATTGGTAAAGGAAACCAGAGTACCCGGAGAAACCACAGACCTGCCGCAAGTCACTGATAAACTTTATCACATAATGTTGTATCGAGTACACCTCACCATGTGTGGGATTCAAACTCACAACTTTAGTGGTGATATGCATTGATTGCATAGGTGGTTGTAAATCCAACTACCATATGATCATGACCACGGCAGCCCCTGAATAACGTTTGATTTTTAGAAAACAATTTAATTAAAAACCAAGTTTTTTTGTTTTGTTTTCATATTTAACCATATATCCAGATTATTTGTAACCAGAATGAATTGTTTTACTTGTGGCAAATAATTTTCAAAATTAAAGTTTTTCCTATTTCTCTAATGTCAAAAATAGACTTAAAATGGCATTATAGACACAAACTAGTTTTTTTCTGGAGATTTCAAGGGGGTGCACATTATGCACCAATGCGCCTTATGCAACGGTAATGATAGTATTTCTTTCTATAGGTCATGTACATATACATATAAGATGAGTTGAATTTTTTCTGGGGAGTTTTAATCAATGGGTGATTGACTTCTCTCTTCCAGTCATACAATAAGAAGTTTAAATGTCCAACAATAGGATTCACCTGTAAACAAAGGCAATTGTATTCCTTCAATAGATCAGTTCCAATTGCAGTTTTTTAAACTCCTAACACAATACCAATTGAAACATGGGTAAACTAACAGTGGGACCGCTATGAAAAGAATAACATTCCAATCACTCTTCTTTCCAAATTTCTGTTATTTTACCTACAATATAAATATACTAGTAAGTAATTCAATTGTAGTGGACTAATTAATTAAAAAAAACCAACAAATAGTAAGTAATGAATATACATCTGTCAGGCTACCCTTTAAAAATGGTTTGCAGTATTTTGAGTTGCAATTTTTAAAGTGGATAGGCAGATAATGAAATTAGATTTTTGTTTCTTTCAAACACCTTAAAAAAGCTTACTTTACTACAAAAAGAAATTGCTATAAATTGTAAAAAAAAATTCTTTGGAATTCTTGATAAAATATACCGGTATGCGACAGGGGCAGTTTTGGTTTGTCAGTTAGGTAATAGTAAACCAAATTTGGTACATTATTAATTATAGTTTGAAACCAATGGGTACGTTTACAGTCTCATAATTTTAATAACTATCCTACCAGCACAGACCACAACGGTCCCCAATAGTATGACAAGTTTTAATCTTGATTGTTTGATAACAGAAAAGAAGAAACAATGACATTCCAATTCAACTATAAGAACTATATTTTGCAACATGTTTGTCAGTTGGATGTAAAATACTTTGAAAAGCGTCAATGTCATAATGGTTAGCATGCTTGCCTTGAGTGCAGTAGATCGTAAGTTTGAGCCCCGGTTGGTGAAACCAAAGAATAAAATTGGTATTTGTTGCTTCTCTGCACGAAGCAATAAGGAGTAAGAGCAAAGACTGGTTGCCTCAGAATCAGAATAACCTGTCTACCTTCGTACTGTTGTTTCAATGAGCTAACACTAAGCGTTTGGTCTAGTACAAAGCAGACATCATCATTGTATCATTGAAATGTACTATGCTCTCGCCACGATATTACCGAAGAAAAAAAACTCATTATTGTTGACATTTTGTGGTCAAAATCATGCAAAATGACATGTATGTATGCATATATTTATTAATATATTTTCATATGGTACAAAGTTCATGTGTACTTTAAACTTTTATCATAGATAAACAATGATGATGTTGTTATTATATAATGAGAAGATTATAAATAAAATAATGTGTTATATAACTAGTAAAAGGTGATGTAAGTTCAAGGTCAATACAAATATGTCCTGGATTTAAATTGGATTATGTAAAAAATTACGATTTTCAGATAATAAAAAGACATGTAAACATTGCATATTGATAAAAGTTTAAAGTACACGAGATAAATAGGTACATGTAACATGTACCTTGAGTTTTCCTACAGAAGGTCAAAAAAATTAGGTGTGGAACAAATTATTGTCTTGTAAGGCACCCTTTCTGAAATGTGAAAGCTTAAGTGACCTTATAAGTGGGGTGGTCTTTCTTGAGGAGAGAATTTAGTATATTTAAATATATCAAATGCATCTGAAATATGGCAGGAGTGGCCTTATAAATGGATAGGGGACTACTTGTAATGCAGGATATTTTAAGTTTATATTGTATTTGGTATTTTTTAGTGTATTGTATAAAATCACTTAACTTAATAGGAAGGAAATTGAATAACAACCACAATTATTGGGTAAAATAGTGTAGAGGGTAACATAGTGTATCAATCCTCTTCTCTCCTCATACTACATTAAACTAAGAATGTTTGTATTCTGTTGTGCCCAGATACAGTTGCAATTTCAATGAATTAACCATTTTAATTTATCTAATTAAAAATTCATTTTGAATTTTGTGCATTGTTACTCAATTGATTAACACTGTAAATACAAACTTTATATTTCTTGTCTGCTTTAGTATTAAGTTTATGGTAGCCATTATAGCCGTGATTCTCAGTATAGTTGAAATATTGTTGACATTAATTTTAACCACTATAACCCTTAATTTTTATTTATTGCTTGGGTCTTGGGTTTTAAGTTTCATTTTTTTTTTCATGATAACTTTTATTCTTGATTTCTTTTAGCAAATCCCTGTCAAAATTTTGAACTGGTGAGCACCACCGTAACACCATTTTGAACTGGTGGGCACCACTGTAGCACCATTTTGAACTTGTGACCACCACTGTAGCACCATTTTGAACTGGTGACCACCACCATAACACCATTTTGAAATGGTGACCACCACTGTAGCACCATTTTGAACTCATGACCACCACCGTAACACCATTTTGAAATGGTGACCACCACTGTAGCACCATTTTGAACTGGTGACCACCACCGCAACACCATTTTGAACTGGTGACTACCACTGTAACACCATTTTGAACTTGTGACCACCACCGTAGCACCATTTTGAACTGGTGACCACCACCATAACACCATTTTGAACTGGTGACCACCACTGTAGCACCATTTTGAACTGGTGACCACCACTGTAGCACCATTTTGAACTGGTGACCACCACTGTAGCACCATTTTGAACTGGTGACCACCACCGTAACACCATTTTGACGATTGGTTCTCTGATACCCACCTCAAGTGTTAATGTTTTCAGACATCTACCCAAAAACTTGGAGGTTTCACTGGTCAGTTATTTTTATAAGGGTGTAGCTTTTACTCCCCCAATAAATTTAGGTGTCATGATATAACTGAAAAACTACTGATGATAAATACCCAAACCAACCGAAAAATATTTATCAAATCTGTGTAGACAGAAATACTTCAGAATTACAAATATTTTGACATTTTGAATCTTATGAATTTGTCAAAGAAATCTGAACTGAAGAAATTGTATGTCACTATATGATACATTAATTTAAGGTATCAGCAGATCCTCCTGTCTATTGGTTTATATATTAAATACATATAATAATAGAGTATGTGTCCTTCCAGCTGACCTGAAATATGTATATACCCAGGATATATATATATTAATACAAGTGTGGGTCTTCCCAGTAAACATCATTCTGACTGACATGAAATCATCTTCCCATTGGTGCAAATATTTATCATGTATTGTAATACAAGTGTGGGTCTTCCCAGTAAACATCATTCTGACTGACATGAAATCATCTTCCCATTGGTGTAAATATTGATCATGTATTGTAATACAAGTGCAGGTCTTCCCAGTAAACATCATTCTGACTGACATGAAATCATCTTCCCATTGGTTACTCAGATATAAATATTTGTCATGTATTGTAATACAAGTATGGGTCTTCCCAGTAAACATCATTCTGACTGACATAAAATCATCTTCCCATTGGTGTAAATATTGATCATGTATTGTAATACAAGTATGGGTCTTCCCAGTAAACATCATTCTGACTGACATAAAATCATCTTCCCATTGGTGTAAATATTGATCATGTATTGTAATACAAGTGTGGGTCTTCCCAGTAAACATCATTCTGACTGACATGAAATCATCTTCCCATTGTTGTAAATATTGATCATGTATTGTAATACAAGTGCAGGTCTTCCCAGTAAACATCATTCTGACTGACATGAAATCATCTTCCCATTGGTTACTCAGGTATAAATATTTGTCATGTATTGTAATACAAGTGTGGGTCTTCCCAATAAACATCATTCTGACTGACATGAAATCATCTTCCGATTGGTGTAAATATTGATCATGTATTGTAATACAAGTGCAGGTCTTCCCAGTAAACATCATTCTGACTGACATGAAATCATCTTCCCATTGGTGTAAATATTGATCATGTATTGTAATACGAAGTGTGGGTCTTCCCAGTAAACATCATTCTGACTGACATGAAATCATCTTCCCATTGGTGTAAATATTGATCATGTATTGTAATACAAGTGCAGGTCTTCCAAGCTAACACCAGCAGTTCTTCGTCCATTGGTTTGAATAAAGTACTTATATAATACCAGTGTGTGTCCCTCTGGCTGTCCTGGAATGATCTTCTAATAGGTGCACCCAGTATAAATATTTATACAAGGTTGAGTCTGCCCCATAACCTCAGAAGATCTTCCTGTCTATGGGCTTGATCATAGTACTTATGATAAGACCATCTGACCTGAAATGATCTTCATTGGGGTCAACAATTTCAAACTTGTAATGTTGTTTATATAGATTATTGTACACTTGTGTAATACGGTATCAAGGGAGGTAATCATAATAAAAAAATCATTAAAAAAATCTTCTGATTCTTGTCAAATTACAAGAGTTACTTTCCTTTTGCGGTTTTAATTTATTCAGTTGGAATATAATGCATATAAATGAGGGCCAATGAGATATGAAGGTGATCTATAATTATTAATTACTTAATAAATTAGTATTTCTGTTTAAGTAAAGACTTGATCACAATGATGAATAGGAAATCAGGAAAAATGACAGTCATATGATTTATTAGTTGACAAAGGGGAATAGTTAGTTATTAATAATTCATCTGTTAATTTAAAAGAGTAATGAATAGCCTAACTCTGTGTAAATAATGAGTAATTTAGATATTTTATGCTAATTACTTTATAACCACAATAATCTGTTTTTAATATTCAGGTATCTGGGATCATCTTTGCAGTGATAAAATAAACAGAATGTTTAATTCTATAATGCTATAGAATATAGATTTATTTAACAACATGCTGTGTACCTGTATAAAATAAACAGAATGTTTAATTATATAATGCTATAGATAATAGAATATAGATTTATTTAACAACATGCTGTGTACCTGTATGTTTTGAAACACAATCAAGTACCTGTCAGTGGGTTAGGGAGTTTTTATGGTCTGTATTGGTTTTATATGTGAAAGTTCCCTGTTCCTTTCCATAATAATCATATTAATCTGAGAAAGAAATGTGAGTGAATTAGAGAACATCCAATAGTTAGTTTTTGAGTCATCTCGAGACCAAAGTCGTGGGAGATGGAACAACTGTTGTTTTTAGGGCGGCAGCATCAACATTATTTTATCTGACAACCACGCGTTGGTGATCAATGATATTTGGTATATTTTTGTATCAGAATGTCCACACACTGATTTGTGCCGTGTAGCTTTTGTGGTTTTTTCATGTATTAGTGGGTAACTGTTACGGCGACAATCATTTTGTGGTTAGATTAACATCAATCTAGGCATTCAGTGACTATCAGAGTTCAATTCCACTTGTGGCAAGGTGAATGGGATGCAACTATTTATGATAAAGTTTGACAGTAACATGATGCAGATGATGGGCACTCTGGTTTCCTCCACCAATAAAACTTGCAGCTGCACTATAAATGAAATATTGTTAAAAATGACACAAGTCAGTACATGTATTGGTACAGAATATCACAATGTAGATAGACATGTAGAGGTATGATATTATAATAACATTATTGAACACCTCAAGGTGACTTTAAGAACAGCAATACAAGTTTTGTTTCTTAACCTTGGGATTTTTACCTGTGTTTCAGGTGGATTTACATCCAAATGCATTCTTATTAAACTGTTCTAAGGTCAACTATTATAGATGATAAATAT
This sequence comes from Bathymodiolus brooksi, assembly GCA_963680875.1. Classification (NCBI taxonomy): domain Eukaryota; kingdom Metazoa; phylum Mollusca; class Bivalvia; order Mytilida; family Modiolidae; genus Bathymodiolus; species Bathymodiolus brooksi. The sequence continues at coordinate 15,133,503 of OY804577.1, read as the reverse complement.
TAGGTATAATATCCATAGCTCATAGTGATGTGTAGGGAAGTATTTATTTCTACATGCTCTCACAATACAAATTATAATAATTGTATCTCACTTTCGTTGGAATATTGAGCCATTGCCTCAAACACTGGATTTCTGGTTTACAGTTGAAAAGGGATGAAGGGAAATTAGACTTGTTTGATTTGATCCTGGAATTTGATCACTATGATAACAAACCAACCTGTTTCCTTAAAAGAGGCCACATGGTGCTTAAAATTTAAAATGTATCTGTTTTTTTTGGGTTTTTTTTTTATCTCTACCAATAATTACTGGGCAGCGATTGTTTTTATCTTCAAGTAGAATACACTGATTAAACTAGCTTTAAAAGTCCACTTACCTTTTATGTAAAATTACAGAAGAAACAGTGGAATTTATATTGATATTGATATTAACTGACTTTTTGATTTTAAGAACTTTAAATTAAGTCATTTGTTTTAACCCTGATAGATTTATAGTAACAACATGCCTTTTACTTTAAAGTTGTTCTATGTCAAAAAGGTACCCTATGATATTTTAAAATCATTAAAATTCTAAATCTGTTGTTCAAATTTCTGATCAAATTACAAATTCTTTTTGTTATCAGCAATAAATAGTGAGTTAATTTGTTTTTAAAAGTGCATTAAAACAAAAATGAACATGCATACACTATTACCTTTAGACATAGATAAATTACATGTAGTGTTGACATATTTATGTGTCAATTAACAACTTGTCATGGTTAAGATTAAAAGTACATTTAATATAGGTACATAAATTAATATCAATCAGCTGTTTATTATAGAAATTAACTACTTTGTTAACAATCAATTAATTGTTCATTTGAATTTTTATGGATATAAGAAAGAAAAAAAAGATATTAAATGAAGATAATATTTATATAACCTGTTTGATAGTAATTTTTGCATGAAGTAAAGGAGAATGTTCATGTCCAGTAATGCTATTGACATTTGAATTTAGCCTCCATGAGAGAAAAAAAACCATGTTGGTATAGCACTGCAATGTAGCAATCACTGAAAGATAATACCGCAGTATAGCAAGTTGTAGGATGTTTTAGCATCACCATGTCATTATATAGGTAATTAAATCATGTTACATATAAATTGATCCATATATGGGTAATATTTAAAAGGAAAGCTAATATGACTTGTCTCCCTTTGTATAGAATGTGTATAGAATTTAAAGAAATGTCAAAAAGTGTTAAAAATATTTGTTTTTATACTGATTTGTATTTTGTGAATTAAATTTTATTGAATATTTAGGATTTAGAGTAAATTGGATGACATATTTGTAAGCGGAAATGTTACAAAATTGTTATGATTTGCCCACGACAGTCATTGATTTTACTGTTGTATATTAATTTGATTAACTCTCCCAAACTGTACTGTGTTTGTGAGACTTATTGTTTTTGGAACATTTCTCTCCAACCAGTCTCCAAACGTTTCATCTTCTTTTTACATTTTTATCTCACCTTGCCAAAGGCAATGTGAGCTTTTGCCATCATTTGGCATCCGTTGTCCGTCGTCTGTCATCCGTTAACTTTTCACATTTTAATCTTCTCCTCTGAAACCCCTCAGCCAAATGAACTGAAACTTGGTAGGAAGCATCTATGGAAGGTCCTCTATAAAGATTGCTCATTTCGTCCCGATCCATTAACAAACATGGCCGCCACAGGCAATTCTTGTTTCTGATCGGCCGATTAAAAAAAATCTTCTCCTCTGAAACTGCTTGGCCAAATGAACCGAAACTTGGTAGGAAGCATCTATGGAAGGTCCTTTATAATGATTGCTCATTTTGTCCCGATTGGTTTACAAACATGGTCGCCACAGGCAATTCTTGTTTCTGATAGGTTGATTTCTAAAAAATCTTCTCCTCTGTTAAAAGAAAGATAACTCTTGTTTAAATATAGATATCTGTATTCAAAATGCAGTTATCTCTATACAGATATCTGAATTGAATTACAGATATATGCCTCTGAAACCCCTCAGCCAAAATGAACTGAAACTTGGTAGGAAGCATCTATGGGCGGTCCTCTATAGAGTGCTCATTTCATCCCGATCCATTAAAAAACATGGCCACCACAAGCAATTCTTGTTTCTGATTGGTCGATTTCTAAAAATCTTCTCCTCTGAAACCGCTTGGCCAAATGATCCGAAACTTAGTAGGAAGCATCTATGGAAGGTCCTCTATAAAGATTGCTCATTCCGTCCCGATCCGTTAACAAACATGGCTACCACAGGCGATTCTTGTTTCTGATTGGCTGAATTTTTAGATTCTTCTCCTCGGAAAACGTTTGGCCAAATGAACCGAAACTTGGTAGGAAGCATCTGTGGAAAGTCTTCTGTTGCGATTGCTCATTTTGTCCCGACCCGTTAACAAACATGGCCGCCACAGACAATTCTTGTTTCTGATTGGTTGATTTCTAAAAAATCTTCTACTCTGAAACCGCTTTGCCAAATGAACCGAAACATGGTAGAATGCATCTATGAGAGGTCCTCTATAAAGATTGCTAATTTTGTCCCGATCCATTAACAAATATGGCTGCCACAGGCAATTCTTGTTTCTGATTGGTCGATTTCTAAAAATACATTTATCTAACATTTTTATGATAAAACATAAAAAAAATCATGTTAGTTTCATTGAATTTATTATTTGAAGAAAAGTAAACAAAGAGGGACTATAGTTTATGTCACAAGTATTGTTACGTCACGTCATTCAAACAATAGCAAAATACGAGTACGTTGAGATTTTCCCAAAGGAGATTCCGCAATGTTTACAAAGACGTCACTGGGGTTTTCCCACATTCCTAACCTATGACGTCACGAAAGTAGTTCCGACTAAAGTACATCTTGTATCACATTATACAATTAATGTCTTTTCATAAGGTGGACACTGTGATTTATCAACCCTGAGGAAGTGATGTTCACTAAAGCCAACGGCTGAGGTGAACATCACTTCCAAGGGGTTGATAAATCAGTGTCCACCGAAATGAAAAGTCATCAATTGTTTTATTAAATGACACATTCGAAGTGTAATTTTGGGGTGAAAATTGTGAATTGTAGCTGTTTCTTAGACATTTCCATTCATTCTTTTTTATATGTAGCTGCTTCAAACCAACAAACGCCAGTTTTTAAAGCTTGACATTTCTAATGTTTCAAAACAATTAAATTGATTAAGAAAAAACAAATACAATTTCAAAATTTTAACAAATAAAATATCAAAACGTGTCTTAATTTCTGGTTCTACTGACGAAGCTGCTTCGTTCATTTTTGTTTACTAACAGTCGTCTGCTGATTACCGAAGCTCGCTAGCAAAACTGCCTCTGATTGGTTGAGGTTCAAAATGACGGCCAAACAAATTTATCGATATTAATCAGTCTACTGGTTTTCCCCTGTTACTATATTTGGGTACGTACTAACTGCGACATGAGATTTATTAACCTCGCATGTAAAATTGCGCGGTGGACATGTAGTTCTGTTAGAAGAAGCAATGAACCTTCTAAACCAATCAGAATTAAGAAAATTCATAGTCATTTAATAAAACGTTTTGTATCATATAGGTTGTATCTATTAGCAAAATAGATGTATTTCTATAGAATACATACTTAATGTTAGATAAAATAGAATATTTACTAAATATGTATCGTAATTCTTACAATCCTACTGATATCTTATCTCGTTATGAACACATTGTTGTGACATAATTAATCACATCACCATTACATCAATACCTAGCAAAGCTTTCCCTAAATATAATTATTTTTGACATTTCTGCAGTAGGTTTTTCTGTGGTAGAGCAAGGAATCTGACATAAGTACACCAGATAAACATGTAGGTTTTCACCATGGAGATAAAATAACATGTAATTAGGATATAAAACCCACAAAAATTGATTTATTAAAAAGTCAATATTTGTATCTATAAATAGTATCTAGTCGTTAATAATAGAACATTGCTTGTATGATCTATTTGTTTGCTTTGACCATAATTGTTTCCACAATATACTCTTAATTAGAGGGAAAATGAAGTATTTTGAGACTAACTTATATAAGAAAAATTATACTATTGACATGATTATAGTAATATGAGATTGATTGACCTATATTCTGAGTCTTGACTTCTGACCTGACCTATTTTCTAAATCAGACTTCTTATCTTCAGAATCAGATGTCAAGTTTTCATTATTGAATTTTAAGAGTTATGCCCGAAAGGTGTGAAAATGTTCTGTCATCTCTTGTCATCCATACTAATTAACCTACAGTGTTCAGATTAGATATTTCTCTCCATTTCATTTTACTAAGTAAATGGAAGATTTAACACTAGAACCTATGATTAGGTTTAAGTGATATAATACAAGGCAACTTGGCTTTTTCATGTCCCAGATTTTTCTGTGTGTTTATTTTGATGTTGTATAGTTACCTAAGTGGTCATGATCGTATGGTAGTTTAATTTACTATCTATGCTATCCATGCTTATCACCACTAACGTGAGTTCAAATCTCAGTCAGGCGAGGGATACACGGTACAACATTACTCTGGTTTCCTCCACCGATAAAATGGCCGCCTATATCCATATAACTGAAATATTGTTGAAAGTGGCATTAAGCACCATAACTCTATCCCTAAGTAGTAAGTCAAGACTAATTCTATGAGTTTGTTGTGAGGTCATTGAAAGTAACATAAATACATTTTTCCTTGAAATGTAATGAACATTTTCTAAGTTTAGCAATGTAATGAACATTTCTAAGTTTAGCAATAGAACAAGTACAATTCTATGGTAATTCACCATCCTAGTATAAAGACAAAATGACTGTGATGTCTGGTTTTTTGAATCCCTTATCCTCTGTTCATGTTATAAGTGACAGTGACAACATCTGAGATATTAGATTTGTTTGTATGTTAGTTTAAACTCTGACATTTACCATGTAAATAAACTAATGGTAAATGTCAGTAAATTGTCAGTAAATCTTAGGTTATCTCTATTTGGCCATCAGTCATTATGACTAGAATAAAAATTATAGACAAAGCAAACAGATCATAATACCCAGGGGCGGATCCAGGATTTGTGGTTAGAGGGGGCGTGAGTAGGCGAGGGGTCTGGGGACCGCTTAAGGTCCAGGGCACAGCCACGGTAGGGGGCCCAGGGATACCAAGCCTCCCGGAAGCTCTGGGGGTTTGAGGAATTACAGACATTTATTTGAACGACAATTTTGAACCAACCACACCATCTTTATCAGATATTAATTTATTACAAATAAATTGTAGCCAGAATTCTTTTGTTAAAAATGTGTAAAAAAAATTGTACAGACATCCTCACATACATGCTATTGGTAGATATAAATAATATAAACATACCCGGGCAAAGGATTTTTTTCACATTTTCTTGTGCAGATGCAGAGATTGTTACAAATAAATTGTTGCTAGATTTTTTTTATTAATATGTTACTTTTGTATTTTAATGTACAATATACTAAAGCATATTTTTACTGATCTTTACTTGAAAAGTAAAAGGCAACATTTTCGGGTATTTGTATACAAATCAAACTTATATTATTTTTTTTCTTTAGGAAATTGCAGAATTTCGAATTCAAGAACTGTTTGCACCATTATTTAAAGAGAAGTGACCATTTTCTTGGGACTCTCAAGTTTCTCCACACTGTCTCAGTTTCATCATCTGATTCTCTCGTTATAAGTTTTCGTTGTATGTTTTATAAATGAGATCAATTGTTAAATTAACTATTCAAAGTATTGATTGAATTTATCTTTTTAGTTTACCTTTGACTTTTCTCGTCTCGTCGAGGAATAAGAAATGTAGACTAATCTTGCTTGTTTTCTTGGCTTAGAATTTTCGTCCATTTTATAATTTCAGAATAGCACATGCTATTTTTGTTATCATAGGTCAGATAATATCATGAAGATATCTGGTTATGAATGATACTGATGTTGAAAGAACATCAGTATCAGGATTTCAGTTTACTAAATGCTTTGATCTGTAAAGATTTGTTTTTCTTATAAGTTATAGTTCTAAAATTGACTGAAGAAATAATGTTTAATTATTATTAGCATGAGAAAATAGTTGATGTCTGGTACCTCGGAACCAATCAGAATGGAATAATCTTTGAACTACTGGCGAATCCATATATGAATCAGCGAACACACCCAGCATGTATTTACAATGTGTAGGAATATTTTACTACAGGTCACGAGTTAACCATTCATGAAAAAGTTGTTTGTTGAACTGCTTAATTAACGTTGTATAACATATGCTTGGCGAATTTTAGGGGGGGCGCATGCCCCCCTCTAAATCCGCCTCTGATATCACAGTTCTATTATTTAAGGATTAGATACTATTTATAGATACAAATATTGACTTTTTAATACATCAATCCTTTGTAATTATTTTTATCCCACACAGCAGGTTATTTTGATAATTGTGATCACTTTCCATCATGTTGTAAATCTGACATTAATGTTGGTCACTTAAATTTAGATGCTTGCAATGATTGCAGTCTGAGCCAAAAACACTGACAAACTAGCCCGAACCACATTTTAGAAGAATTTTTTCCATTTGATTAAGCAAATTTTAAGTAATTTTTGCAGAACCAATTTTTACTAGACAGAGGGCTAGTGGTTTTGGTGCAGACTGTGATTGAATTTCTAATTGATACACCTTATTTTGCACCCCACGAAAATAGTCCATATTACAGCAAATCACTACTTTGTTTCAATATCAGTACCATGAATATTTATTTAATGCTTAAAATATTTATTTTTTATTTAGCATAATAAATACTTATGGTACTGTGGATGAGTGCAAATCTAGGAACAGCTTTCTCTGTCTATCACACTTTGAGGGTACCTCTTTTGTATAATCTGTAATTGCAATACTTTTCATTCAACAGTATTTAAGCTTTGCACAGTGATTGCACACCTATTGAAGATCTGCACCTCCTATTTTGGACAGATTTGAATGATTAAAAAAATTCCATTTGTGGGACTTAGTCATTTTTGTCATCACATATTGTAGAGGGTACGCAGTTTGTGGAATCAAACGTTGCACAGCGATTGTACACATATTGAAGATGGACAGATAAAACAGTTTAAATTCCCCCCCCCCCTTGTTTTGGAACTTAGGATAATCATATTTTATCATCGCATGCTGTAGATGGTACCTAGTTTGCTTAATCTGTAAATCCAACAGTTTTCATTCAGCTTATCAAAGCTTTGCACAGTGATTGTACACTTAATGACATATAGAGGATGGCCACCTCTTATTTTGGACGAATTAGAGTTATTTAAATAAAATAACTTTTCATGTGTGATACTTGGTCATTTTTCTCATCACATGTCATAGAGAATATCTAGTTTGTGTAATCTGCAACTGAAGTGAAGCAACTTTCTTTCAACATAATTCAAACATTGCACATTGATTACACACTAACATTAAAGATATGCACCTCCTATACTAGACAGATTAGAACAGTTTTTATACAACCGTAAAATTTGTGGTCGTATTATGTTATGGTGCTGTCGTTGTCGTTGCTTTCCGCATGTACTGTAGACAGAAATAGTTTCAGTGCGATAACTTAAGTTGTAGTTGACAGATCCTTCTTAATTTTAAAAACAACGAACCTATTCCTTGGTACTGAATAAAGGTTGGTATTGTAACCTTACTCATTCCTAAACTAGAGGCCCTAAGGTGTGAAAATGGATGTGTCTGTTATTTGTACATGGTGAGCTTATTTTTTATTTGATTTTGCAGAGTTGTTTTTGTGATGAAATCCTTAGGAAAATCCCTTTCAGAAAAATGCATAGAGTTATTATGTAACTGTTACCATTTTTGACATAAGGGAACCAAAAGGGGGAAATTTCAAGTTTTTAAGGTTTTTATTTTTCATTCAATTTTAATGCATTTTTTTGTAAAATGATCATCATAAAAAGTTAATGATGGGCCATAAAAATGTTGGTATTTTATTTAAAAAAAAAGGACCTAAACCCTACCTAAATCTGAGTTTTGCATATTTGAAAGGTACATGGTATTTTTTTTTTCATCCAATTTTGATGCAGTTTTTTTTTCTTTCTTTGAATTGATTGGACCAAGAGCTTTCCTCTATTTCTTATGGTTTCGGAGATAAACTCAACCAAAAGGGGACAATAAAAGCAGAATTCCAAAATTTGAACTTTCTTATTTTATATCCAATTTTGAAGCATTTTTTTGCCAAATGATCATCTCTATGGGGTTTTGATGGACCATAAAAATGTTTTGCTATTTTATTTCAATAAAGGGTCTAAAAGGAACCCAATTTCCGAAATTTTGCATATTTGGAATGTATATTGAAATAGTAAAACACGACAAACGTCCACAACATAATGGGTCCAGCACATTATTTTGTTCAGCAAATTACTGTGTCAAGCCAAATACTTGCTACTTATTCAACTTTCTCTTGTCGATATATAATGCAATCGTATCATGCTTTATTGTGCATAACCCTTTGTTAAACAATGTTTCCATGGAACTTCATTATTTTTGTTATCACAGTCCAAACATTTCATAGTGATTGCACACACATTAAAGATGTGAACCTACTATTTAACAGATTTGATTAATTTTATTTTCAAAAAATTCCATGTATGGGATATTGTCATTTTTATTATCACATGCCTGCATGGGAGATCTAAAACATCCCATTAGAGCTCATGTCAGTGGTAAACAATTGCATATACAAACTTATCCTGACCAATGAAAATATTTCCCACAACTTCCTTGTATTCAATTAGTGGTCATTTCTTAACGGATGTTTTTTTAGTGAAGGAAAATGACGCCTCCACAGGAAAAGAAGGAGCGAGCAGTAAAATGCTATCTCAGTTAGAAAGAAAAAGGATAGTAAATGAAGAGATTATAGTGACACAGGTCACACCTGATTTAAGTTAAAATGTCAGTGTTCTGTAGTGACACAGGTCACTACGATAACGTAACACTTAGTCCACTTTTGCTCCCAGCGAGGGTTACGAATCGGTCCCATTCAACGTAATGGAGCAAATTAAAATTTTCGTTCCGTGAATATTTCAACTTTCTTTTTGCATATGTGGTCATAACTTATTATTCCCTACAATTTTTAAGTAATGGTGATATGAAATAAGTGTTACAATACCTGTTTCTACCTTCACGATCGATTTTGTATTCAAAAATTGTTTCTTGTCCGCCATGACACCTTACGTAGACTCTCGTGATGGGTGGAGCCTATCCATATATGGATCTGAATGTCAAATATGGAAAACTTTTACTACGATATGTATGGCAATCGATCCAAATAAGGATATCTCCAAAACGAGGCAAGTGCACGTGAAAGAGCAACTTGTAAACAAAATGTCGGACAGAAAGAAGATCTTATGCTTTCAAATTTTCAGATGGATATAAGTCTACCACGGATTGATGCAGCGTTTACTTAACACCTCAAGCTTTATCTAAATCTATTTATCTTTCACCCCCGTTAATTTTTCCAACCACTTCAACGGAATTATGTTGAATGGGACCGAATTGTAACCCTCGCTGGGAGCAAAAGCGGACTGAGGTTTACGTTATCGTATCTAACGACATCACTGGTCCAGACCTGATTTAAGTCTTGTTAATTATGTCCCCCAAACGAAGTTTGGAAGACATATTGTGTTTGCTCCGTTTCTTATTATTATTCTTATTAATATTCTTATTATTATTCTTTCTTTCTTCCGCCAAAAGTTTGTCCGACACATTTCTTGGAGATGCCTTGATCAAACTTGATGAAATCTTGTAGGAATATCATATGCCATGTGAAGTTGTTCTTTTAAGTGTTGATTTTTTCAAAATGGCTGCTGTTGCCATGGAAATGGCCAAAATACTAAAAAATTGAAAAAACACAAAAATGATCATAGCAGGTTACTCGCCGAACAGAAATTGATGATACTTGATTGGAACGAGATAAGCCAAAAAAAATCGGAATCGGTTGGACAAACTTTGCCGCAGTTGTCATGGAAACAAAAAAGGGGGGATTTAAAAAAAAATTGGATTCCTTTCATCAAACTTCATGAAACTTTGTAGCAATATCCACCGTAGTGTGTGGCAGCTTTTTGGGGGGGGGGGGGGGTGGTCAGAGCTCCAGATAATTTTCAAGTCCAAAGGGTAATTACCCCCTACTTTTGAAAATGATGGGTATTTGCATATTTCCTTTCCACTGTTGTACTCTCTACTTCAGAAAAGATTGCTTACATGTACACTTTTAATTTTTTTTTGACACAAGTGTTATTCAATAAACGCAGGATGCAAGTGAAATGTATATCTTTGTTTAATTTGACACAATCAATTGTGTCATGTTTATTAATAAAATGTTGTAAATATTTTGTTCTTTGCTCGTCGACTTCGGCAGTTTTCACAGCCGTTTTGATAATGTCATCAATGATTCCTTTAACTATGCTGTCACTAGACACAAATGAAACTGTCAGGAACTTAAGTATAGAATTTTCCGTAGCGCTCTTGTGCTTAGTAGCGCGCTTATTCATGTTATTGCTCATTTTCGGTAATCCATCATTTTCAACGAACAGCGTGTTCCCAAATTTACTTTCGTTTTAGTTACTTATTACGTAAACCGCATTTATTTGTAATATTGTCCACGATTGGATGATTTATCGTAAACATCCAATCAGATCTCTTTTGACATCGATGCTTAGAAAGGCAAACATTCGGTACCCCTCGGATGTATGCGCTCTCTCCTTCGAAAAGTATAAAAGGAAGTAATTACGGGGAATTTCTCAAAGACAAAAATGTATTGTACAAGTACGCTCCGAATTTAGAAAGTTTGCTTACACAGCAATATGTATGCGTAATGTGTACACTCTGATCTGATAATACATGTGTTTTTACTCATTTTCATAGCGTAAAAAACGCAAATACGCAGCTTATCTGGAGCTCTGGGGTGTTGAAAAAATTCAAAATGGCGACCGTTGTCATGGTAACGAAGGTGCAAAAAATGTTAAGCGGAAACCGTACAGCCGATCCATTTGAAACTTGACACAAAAATAGATCATCACTTAAAGTTGTGCTCTTTGTTTTTAAAATTTTCAAAATGGCTGCCAATATAAAAAAATCGTTAAAAATTCAAAAAATGAAAAGATTTCAATGGAAATGGATATTTACAGGGAGTAAGACATGCTGCACTATATGGCGACCATTTTGGTTTGCTATGGCGGCCATTTTGAATCCAAAATGGTCGCCAAAATACAAAAATCCTCCGATTTGGGCAAAATTTGGTTTCCAAGTAGATTATGATGTTGCGAATTGATATCCGTTGTTTGGGAGCCATGTTATGATCCTTCAGATCATATCATATCTTGTTATTCTTATTAAATCCCCAAACTTCGTTTGGAGACTTATTGTTTTTGCACCGTTTCTTATTATTATTATTCTTCCTCTTCTTCTCGCCGTGAACTTCTCTGACCAAATTCTCAGAGCATGATGATCCGATCTTTACTAAGCTTCACAGGAAGGTGGATCCCCCATCTCAAGAAGTGCATTCAGGTCTTGGAATTTTCAAAATGGCCACCGTTGCCATGGAAACCGTGTAGGTATGTCAAAATCTTTGACCTCACTTATATCGGAAACCGCCAAAGACTTGGCATATATATTAAGTAGGGTTTGTAGAATATTTTGACCAAAAAAAATCACGAGCGAATAGCTGCAGATAAAATCGGTAAAATTTCAATGTTCTCTGATTGCAATGAAAATTTATATCTAGTGTTATTTTGAAGTAAGGAATTGATTGATAATGATGAAAATTGCATTCAGGGTCATTTTTATTTTCAAAATGGCCACCGACAAAATCGGCAAAATTTCAATGTTCTCTGATTTCAATGAAAATTGATATCTAGGGTTATTTTGAAGTGAGGAATTGATTGGTAATGATGAAATTTGCATTCAGGGTCATTTTTACAAGGCCACCATTTTGAAAATGGCTGCCAACAAAATCGTCAAATTGTCAATGGTCTCCGATTTCAATCAAAATTGATATCTAGGAGTATTTTGAAGTGAGGAATTGGTTGGTGCCCTGAATTCTGACATGGGGGTCGTTTGGGGACTTCTGTGTTTGCATCCAAACACAATCAAACCTAGTTATTATTATTCTTCTTCTTTCTTTCTTCCGCCAAAAGTTTGTCCGACACATTTCTCGGCGACTACTAAACGGAAATCAATGAAACTTCATAGGAATGTTAAGCACTATGAGTAGATGTGCAGACTACTTTTTGAATTTTCAAAATGGCCGCCATTGCCATGGAAACGGCCAAAATGCTAAAAAATTTAAAAACACAAAAATGATCATAGCAGGTTACTTGCTGAACAGAAATTGATGAAACTTGTAAGGAATGAGATAGGCCAAAAAATCGGAATCGGTTGGACAAACATTTCCCCAGTTGCAGGGGTTAAAAAATCCACTAGCCCGACGCCCGGGGCTAGTAATTTCCACATTTGGGGTAGCTGAAATAATCAGCTGTATGCCCAACGGGCTAGTAAAAAAAAATATATTGGATATTGACAAACTTGTCAATATTCACGTATCTACTTATATTCATATATGTTATATGTTGTTTAATCATCAGCAATGTTTTATTTATTCAACCGCTAGCTTTTTGTCGAAATTGAGAGCAAAGAAGGTAGAAAAACTGCATAACTCGTCATAAAACACAGTTTCAACAAATGACGGCTTACCGGGAATTTCGAAAATGAAATATAGGATTCCGTAACCGGGAACGACTATTTCCGGTTTTGCCGAGAGTAAAAAAAAAAAAAAAAAATTAATTCCGACCGACCCTAGATTTTTTTTAAATGTGACCGTAAACACCCATATTTTTTTTTTGGCCTTACAGTGACCTGAACTGGAAAGTAAATGAAAATAAAACGCAATACCAGATCTGAAAAGAAAGATAGTTAAACTAATATACATTGTACATGTTGTACAAGGGTTCAAGTCTGCAAGTCAAATTCATGAAATCACGGTATTGACCAGGACTAGTGGTTCATAGATTCGGGCTAGTAATATTTGGGAGTATGCTAGCCCTGGGCTAGTGAGGTGGTCCAAGATTTTTTAACCCCTGAGTTGCCATGGAAACAAAAAAGGGGGATTAAAAATTTTTTTGGATTCCTTTCATCAAACTTCATAAAACTTTGTAGGAATATCCACCATAGTGTGTGGCAGCCTTTGGAGGGTTGAACAAATTCAAAATGGTGGCTGTTGCCATGGTAACCAAGGTGCAACAAATGTTAAATTCAAACCGTACAGTGGATCCTTTTGAAACTTGACACAAAAATAGATCATCACTCAAAGTTGTGCTCTTTGATTTTAAAATTTTCAAAATGGCCGCCATTTCAAAATGTCCACCAATATAAAAATTAAAAAAATCCAAGATGGCCGCCATCGCAGGACATAGATTAACATTGGACCCTATGGGAAAATGTTCAAATGCCTTCTTCTCAGAAACTACGAATATGATTAAAGCCAAACTGTACATGAATGTTCATTGGACTGTCCTCTACAATCTCAAGGTTTTTTGTTCCGATATGAAATTCAAAATGGCGGCTACGGCAGGACTTAGTTTAACATTGGACCCTATGGGAAAATGTTTCAAAATGCTTCTTCTCTGAAACCACTAGGACAATTGAAACCAAACTGCCCAGGAATGATCATTGGAAGGTCCTCTACAAATTTTATGTTTTTTATGTCGATCGGAAATCCAAGATGGCCGCCACCGCAATACATAGATTAACATTGGACCCTATGAGGAAAATGTTCAAATGCCTTCTCAGAAACTACAAATATTATTAAAGCCAAACTGTACATGAATGTTCATTGGATGGTCCTCTACAAACTTTACGTTTTTTGTTCCGATAAGAAATTCAAAATGGCGGCTACGGCAGGACTTAGTTTAACATTGGACCCTATGGGGAAAATGTTTCAAAACGCTTCTTCTCTGAAACCACTAGGACAGTTGAAACCAAACTGCCCAGGAATGATCATTGGAAGGTCCTCTACAAATTTTATGTTTTTTATGCCGATCGGAAATCCAAGATGGCCGCCACCGCAGGACATAGATTAACATTGGACCCTATGGGAAAATGTTCAAATGCCTTCTTCTCAGAAACTACAAATATTATTAAAGCCAAACTGTACATGAATGTTCATTGGATGGTCCTCTACAAACTTTACGTTTTTTGTTCCGGTATGAAATTCAAAATGGCGGCTACGGCAGGACTTAGATTAACATTGGACCCTATGGGAAAATGTTCAAATGCCTTCTTCTCAGAAACTACTAATATGATTAAAGCCAAACTGTACATGAATGTTCATTGGATGGTCATCTACAAACTTTACGTTTTTTGTTCCGATATGAAATTCAAAATGGCGGCTACGGCAGGACTTAGTTTAACATTGGACCCTATGAGGAAAATGTTTCAAAACGCTTCTTCTCTGAAACCACTAGGACAGTTGAAACCAAACTGCCCAGGAATGATCATTGGAAGGTCCTCTACAAATTTTATGTTTTTTATGCCGATCGGAAATCCAAGATGGCCGCCACCGCAATACATAGATTAACATTGGACCCTAAGGGAAAATGTTCAAATGCCTTCTTCTCAGAAACTACAAATATTATTAAAGCCAAACTGTACATGGATGTTCATTGGATGGTCCTCTACAAACTTTACGTTTTTTGTTCCAATATGAAATTCAAAATGGCGGCTACGGCAGGACTTAGTTTAACATTGGACCCTATGGGAAAAATGTTTCAAAACGCTTCTTCTCTGAAACCACTAGGACAGTTGAAACCAAACTGCCCAGGAATGATCATTGGAAGGTCCTCTACAAATTTTTGTTTTTTATGCCGATCGGAAATCCAAGATGGCTGCCACCACAGGTCATAGTATTAACACAGGACCATATCGGGGAAAATACAGAAATATCTTCTTCTCTGAAGCTATTGCACTGATTGAACCTAAACTGTGCATCAATCTTTGGAAGGTCCTTTACAAACTTTGTGTTTTTTATGTTGATCGTAATTCCAAGATGACTACCACTGCAGGACATAGTTTTTACATAGGACCAATTGGTTTTTTTTATAACCAGGTGAACGATACAGGCTCTTGAGAGCCTCTGGTATAGAGGTGTTTTGTCTAGGATCTGAAGTCGCCTTCTTTAGATGTGTTTTGTCTACATATTGTACACCAGGGAATCTTTAAGCGTAAATGTGGTACCTTAGACTTAGGTGAGCTATGAAAAATACTTTATGGTATATGTTACTGGACTTAATCCATATTAATAAGTTATTATGTTATTTTGAGGACAGATGTCTGTATTTAAACCGGCATTTGCAGTAGTGGGTGGAGCTTATCATCATGTGTAAATAATAGAATGATAGAATGATAAACAAAATCCCTGTTGATATGAACAGCATGCACCGTATTTATGAAACTGTTATGAAATTTGAAAAGTTATTTTTGTAGTTTTTAGACTGATGAAGAATATTATTTTTAATAAGACTGAAAGTTTTGTACTGAGGAACACTAGTGACCATGCCTGTCAAATATTTTGCTCCAAAGGTAACTGAAGCTATGTATCATTGATTTTTCCTCCTTGAGATTACTGTAGTCAAAATGATGAACAATCTGAATGCTTGCTCCACCCACAACTATTTATACTCCCCTGGTCCTGGTTTAAAGAGGCAGTGGTGACCATGATTATAAACTGTTAGATATATCTCTCTATATTCAGTGAGTATCATCACTATCATTGAAAGATTGATTCCTACTCATGACATGGCTAGGTGTCACTAAGTATTAATGAATGTGATCAAGTATGTCATTGATTTAGAGGTTTTCTCTGGGTACTCTGGTTTCCTCCATTGAAAAACTGACAGCCACTATATAGGTAATTTACTTTTTTTTTTAAATGGCATTAAAACATCTAGAGCTCAAACTTTTTTTTTTTTAGCTCACTTGAACCTTTGGTCCATGTGTGGTATTGTTATCACTTTGTATCCGTCGTCATTGTCAGCATCTGTTATCTATTTTTCACAAACAAGTGGCTCAATTAGAACCAAACATTTGTAGGAATGTTACTTGGTGATCCAGGTCTTATATGATTTTTGTTTCATTAGGAACCTGTTGGTTGTCGTTCTTTAATAGACACAATGGTTTCTGTGTAAGAACTTTTGTTCTAGTTGACTGATCCTTCTGAATTTACAGGACAATGATCCTGGGAAATAAAATAAAGGTAGTGATAGAATTTTGGGAATGCAGTCATAACTGTTTCCAATTTTTTTTTAATGAATCTTAAGAAAATCCCTTCAAAATTCATAGCAATAAAATATGTTTTTTTATAATTAAAAATGTAAAAATATATAACATAAAAACACTTTTGTAGTTAGAAATACATGTTGTATATTTAGTAAGAGAATACACTATTGATTTTCAAGGTCAAAGGTCAAGGTCACCAGGTCAAATTTTTACCGCATAACATCCTTGTGAACACTCTAGAATCAACATCCTTCAATGGATTTTGACCAAACTTGATACATACTTAGTCCTTAAGAGAATCTGGAACCCTGTTGATTTTCAAGGTCAAAGGTCAAGGTCACCGGGTCAAATTTTTAGCATGTAGCATCCTTGTGAACACTCTAGAATCAACATCCTTCAATGGATTTTGACCAAACTTGGTACATACTTAGTCCTTAAGAGAATCTGGAACCATATTGATTTTCAAGGTCATAGGACAAAGGTCAAGGTCACCAGGTCAAATTGTTAGGCGAGGGGATACACCACGCTTTGCGTTGCCCTTGTTATACTATCAATCATAATAATTTTTGAAAAATTATAAGCACCTGAAGGTGTGCATGTTGTACATAAATGTGGACTGCACACAAAAATCTGTGGTATATAATTATTCCTTTTCTTATTTATGTTGAACAAAGTATTGTAACCAAACTCATTTTGTGGAGCTCTTTGTTGACATTATATATTGTTAACTAGTACAGGAAATCATACCTCCTCCTCTCATTGACAGAGTTATTTTTTAGCACAAGATACTGTTTAGTAAAATATCAACTTGATTATCAGGAAGTGTTTTCAGAAAATCTCGAAAGGTTTCTCTAGGCTGAAATGACCGCATATAATTGGAAACTAAATTTCTGTCAATGCTATAGACAGTTAATGCAGTGTCATTGGGTTCTTTTTTAGCACTATGGTTAAATTAGAAGTTTATAAGCCAGCGGCAATCAAATCACTCTCTAGAACTTCATATTGATCAAAATTATTTCTATTACCCCACATCTTAAGTTTAAAAAAAAATCTCAATTATTGATAAAAGAAATGGGTCATGGGTTCATTGTGGTAGCCAGCAGTACAGTTGTATTATATTAAGAATTTTCGTCTGATTGGTGGTTTTCTGACGGTGGTAACCAATCCCTCCAAATTATAGCATCTGCTTTCCCAGAGAAAAAGTACAATCAAATGGATAATTTTTATGTCGGTAATTTATTGCTACAAAAAGCAAGCTGTACTTGAGTGTCATTCTAATTCTGGTGATAGATTTATCGGGAATTGGTACTAGTTGTTGAAATGTTTTGTGTTGGATTGAAAGAGGCTATGCTACAGAGGAGAGAAATGTCATCATTTTCCTCAGAAGAGAAGACATGGTTACAGCTCTGTAGCAAAAACATCAATGGTAACTACTTATTGTTGATTGGTGATAACAGTTATCTAATGTAACTTGGTGATAACAGTTAACTAATGTAACTTATTTCTCTGTAACAGGTTGGAAATAATTATAAGGTTGATAATGGGAAGCTTCATGGGTTTAAATGTCTACTATGGATCAAGAATCTAGTACAGTTAAATGGGTTTTTTTATATCAAAGAAACTGCAGATTTTTCTTTGAATTATCAATATTTTTGGGGGTGGGGTGTAGGTGGTGGTAGGGTATTGGTAATTATCGTCACTTTCAGCAATTTTTCAGGAATATCATGACTACAAGACTTAATTGGGGAGAAAAGCTCCGACAGTTCCATGTCACTGACCAGTGAAACCATGGGTAAGTGTCTCAAGTCCTTTACACTATAGTTGGGTAAGTGTCTAATCCATAACACTTGAGTTGGGTAAGTGTCTCTAATCCATAACACTTGAGTTGGGTAAGTGTCTCTAATCCATAACACTTGAGGTGGGTAAGTGTCTCTAATCCTTTACACTTGAGTTGGGTAAGTGTCTCTAATCCTTTACACTTGAGTTGGGTAAGTGTCTCTAATCCATTACACTTGAGTTGGGTAAGTGTCTCTAATCCATAACACTTGAGTTGAGTAAGTGTCTCTTATACTTTACACTTGAGGTTGGCAAGTGTCTCTAATCCTTTACACTTGAGGTATGTGTCTCTAATCCTTTACACTTGAGGTGGGTAAGTGTCTCTAATCCTTTATACTTGAGGTAGGTGTCTCTAATCCTTTACACTTGAGGTGAGTAAGTGTCTCTAATCCATAACACTTGAGGTATGTAAGTGTCTCTGATCCTTTACACTTGAGTTGGGAAAAGGGGCAAGAACCAACATCTATGGTGTTAGGCATGTCATTGTAAGTCAGCAGCCTGAACCAGTCGGTCACCCATACCCCCTCAAGTCTTTAAGTACTTTATCTAAGGTGGCTTTAGCTTATTGTTACTATGAAGTGACTGTAATTTAGATAAAAGTAGATCATATTTGAATTATTTATGACATCAATCTGTGATTTTAATGCTGCAAATGTTGTCTGCAGTTATGCCAGAATGTGTTCTAAACTGATGAGTTCTGTCCCCTGAATCATGTGAATCAAAGGACAGGTAAAAAAGAGTAATCAAAAATCAAGGAATTTCCTGTCTGACTGTATTTATAAGTCAATCAATGACAACATGGTAGTAAAGTTTGATTTGTGATAGGTTGATCACATATAGTAAAGTACAGGAGAACATCCAATCAAATTTGTTGTTATAAGAAATGTTAATTTTGAGTTCAGAAATCAGTTTTATACTTTTAGCAAGGTTTGATTGCATCAAATAAGCCAATAAAATTTGTTATGTGCTTTAAAAACAAATACCAAATAATGGGAAAGATATGTTTTATTGCTTGACAAGTCATTAAATTAAAACATAAATATATTGGATTGTTACTATCATGTGACATTGTTTAACAATCAAATAGTGGTCATGTGTTTAACATTAATTTCAGCCAATGCTGTCTAAAAAAATACTATTCCACAAATTTTTCATTTGATCAAAATATATTTAAATGTCTGATTTTTTATACCTCAAATAAATTTGGAGTCGTCGTGGTAGTGATTGTATGCAATCTGTGCCTATCACCACTAACGTTGTGAGTTCAAATCCTGCTTAGGCAAGGTGTACTTGATACAACATTATATGATAAAGTTTGTCAGTGACTTGCAGCAGGTCAGTGGTTTTCTCCAGGTACTCCGGTTTCCTCCATCAATAAAACTGACTGCCACGATATAACCATTTAAAATTTTGGCACCACATTATGTTATGTTACTGTAGTCGTCATTGCCGTCTGTCTGTAGACTTATTGGATTCATTGCAATAGCTTTACTTCTAGTTGACCAATCCTGCTGAATTTTTAACACAGATTATTGGCACAAATATTAAGTTTGATATTGAAGCCCTATCTGTTTTCAAACAAAAGGCCCCAAGGTGCAAGAATTTGTGTTTATGTTTTTGTAAATGGAAATTTATTGTTCATATGAATTTGATAAGTTACATAAAAATAGGAAGATCACTTTCAGAATTTTGTTTATAGCATTGTTATGTACAGATCCTGGATCGTTTAAGTTAACAGATATTTCGTATCGTTTTCGTTCGTTTCGTTTGCGTGTATCGTTTGTTCGTTTGCGTTTCGTTCATGTAATTGGTTCGTTCGTTTCGTGTTTCGTTCGTCAGTTTAATTAGATGAACGCACGAAACGAACGAACGAGCGATACACGAAACGGACGCACGCTTCACCAGATCATGTGACACTTATAAATAAACACTGTTTGTAAACAAAAATGGTGACAGGCAAAGTTAACAGGTTATCAATATCAACACAGCATTTAATTATAGAGTATTCAAAGAAAGGTTTGTCTGCAGTACATATCCAGAGACTACTACATCGTAAACACAATGTAACAACAACTAGACAGTCAATCTTCAAGTTTGTGAAACGGTATAGCAGTACAGGTGTTCTGGCCCCAGCAACACGGTGAGACAACAACGGAAAACGGAAGTTTATGTACACATTCCAATTTTTTTCGAGTTAAAAAACAAAATAAATTGTGCATTAACAATTCATAAACACAATTAAAATATATACCCATTGGAAGCATTCAAACTGGCATATGCACAAAGTTAGAGGGTGTGCGATGTTACCACACTGGACTATTTTATTAATTGTTTTAAGGGAAAACATATTTAATAAATGCATTTTTTCTATAATTTACTCTACGGACAAATAAACAAGAAATCATCTACATGTGTAACATCTACAATTATGTAAACAAACGCCTCTGGCAGTTTCACCCGGGAAATACATGCACTGCAGGTGTGAAATGTCAACTCTTAATTTCATTCTAATTAACAATTATATAACCTTTTGAAGCCACACACCTCTCGGACAGCTTGACCGGGAAAATAACTCGTACACCTATGTCTGGTTGTCAATACAGAATCTGAATAATAATATAAATATAAATTCTGTATAATTATATAATTATATAAATATAAAGTCATATTTGGAAGTCAAATATATGAGATTTAAAATTTAATCATAAATATAATTATTAAACACATTGATAATATAAACTATTTAATATAAATTGTATTATCCTATTACTTTACCGACTAATTTATCATTTATATATATCAATTGCGTATAAAATATTAGATTAGTTAATCACATCAATTTGCACAAACTATATTGTACTTCTATAGAACCAGGATCGTTTGTCATTGGATAATATATAGTTGCGCTCCAATGATTCGTTCGTTCGTGTATTGTGCGGTTGATTGTTTGCGTTTTCCGCATAGTTCGTTCGTTTCATTTCGTTCGTTCGTTTCGTGTATCGTGTGTTTTTCGTATCGTTCGTGTGAAGCTTTCGTTTGCGTTTGGTGCGTATTGTAAACTAATATGATCCAGGATCTGTATATATTACCGTTTTTTATATCAAAGGGTGGAAAAGAGGGGGATTTCAACCATTTATTTTTCATCTAATTTTGATTTTTTTTATTGATTTTTTTTGTTGAAAAAAAAAATGTTCATCTTTATGGGCCATTAGAAATTTTACTATTTAATTGAAATATTTGGAAGATTGAGAGGTTGACAATTGAACTTCAAGGGGTAGCAGTCTGTACATGACACATAACTGAGAGATTGACAACTGAACTTTCAGAGGTAACGTCATGCCCTACTGACAGCCTGTACATGACTTATAGCTAAAAGGTTAACAATTGAACTTCCAACAGTAGCAATATACCCCACTCAACACATGGCAAAGGGTAACATTCTACTCTAACACCTGGCAAAGGGTAACATTCTACTCTAACACCTGGCAAAGGGTAACATTCTACTCTAACACCTGGCAAAGGGTAACATTCTACTCTAACACATGGCAAAGGGTAACATATACACATCTGCCATGTGTTAGAGTAGAATGTTACCCTTATCTAAGCCAATAAAAAGATTGAATTTTCACATAAAGTATTATATAAAATGTTGCCTAATATTTGTACAATGAGATACAACGGGGGCCGTCGTGGTCGTGATCGTAATTGTATGGTAGTTGGATTTACAACGTAATGTGCAATCGATGCCTATCACCACTAAACTAAAGTTGTGAGTTTGAATCCTGCTCATGGTCAGGTGAGGTGTACTCGATGCAACTTTATGTGATAAAGTTTGTCAGTGACTTGCATCAGGTCAGTGGTTTTTTAAGGGTACTCTGGTTTCTTCCACCAATAAAACTGACCACCACAATATAACTGAAATATTGTTGAATGTGGCATTAAACACCATAACCCTAACCCTGTTTAATAGTGTAAAAACAGTTACAATACATATATTTGGGATACTTTCAAATCAGATTGCTATGGAGTTGTCCAGGGCATCTTTTTCCTGATGCTCTTTATCAACAACTGTTTCTCCATTGAAGGTGAAATCTTCCTCAGCCCTCAGTAACAAGACTTTAATTTGTGTCTTGAGTGTAATGTTGGATAGTCTCTAATGTTCATTTACTTTAATTTGTGTCTTGAGTGTAATGTTGGATAGTCTCTAATGTTCATTTACTTTAATTTATGTCTAAGTGTAATGTTGGATAGTCTCTAATGTTCATTTACTTTAATTTGTGTCTAAGTGTAATGTTGGATAGTCTCTCATGTTCATTTACTTTAATTTGTGTCTAAGTATAATGTTAGATAGTCTCTCATGTTCCTTTACTTTAATTTGTGTCTAAGTGTAATGTTAGATAGTCTCTCATGTTCATTTACTTTATTTAGTGTCTAAGTATAATGTTGGATAGTCTCAAATGTTCATTTACTTTAATTTATGTCTAAGTATAATGTTGGATAGTCTCTAATGTTCATTTACTTTAATTTATGTCTAAGTGTAATGTTGGATAGTCTCTAATGTTCATTTACTTTAATTTGCGTCTAAGTATAATGTTGGATAGTCTCTAATGTTCATTTACTTTAATTTGTGTCTAAGTGTAATGTTGGATAGTCACTAATGTTCATTTACTTTAATTTGTGTCTAAGTGTAATGTTGGATAGTCTCTAATGTTCATTTACTTTAATTTATGTCTAAGTGTAATGTTGGATAGTCTCTAATGTTCATTTACTTTAATTTATGTCTAAGTGTAATGTTGGATAGTCTCTAATGTTCAGTTACTTTAATTTGTGTCTAAGTGTAATGTTGGATAGTCTCTAATGTTCATTTACTTTAATTTATGTCTAAGTGTAATGTTGGATAGTCTCTAATGTTCATTTACTTTAATTTATGTCTAAGTGTAATGTTGGATAGTCTCTAATGTTCATTTACTTTAATTTGTGTCTAAGTGTAATGTTGGATAGTCTCTAATGTTCATTTACTTTAATTTATGTCTAAGTGTAATGTTGGATAGTCTCTAATGTTCATTTACTTTAATTTGTGTCTTAAGTTTAATGTTGGATAGTCTCTAATGTTCATTTACTTTAATTTATGTCTTAAGTGTAATGTTGGATAGTCTCTAATGTTCGTTTACTTTAATTTGTGTCTAAGTGTAATGTTGGATAGTCTCTAATGTTCATTTACTTTAATTTGTGTCTAAGTGTAATGTTGGATAGTCTCAAATGTTCATTTACTTTAATTAGTGTCTAAGTATAATGTTGGATAGTCTCTAATGTTCATTTACTTTAATTTGTGTCTAAGTGTAATGTTGGATAGTCTCTAATGTTCATTTACTTTAATGTATGTCTAAGTGTAATGTTGGATAGTCTCTAATGTTCATTTACTTTAATTTATGTCTAAGTGTAATGTTGGATAGTCTCTAATGTTCATTTACTTTAATTTGTGTCTAAGTGTAATGTTGGATAGTCTCTAATGTTCATTTACTTTAATTTATGTCTAAGTGTAATGTTGGATAGTCTCTAATGTTCATTTACTTTAATTTATGTCTAAGTGTAATGTTGGATAGTCTCTAATGTTCATTTACTTTAATTTGTGTCTAAGTGTAATGTTGGATAGTCTCTAATGTTCATTTACTTTAATTTATGTCTAAGTATAATGTTGGATAGTCTCAAATGTTCATTTACTTTAATTTATGTCTAAGTGTAATGTTGGATAGTCTCTAATATTCATTTACTTTAATTTGCGTCTAAGTATAATGTTGGATAGTCTCTAATGTTCATTTACTTTAATTTGTGTCTAAGTGTAATGTTGGATAGTCACTAATGTTCATTTACTTTAATTTGTGTCTAAGTGTAATGTTGGATAGTCTCTAATGTTCATTTACTTTAATTTATGTCTAAGTGTAATGTTGGATAGTCTCTAATGTTCATTTACTTTAATTTATGTCTAAGTGTAATGTTGGATAGTCTCTAATGTTCAGTTACTTTAATTTGTGTCTAAGTGTAATGTTGGATAGTCTCTAATGTTCATTTACTTTAATTTATGTCTAAGTGTAATGTTGGATAGTCTCTAATGTTCATTTACTTTAATTTATGTCTAAGTGTAATGTTGGATAGTCTCTAATGTTCATTTACTTTAATTTGTGTCTAAGTGTAATGTTGGATAGTCTCTAATGTTCATTTACTTTAATTTATGTCTAAGTGTAATGTTGGATAGTCTCTAATGTTCATTTACTTTAATTTGTGTCTTAAGTTTAATGTTGGATAGTCTCTAATGTTCATTTACTTTAATTTATGTCTTAAGTGTAATGTTGGATAGTCTCTAATGTTCGTTTACTTTAATTTGTGTCTAAGTGTAATGTTGGATAGTCTCTAATGTTCATTTACTTTAATTTGTGTCTAAGTGTAATGTTGGATAGTCTCAAATGTTCATTTACTTTAATTAGTGTCTAAGTATAATGTTGGATAGTCTCTAATGTTCATTTACTTTAATTTGTGTCTAAGTGTAATGTTGGATAGTCTCTAATGTTCATTTACTTTAATGTATGTCTAAGTGTAATGTTGGATAGTCTCTAATGTTCATTTACTTTAATTTATGTCTAAGTGTAATGTTGGATAGTCTCTAATGTTCATTTACTTTAATTTGTGTCTAAGTGTAATGTTGGATAGTCTCTAATGTTCATTTACTTTAATTTATGTCTAAGTGTAATGTTGGATAGTCTCTAATGTTCATTTACTTTAATTTATGTCTAAGTGTAATGTTGGATAGTCTCTAATGTTCATTTACTTTAATTTGTGTCTAAGTGTAATGTTGGATAGTCTCTAATGTTCATTTACTTTAATTTATGTCTAAGTATAATGTTGGATAGTCTCAAATGTTCATTTACTTTAATTAGTGTCTAAGTATAATGTTGGATAGTCTCTAATGTTCATTTACTTTAATTAGTGTCTAAGTATAATGTTGGATAGTCTCTAATTTTCATTTACTTTAATTAGTGTCTAAGTATAATGTTGGATAGTCTCTAATGTTCATTTACTTTAATTAGTGTCTAAGTATAATGTTGGATAGTCTCTAATGTTCATTTACTTTAATTTGTGTCTAAGTGTAATGTTGGATAGTCTCTAATGTTCATTTACTTTAATTTATGTCTAAGTGTAATGTTGGATAGTCTCTAATGTTCATTTACTTTAATTTATGTCTAAGTGTAATGTTGGATAGTCTCTAATGTTCATTTACTTTAATTTGTGTCTAAGTGTAATGTTGGATAGTCTCTAATGTTCATTTACTTTAATTTATGTCTAAGTGTAATGTTGGATAGTCTCTAATGTTCATTTACTTTAATTTATGTCTAAGTGTAATGTTGGATAGTCTCTAATGTTCATTTACTTTAATTAGTGTCTAAGTATAATGTTGGATAGTCTCTAATGTTCATTTACTTTAATTAGTGTCTAAGTATAATGTTGGATAGTCTCTAATGTTCATTTACTTTAATTTGTGTCTAAGTGTAATGTTGGATAGTCTCTAATGTTCATTTACTTTAATTTATGTCTTAAGTGTAATGTTGGATAGTCTCTAATGTTCATTTACTTTAATTTATGTCTAAGTGTAATGTTGGATAGTCTCTAATGTTCATTTACTTTAATTAATGTCTAAGTATAATGTTGGATAGTCTCAAATGTTCATTTACTTTAATTTGTGTCTAAGTATAATGTTGGATAGTCTCTAATGTTCATTTACTTTAATTAGTGTCTAAGTATAATGTTGGATAGTCTCAAATGTTCATTTACTTTAATTTGTGTCTAAGTGTAATGTTGGATAGTCTCTAATGTTCATTTACTTTAATTTATGTCTAAGTGTAATGTTGGATAGTCTCTAATGTTCATTTACTTTAATTTATGTCTAAGTGTAATGTTGGATAGTCTCTAATGTTCATTTACTTTAATTAGTGTCTAAGTATAATGTTGGATAGTCTCAAATGTTCATTTACTTTAATTAGTGTTTAAGTATAATGTTGGATAGTCTCTAATGTTCATATACATCCATATCCTTTCTTACTAATTTAGAAAATCTAGACAATTCCCAAAATTAAAGAATTTTGAGTTTTTGTCAATTACCAACAGGCATGAAAGAAAATCCGAGTGTATTATAAAATAAGATTTGTCAAAAGAAGCAAGAAATTTGAGAGCTTGCAGAATATATATAGAAGTTGCCTCTGTATTGAAAAGATGGAAGGCAAAGGGAAACAAATTGCTGTAATGGATAAATAATTCTTGAAATAAAGTATATATTCCCTAAAATAGAAATTGACAACCAAAAACTGTGCTATATAGTACTTACCCTACTTTCAGCAACAAAACATCTACCAATATGGCTAGGTGCTGCATTATTGATGGAAATAAAATTTCTAAAGAATTCACATGCATACTTTTAAGTTTTGATATGTAATAGCAGCTGTCCAATATTATACTGACGCAATTGTTTTTAGTATTGAAATATGCTAATTTTATTATTCCTTGGACTATTATGTGTTAGTTTTCTCTCAATTTATGGAAAATTAATAGAAAAAAAATATGTTAAATGAATAATTGTTTATGAAAAATAATGTTTGTAGCCAACATAGAGTTGATAAATAGCTATTAATGTTGTATAGAGGAAGATAGTAAAAAGTGATGATGTAGAACCATACATACAATTATAACTATTATACTCTTTGATCTGTCAATTGCAGAATTCCTTTTTTTTTTTTTGACTTTCATTATGGTTACGTTTGATGTTTCAAAACTGCAGACATTTTGAATTGATCTATTGTGACTAAGTGGAAGCTACATGTAGGACACTTTATGTAATATTTTCAATAGCTTTGTAAAGTACAAGATATGTAGGTAAGCGTGGCTAGTTTCTGTTGTCAAATTCCAAATAAATATTTTTAATGTCCAATTACAAAATATTAAAGCCAAAAAAACATAGTTATGGCTTCAAAATTTCTTTGTATCGGAGAATAAAGTATATCGGTACTGTTTTGGAATTAACATATTCTTATAATATCTATTATGGCGGATTTTTTCACCGATTGAGATTTGTTCAGCATGGCTTGGTATATGTTGAAAAATGAATTCATATTTGAAAAAATATGTAAATTCAAGCAGATATATTTTCACCGCAATCAGGTTTTGCCCTCGTAGAATTTTGTTTTTGATATTTGGGGTAAGCGGCCAAATATATGTTAGATTTCATGACAATTATTAAGACCAGTGGTGTGGATCAAGACTTTAATCTGAAAAAGTGGGGGGCATTGACTATTTCTTTAAAGAAATACGTAGAAAAAATTGTGGGGCATTGACTACGGTATTTTCTTTAAGGAAATAGGTAGACAATTATTTTAAATTTAATTGTGGTACAAATGTACAAAAACTTTTCTTATAAGGTGGACACATGTCTCTTGATCCATCTCTCTATATCAATCTGTCAGTACTCTTTCCATTTTATGTAAGGATCAGCATTTACCATAAAATTGAAAGCAACATTCTCTTTTAACCTATCGAAAATACCTAAGACCACCATACTGATTATCGTAAACGAGTGGTCGAAATCACCATTATAAATTAAATGCAGATATTTTAAGTAAGGCAATGAGGATCAGTATTTACCATAAAATGTCAAACAAAATAATCAACAACTTCAGAACAGCTTCAAAATTATATCAGAAAATCTTAGAAACAGACAAAATTGATACCCCTAAAGCACGTATACATAACTACTCACTCTCCTGGTTCAGTACAGGCATTTCAATCAATGTGTATAGATTGGGTATAATATTGAGCTTGTAAAATGATGTGTGTACATGTATTTACATTTATTAATTAACTTTGATTTATTAGCCTTAATATGATCAAATCGGTCAATGCAATATTATATAAAAACTTTCATTGGACCAATACGGCAAAAACCAGCCAGTCAGTCCAATAACAGCTAGATCGGAATCCGCTAAACGTTTGGACAGTCGCAAGGAAAAGTCCCGAGAGATTATTGAACTGGCCTAGTTATAGGTCCTCGGTCTGCTGTATTCGCATTCGGCTCCGCCTCAGGCCAATACAGCAGACCTCGGACCTATAACTAGGCCAATATGAAAAACATCACGTAATAATACTATAGTATAGATATCTTGCTAAATGTCTGAAATGACAAAAATGAGAGCAGGTGGAATTTTTACAGCTCTCTATCTTGAAAATTAGAAGAAAAAATAACAAAACATAAGAGGTGAAAACTTTCTCACATTACGTTTTATCAGTAAGTAATACATGTTTCCTTTGATCTTACTGAGGGATATTGAGGCTGATACTGAAAATTATCAGTCAGTGTGATGTCATACACATTATGACATCACTGAAGAAAATGATAAAGTCAGT
Source organism: Bathymodiolus brooksi (assembly GCA_963680875.1). Classification (NCBI taxonomy): domain Eukaryota; kingdom Metazoa; phylum Mollusca; class Bivalvia; order Mytilida; family Modiolidae; genus Bathymodiolus; species Bathymodiolus brooksi. The sequence goes on along the minus strand of OY804577.1, from coordinate 15,104,881 downwards.
TGTGAAGATCTCAACATATATAATTACTAGTATCACAGCTCGTAATATCGGACTCCCTGCAATACTAGTGATAATTTCTGTCTCGACTTTCATAACTGCCGTTGCTCTATATATATATATATATCAGTTTTATGCTCAGAATTAGTGTTAGCATTTTTTATTACAAGTTAAGTAAGTACACATGATTATATCTTCCGCAATGAATTTTTTTTTTAGAAATGGGGTATGTTATACAATTTCCTCTGTCTGTATTCAAGTTTTGTTAGGCAGTTAACTTTTGAAACATTTTAAGAATGTACTTGATATTTTGCATAGTTGTACATGAGGACTATAGGATGCATCCTGTCTATATACTTCACCCCTAAGTCAAAGATCAAGATGTTTATCAATGTACAATGACCACTTACTGAAGTTTCAGTTTCATTTATAGATTTCAAATATAAAATAGATACAGATAAGACATCTCAATTCCTGAATATCATGTAAAAATAATATCTTAAAATTCAGGGATAGTTTGAAGGACGTGGGTTATAATTAGACCTCGATTCTAAAGGACTACAGATCTTAATATTCAGAGATAGTTTGAAGGATGTAGGTATAAGACCTGAATTCTAAAGGACTGCAGATCTTAAAGTTCAGGGATAGTTTGAATGGTAGGGGGTATAAGACCTGGATTCTAAAGGACTACAGATCTTAAAGTTCAGGGATATTTTGAAGGGTAGGGGGTATAAGACCTGGATTCTAAAGGACTACAGATCTTAAAGTTCAGTGATAGTTTGAATGGTAGGGGTATAAGACCTGGATTCTAAAGGACTACAGATCTTAAAGTTCAGGGATAGTTTGAAGGGTAGGGGGTATAAGACCTGGATTCTAAAGGACTGCAGATCTTAAAGTTCAGAGATAGTTTGAATGGTAGGGGGTATAAGACCTGGATTCTAAAGGACTACAGATCTTAAAGTTCAGTGATAGTTTGAAGGGTATGGGTATAAGACCTGGATTCTAAAGGACTGCAGATCTTAAAGTTCAGTGATAGTTTGAAGGGTATGGGTATAAGACCTGGATTCTAAAGGACTACAGATCTTAAAGTTCAGTGATAGTTTGAAGGGTGGGGGTATAAGACCTGGATTCTAAAGGACTACAGATCTTAAGGTTCAGGGATAGTTTGAAGGGTGGGGGTATAAGACCTGGATTCTAAAGGACTACAGATCTTAAAGTTCAGGGATAGTTTGAATGGTAGGGGGTATAAGACCTGGATTCTAAAGGACTGCAGATCTTAAAGTTCAGGGATAGTTTGAAGGGTGGGGGTATAAGGCCTGGATTCTAAAGGACTACAGATCTTAAGGTTCAGGGATAGTTTGAAGGGTAGGGGGTATAAGACCTGGATTCTAAAGGACTACAGATCTTAAAGTTCAGAGATAGTTTGAATGGTAGGGGGTATAAGACCTGGATTCTAAAGGACTACAGATCTTAAAGTTCAGTGATAGTTTGAATGGTAGGGGGTATAAGACCTGGATTCTAAAGGACTGCAGATCTTAAAGTTCAGAGATAGTTTGAAGGGTGGGGGTATAAGACCTGGATTCTAAAGGACTACAGATCTTAAAGTTCAGGGATAGTTTGAAGGGTAGGGGGTATAAGACCTGGATTCTAAAGGACTACAGATCTTAAAGTTCAGTGATAGTTTGAAGGGTATGGGTATAAGACCTGGATTCTAAAGGACTACAGATCTTAAAGTTCAGTGATAGTTTGAAGGGTATGGGTATAAGACCTGGATTCTAAAGGACTACAGATCTTAAAGTTCAGTGATAGTTTGAAGGGTGGGGGTATAAGGCCTGGATTCTAAAGGACTACAGATCTTAAAGTTCAGGGATAGTTTGAATGGTGGGGGTATAAGACCTGGATTCTAAAGGACTACAGATCTTAAAGTTCAGGGATAGTTTGAATGGTAGGGGGTATAAGGCCTGGATTCTAAAGGACTGCAGATCTTAAAGTTCAGTGATAGTTTGAATGGTAGGGGGTATAAGACCTGGATTCTAAAGGACTACAGATCTTAATGTTCAGAGATAGTTTGAATGGTAGGGGGTATAAGACCTGGATTCTAAAGGACTATAGATCTTAAAGTTCAGTGATGGTTTGAAGGGTAGGGGGTATAAGACCTGGATTCTAAAGGACTGCAGATCTTAAAGTTCATGGATAGTTTGAATGGTAGGGGGTATAAGACCTGGATTCTAAAGGACTACAGATCTTAAAGTTCAGTGATAGTTTGAAGGGTGTGGGTATAAGACCTGGATTCTAAAGGACTACAGATCTTAAAGTTCAGGGATAGTTTGAAGGGTGGGGGTATAAGACCTGGATTCTAAAGGACTACAGATCTTAAAGTTCAGGGATAGTTTGAATGGTAGGGGGTATAAGACCTGGATTCTAAAGGACTACAGATCTTAAAGTTCAGTGATAGTTTGAATGGTAGGGGGTATAAGACCTGGATTCTAAAGGACTACAGATCTTAAAGTTCAGGGATAGTTTGAATGGTAGGGGGTATAAGACCTGGATTCTAAAGTACTACAGATCTTAAAGTTCAGGGATAGTTTGAAGGGTGTGGGTATAAGACCTGGATTCTAAAGGACTGCAGATCTTAAAGTTCAGTAATAGTTTGAAGGGTGTGGGTATAAGACCTGGATTCTAAAGGACTACATATCTTAAAGTTCAGGGATAGTTTGAAGGGTAGGGTGTATAAGACCTGGATTCTAAAGGACTACAGATCTTAAAGTTCAGGGATAGTTTGAAGGGTGTGGGTATAAGACCTGGATTCTAAAGGACTACAGATCTTAAAGTTCAGGGATAGTTTGAATGGTAGGGGGTATAAGACCTGGATTTTAAAGGACTACAGATCTTAAAGTTCAGAGATAGTTTGAATGGTAGGGGGTATAAGACCTGGATTCTAAAGGACTACAGATCTTAAAGTTCAGAGATAGTTTGAATGGTAGGGGGTATAAGACCTGGATTCTAAAGGACTACAGATCTTAAAGTTCAGTGATAGTTTGAAGGGTATGGGTATAAGACCTGGATTCTAAAGTTCAAGGATAGTTTGAATGGTAGGGGGTATAAGACCTGGATTCTAAAGGACTACAGATCTTAAAGTTCAGGGATAGTTTGAATGGTAGGGGGTATAAGACCTGGATTCTAAAGGACTGCAGATCTTAAAGTTCAGGGATAGTTTGAATGGTAGGGGGTATAAGACCTGGATTCTAAAGTACTACAGATCTTAAAGTTCAGGGATAGTTTGAAGGGTGTGGGTATAAGACCTGGATTCTAAAGGACTGCAGATCTTAAAGTTCAGTAATAGTTTGAAGGGTGTGGGTATAAGACCTGGATTCTAAAGGACTACATATCTTAAAGTTCAGGGATAGTTTGAAGGGTAGGGGGTATAAGACCTGGATTCTAAAGGACTACAGATCTTAAAGTTCAGGGATAGTTTGAAGGGTGTGGGTATAAGACCTGGATTCTAAAGGACTACAGATCTTAAAGTTCAGGGATAGTTTGAATGGTAGGGGGTATAAGACCTGGATTTTAAAGGACTACAGATCTTAAAGTTCAGAGATAGTTTGAATGGTAGGGGGTATAAGACCTGGATTCTAAAGGACTACTGATCTTCAAGTTCAGAGATAGTTTGAATGGTAGGGGGTATAAGACCTGGATTCTAAAGTACTACAGATCTTAAAGTTCAGGGATAGTTTGAAGGGTATGGGTATAAGACCTGGATTCTAAAGGACTGCAGATCTTAAAGTTTAGTGATAGTTTGAAGGGTGTGGGTATAAGACCTGGATTCTAAAGGACTACAGATCTTAAAGTTCAGGGATAGTTTGAAGGGTAGGGGGTATAAGACCTGGATTCTAAAGGACTACAGATCTTAAAGTTCAGGGATAGTTTGAAGGGTGTGGGTATAAGACCTGGATTCTAAAGGACTACAGATCTTAAAGTTCAGGGATAGTTTGAATGGTAGGGGGTATAAGACCTGGATTTTAAAGGACTACAGATCTTAAAGTTCAGAGATAGTTTGAATGGTAGGGGGTATAAGACCTGGATTCTAAAGGACTACAGATCTTAAAGTTCAGAGATAGTTTGAATGGTAGGGGGTATAAGACCTGGATTCTAAAGGACTACAGATCTTAAAGTTCAGTGATAGTTTGAAGGGTATGGGTATAAGACCTGGATTCTAAAGGACTACAGATCTTAAAGTTCAGTGATAGTTTGAATGGTAGGGGGTATAAGACCTGGATTCTAAAGGACTACAGATCTTAAAGTTCAGGGATAGTTTGAATGGTAGGGGGTATAAGACCTGGATTCTAAAGGACTACAGATCTTAAAGTTCAGTGATAGTTTGAAGGGTGTGGGTATAAGACCTGGATTCTAAAGGACTACAGATCTTAAAGTTCAGGGATAGTTTGAATGGTAGGGGGTATAAGACCTGGATTCTAAAGGACTACAGATCTTAAAGTTCAGTGATAGTTTGAAGGGTAGGGGGTATAAGACCTCGATTCTAAAGGACTACAGATCTTAAGGTTCAGGGATACTTTGAATGGTAGGGGGTATAAGACCTGGATTCTAAAGGACTACAGATCTTAAAGTTCAGGGATAGTTTGAATGGTAGGGGGTATAAGTCCTGGATTCTAAAGGACTACAGATCTTAAAGTTCAGGGATAGTTTGAAGGGTAGGGGGTATAAGACCTGGATTCTAAAGGACTGCAGATCTTAAAGTTCAGGGATAGTTTGAATGGTAGGGGGTATAAGACCTGGATTCTAAAGGACTACAGATCTTAAAGTTCAGGGATAGTTTGAATGGTAGGGGGTATAAGACCTGGATTCTAAAGGACTACAGATCTTAAAGTTCAGTGATAGTTTGAAGGGTAGGGGTATAAGACCTGGATTCTAAAGGACTACAGATCTTAAAGTTCAGGGATAGTTTGAAGGGTGAGGGTATAAGACCTGGATTCTAAAGGACTACAGATCTTAAAGTTCAGGGATAGTTTGAAGGGTGGGGGTATAAGACCTGGATTCTAAAGGACTACAGATCTTAAAGTTCAGGGATAGTTTGAATGGTAGGGGGTATAAGACCTGGATATCTAAAGGACTACAGATCTTAAAGTTCAGGGATAGTTTGAATGGTAGGGGGTATAAGACCTGGATTCTAAAGGACTACAGATCTTAAAGTTCAGGGATAGTTTGAATGGTAGGGGGTATAAGACCTGGATTCTAAAGTACTACAGATCTTAAAGTTCAAGGATAGTTTGAAGGGTAGGGGGTATAAGACCTGGATTCTAAAGGACTGCAGATCTTAAAGTTCATGGATAGTTTGAATGGTAGGGGGTATAAGACCTGGATTCTAAAGGACTGCAGATCTTAAAGTTCAGGGATAGTGTGAAGGGTGGGGGTATAAGACCTGGATTCTAAAGGACTGCAGATCTTAAAGTTCAGTGATAGTTTGAATGGTAGGGGGTATAAGACCTGGATTCTAAAGGACTACAGATCTTAAAGTTCAGGGATAGTTTGAATGGTAGGGGGTATACGACCTGGATTCTAAAGGACTACAGATCTTAAGGTTCAGTGATAGTTTGAAGGGTGTGGGTATAAGACCTGGATTCTAAAGGACTGCAGATCTTAAAGTTCAGAGATAGTTTGAATGGTAGGGGGTATAAGACCTGGATTCTAAAGGACTACAGATCTTAAAGTTCAGGGATAGTTTGAATGGTAGGGGGTATAAGACCTGGATTCTAAAGGACTACAGATCTTAAAGTTCAGGGATAGTTTGAATGGTAGGGGGTATAAGACCTGGATTCTAAAGGACTACAGATCTTAAAGTTCAGGGATAGTTTGAATGGTAGGGGGTATAAGACCTGGATTCTAAAGGACTACAGATCTTAAAGTTCAGGGATAGTTTGAATGGTAGGGGGTATAAGACCTGGATTCTAAAGGACTACAGATCTTAAAGTTCAGGGATAGTTTGAATGGTAGGGGGTATAAGACCTGGATTCTAAAGGACTACAGATCTTAAAGTTCAGGGATAGTTTGAATGGTAGGGGGTATAAGACCTGGATTCTAAAGGACTACAGATCTTAAAGTTCAGAGATAGTTTGAATGGTAGGGGGTATAAGACCTGGATTCTAAAGGACTACTGATCTTCAAGTTCAGAGATAGTTTGAATGGTAGGGGGTATAAGACCTGGATTCTAAAGGACTACAGATCTTAAAGTTCAGTGATAGTTTGAAGGGTATGGGTATAAGACCTGGATTCTAAAGGACTACAGATCTTAAAGTTCAGTGATAGTTTGAATGGTAGGGGGTATAAGACCTGGATTCTAAAGGACTACAGATCTTAAAGTTCAGGGATAGTTTGAAGGGTAGGGGGTATAAGACCTGGATTCTAAAGTACTACAGATCTTAAAGTTCAAGGATAGTTTGAAGGGTAGGGGGTATAAGACCTGGATTCTAAAGGACTGCAGATCTTAAAGTTCATGGATAGTTTGAATGGTAGGGGGTATAAGACCTGGATTCTAAAGGACTGCAGATCTTAAAGTTCAGGGATAGTGTGAAGGGTGGGGGTATAAGACCTGGATTCTAAAGGACTGCAGATCTTAAAGTTCAGTGATAGTTTGAATGGTAGGGGGTATAAGACCTGGATTCTAAAGGACTACAGATCTTAAAGTTCAGGGATAGTTTGAATGGTAGGGGGTATACGACCTGGATTCTAAAGGACTACAGATCTTAAGGTTCAGTGATAGTTTGAAGGGTGTGGGTATAAGACCTGGATTCTAAAGGACTGCAGATCTTAAAGTTCAGAGATAGTTTGAATGGTAGGGGGTATAAGACCTGGATTCTAAAGGACTACAGATCTTAAAGTTCAGGGATAGTTTGAATGGTAGGGGGTATAAGACCTGGATTCTAAAGGACTACAGATCTTAAAGTTCAGGGATAGTTTGAATGGTAGGGGGTATAAGACCTGGATTCTAAAGGACTACAGATCTTAAAGTTCAGGGATAGTTTGAATGGTAGGGGGTATAAGACCTGGATTCTAAAGGACTACAGATCTTAAAGTTCAGGGATAGTTTGAATGGTAGGGGGTATAAGACCTGGATTCTAAAGGACTACAGATCTTAAAGTTCAGGGATAGTTTGAATGGTAGGGGGTATAAGACCTGGATTCTAAAGGACTACAGATCTTAAAGTTCAGAGATAGTTTGAATGGTAGGGGGTATAAGACCTGGATTCTAAAGGACTACTGATCTTCAAGTTCAGAGATAGTTTGAATGGTAGGGGGTATAAGACCTGGATTCTAAAGGACTACAGATCTTAAAGTTCAGTGATAGTTTGAAGGGTATGGGTATAAGACCTGGATTCTAAAGGACTACAGATCTTAAAGTTCAGTGATAGTTTGAATGGTAGGGGGTATAAGACCTGGATTCTAAAGGACTACAGATCTTAAAGTTCAGAGATAGTTTGAATGGTAGGGGGTATAAGACCTGGATTCTAAAGGACTACAGATCTTAAAGTTCAGTGATAGTTTGAAGGGTATGGGTATAAGACCTGGATTCTAAAGTTCAAGGATAGTTTGAATGGTAGGGGGTATAAGACCTGGATTCTAAAGGACTACAGATCTTAAAGTTCAGGGATAGTTTGAATGGTAGGGGGTATAAGACCTGGATTCTAAAGGACTACAGATCTTAAAGTTCAGTGATAGTTTGAATGGTAGGGGGTATAAGACCTGGATTCTAAAGGACTGCAGATCTTAAAGTTCAGGGATAGTTTGAATGGTAGGGGGTATAAGACCTGGATTCTAAAGTACTACAGATCTTAAAGTTCAGGGATAGTTTGAAGGGTGTGGGTATAAGACCTGGATTCTAAAGGACTGCAGATCTTAAAGTTCAGTAATAGTTTGAAGGGTGTGGGTATAAGACCTGGATTCTAAAGGACTACATATCTTAAAGTTCAGGGATAGTTTGAAGGGTAGGGGGTATAAGACCTGGATTCTAAAGGACTACAGATCTTAAAGTTCAGGGATAGTTTGAAGGGTGTGGGTATAAGACCTGGATTCTAAAGGACTACAGATCTTAAAGTTCAGGGATAGTTTGAATGGTAGGGGGTATAAGACCTGGATTTTAAAGGACTACAGATCTTAAAGTTCAGAGATAGTTTGAATGGTAGGGGGTATAAGACCTGGATTCTAAAGGACTACTGATCTTCAAGTTCAGAGATAGTTTGAATGGTAGGGGGTATAAGACCTGGATTCTAAAGTACTACAGATCTTAAAGTTCAGGGATAGTTTGAAGGGTATGGGTATAAGACCTGGATTCTAAAGGACTACAGATCTTAAAGTTTAGTGATAGTTTGAAGGGTGTGGGTATAAGACCTGGATTCTAAAGGACTACAGATCTTAAAGTTCAGGGATAGTTTGAAGGGTAGGGGGTATAAGACCTGGATTCTAAAGGACTACAGATCTTAAAGTTCAGGGATAGTTTGAAGGGTGTGGGTATAAGACCTGGATTCTAAAGGACTACAGATCTTAAAGTTCAGGGATAGTTTGAATGGTAGGGGGTATAAGACCTGGATTTTAAAGGACTACAGATCTTAAAGTTCAGAGATAGTTTGAATGGTAGGGGGTATAAGACCTGGATTCTAAAGGACTACAGATCTTAAAGTTCAGAGATAGTTTGAATGGTAGGGGGTATAAGACCTGGATTCTAAAGGACTACAGATCTTAAAGTTCAGTGATAGTTTGAAGGGTATGGGTATAAGACCTGGATTCTAAAGGACTACAGATCTTAAAGTTCAGTGATAGTTTGAATGGTAGGGGGTATAAGACCTGGATTCTAAAGGACTACAGATCTTAAAGTTCAGGGATAGTTTGAATGGTAGGGGGTATAAGACCTGGATTCTAAAGGACTACAGATCTTAAAGTTCAGTGATAGTTTGAAGGGTGTGGGTATAAGACCTGGATTCTAAAGGACTACAGATCTTAAAGTTCAGGGATAGTTTGAATGGTAGGGGGTATAAGACCTGGATTCTAAAGGACTACAGATCTTAAAGTTCAGTGATAGTTTGAAGGGTAGGGGGTATAAGACCTCGATTCTAAAGGACTACAGATCTTAAGGTTCAGGGATACTTTGAATGGTAGGGGGTATAAGACCTGGATTCTAAAGGACTACAGATCTTAAAGTTCAGGGATAGTTTGAATGGTAGGGGGTATAAGTCCTGGATTCTAAAGGACTACAGATCTTAAAGTTCAGGGATAGTTTGAAGGGTAGGGGGTATAAGACCTGGATTCTAAAGGACTGCAGATCTTAAAGTTCAGGGATAGTTTGAATGGTAGGGGGTATAAGACCTGGATTCTAAAGGACTACAGATCTTAAAGTTCAGGGATAGTTTGAATGGTAGGGGGTATAAGACCTGGATTCTAAAGGACTACAGATCTTAAAGTTCAGTGATAGTTTGAAGGGTAGGGGTATAAGACCTGGATTCTAAAGGACTACAGATCTTAAAGTTCAGGGATAGTTTGAAGGGTGAGGGTATAAGACCTGGATTCTAAAGGACTACAGATCTTAAAGTTCAGGGATAGTTTGAAGGGTGGGGGTATAAGACCTGGATTCTAAAGGACTACAGATCTTAAAGTTCAGGGATAGTTTGAATGGTAGGGGGTATAAGACCTGGATATCTAAAGGACTACAGATCTTAAAGTTCAGGGATAGTTTGAATGGTAGGGGGTATAAGACCTGGATTCTAAAGGACTACAGATCTTAAAGTTCAGGGATAGTTTGAATGGTAGGGGGTATAAGACCTGGATTCTAAAGTACTACAGATCTTAAAGTTCAAGGATAGTTTGAAGGGTAGGGGGTATAAGACCTGGATTCTAAAGGACTGCAGATCTTAAAGTTCATGGATAGTTTGAATGGTAGGGGGTATAAGACCTGGATTCTAAAGGACTGCAGATCTTAAAGTTCAGGGATAGTGTGAAGGGTGGGGGTATAAGACCTGGATTCTAAAGGACTGCAGATCTTAAAGTTCAGTGATAGTTTGAATGGTAGGGGGTATAAGACCTGGATTCTAAAGGACTACAGATCTTAAAGTTCAGGGATAGTTTGAATGGTAGGGGGTATACGACCTGGATTCTAAAGGACTACAGATCTTAAGGTTCAGTGATAGTTTGAAGGGTGTGGGTATAAGACCTGGATTCTAAAGGACTGCAGATCTTAAAGTTCAGAGATAGTTTGAATGGTAGGGGGTATAAGACCTGGATTCTAAAGGACTACAGATCTTAAAGTTCAGGGATAGTTTGAATGGTAGGGGGTATAAGACCTGGATTCTAAAGGACTACAGATCTTAAAGTTCAGGGATAGTTTGAATGGTAGGGGGTATAAGACCTGGATTCTAAAGGACTACAGATCTTAAAGTTCAGGGATAGTTTGAATGGTAGGGGGTATAAGACCTGGATTCTAAAGGACTACAGATCTTAAAGTTCAGGGATAGTTTGAATGGTAGGGGGTATAAGACCTGGATTCTAAAGGACTACAGATCTTAAAGTTCAGGGATAGTTTGAATGGTAGGGGGTATAAGACCTGGATTCTAAAGGACTACAGATCTTAAAGTTCAGAGATAGTTTGAATGGTAGGGGGTATAAGACCTGGATTCTAAAGGACTACTGATCTTCAAGTTCAGAGATAGTTTGAATGGTAGGGGGTATAAGACCTGGATTCTAAAGGACTACAGATCTTAAAGTTCAGTGATAGTTTGAAGGGTATGGGTATAAGACCTGGATTCTAAAGGACTACAGATCTTAAAGTTCAGTGATAGTTTGAATGGTAGGGGGTATAAGACCTGGATTCTAAAGGACTACAGATCTTAAAGTTCAGGGATAGTTTGAAGGGTAGGGGGTATAAGACCTGGATTCTAAAGTACTACAGATCTTAAAGTTCAAGGATAGTTTGAAGGGTAGGGGGTATAAGACCTGGATTCTAAAGGACTGCAGATCTTAAAGTTCATGGATAGTTTGAATGGTAGGGGGTATAAGACCTGGATTCTAAAGGACTGCAGATCTTAAAGTTCAGGGATAGTGTGAAGGGTGGGGGTATAAGACCTGGATTCTAAAGGACTGCAGATCTTAAAGTTCAGTGATAGTTTGAATGGTAGGGGGTATAAGACCTGGATTCTAAAGGACTACAGATCTTAAAGTTCAGGGATAGTTTGAATGGTAGGGGGTATACGACCTGGATTCTAAAGGACTACAGATCTTAAGGTTCAGTGATAGTTTGAAGGGTGTGGGTATAAGACCTGGATTCTAAAGGACTGCAGATCTTAAAGTTCAGAGATAGTTTGAATGGTAGGGGGTATAAGACCTGGATTCTAAAGGACTACAGATCTTAAAGTTCAGGGATAGTTTGAATGGTAGGGGGTATAAGACCTGGATTCTAAAGGACTACAGATCTTAAAGTTCAGGGATAGTTTGAATGGTAGGGGGTATAAGACCTGGATTCTAAAGGACTACAGATCTTAAAGTTCAGGGATAGTTTGAATGGTAGGGGGTATAAGACCTGGATTCTAAAGGACTACAGATCTTAAAGTTCAGGGATAGTTTGAATGGTAGGGGGTATAAGACCTGGATTCTAAAGGACTACAGATCTTAAAGTTCAGGGATAGTTTGAATGGTAGGGGGTATAAGACCTGGATTCTAAAGGACTACAGATCTTAAAGTTCAGAGATAGTTTGAATGGTAGGGGGTATAAGACCTGGATTCTAAAGGACTACTGATCTTCAAGTTCAGAGATAGTTTGAATGGTAGGGGGTATAAGACCTGGATTCTAAAGGACTACAGATCTTAAAGTTCAGTGATAGTTTGAAGGGTATGGGTATAAGACCTGGATTCTAAAGGACTACAGATCTTAAAGTTCAGTGATAGTTTGAATGGTAGGGGGTATAAGACCTGGATTCTAAAGGACTACAGATCTTAAAGTTCAGGGATAGTTTGAAGGGTAGGGGGTATAAGACCTGGATTCTAAAGGACTACAGATCTTAAAGTTCAGTGATAGTTTGAAGGGTAGGGGGTATAAGACCTCGATTCTAAAGGACTACAGATCTTAAGGTTCAGGGATACTTTGAATGGTAGGGGGTATAAGACCTGGATTCTAAAGGACTACAGATCTTAAAGTTCAGGGATAGTTTGAATGGTAGGGGGTATAAGTCCTGGATTCTAAAGGACTACAGATCTTAAAGTTCAGAGATAGTTTGAATGGTAGGGGGTATAAGACCTGGATTCTAAAGGACTACAGATCTTAAAGTTCAGGGATAGTTTGAAGGGTGTGGGTATAAGACCTGGATTCTAAAGGACTACAGATCTTAAAGTTCAGTGATAGTTTGAAGGGTGAGGGTATAAGACCTGGATTCTAAAGGACTACAGATCTTAAAGTTCAGGGATAGTTTGAAGGGTGGGGGTATAAGACCTGGATTCTAAAGGACTACAGATCTTAAAGTTCAGGGATAGTTTGAATGGTAGGGGGTATAAGACCTGGATTCTAAAGGACTACAGATCTTAAAGTTCAGTGATAGTTTGAATGGTAGGAGGTATAAGACCTGGATTCTAAAGGACTACAGATCTTAAAGTTCAGGGATAGTTTGAATGGTAGGGGGTATAAGACCTGGATTCTAAAGTACTACAGATCTTAAAGTTCAAGGATAGTTTGAAGGGTAGGGGGTATAAGACCTGGATTCTAAAGGACTGCAGATCTTAAAGTTCAGGGATAGTTTGAATGGTAGGGGGTATAAGACCTGGATTCTAAAGGACTGCAGATCTTAAAGTTCAGGGATAGTTTGAAGGGTGAGGGTATAAGACCTGGATTCTAAAGGACTGCAGATCTTAAAGTTCAGAGATAGTTTGAATGGTAGGGGGTATAAGACCTGGATTCTAAAGGACTACAGATCTTAAAGTTCAGGGATAGTTTGAATGGTAGGGTGAGGGTATAAGACCTGGATTCTAAAGGACTACAGATCTTAAAGTTCAGAGATAGTTTGAATGGTAGGGGTTATAAGACCTGGATTCTAAAGGACTACAGATCTTAAAGTTCAGAGATAGTTTGAATGGTAGGGGGTATAAGACCTGGATTCTAAAGGACTACAGATCTTAAAGTTCAGTGATAGTTTGAAGGGTATGGGTATAAGACCTGGATTCTAAAGGACTACAGATCTTAAAGTTCAGTGATAGTTTGAATGGTAGGGGGTATAAGACCTGGATTCTAAAGGACTACAGATCTTAAAGTTCAGGGATAGTTTGAAGGGTAGGGGGTATAAGACCTGGATTCTAAAGGACTACAGATCTTAAAGTTCAGGGATAGTTTGAATGGTAGGGGGTATAAGACCTGGATTTTAAAGGACTACAGATCTTAAAGTTCAGGGATAGTTTGAAGGGTGTGGGTATAAGACCTGGATTCTAAAGGACTACAGATCTTAAAGTTCAGGGATAGTTTGAATGGTAGGGGGTATAAGACCTGGATTTTAAAGGACTACAGATCTTAAAGTTCAGAGATAGTTTGAATGGTAGGGGGTATAAGACCTGGATTCTAAAGGACTACAGATCTTAAAGTTCAGAGATAGTTTGAATGGTAGGGGGTATAAGACCTGGATTCTAAAGTACTACAGATCTTAAAGTTCAGGGATAGTTTGAAGGGTGTGGGTATAAGACCTGGATTCTAAAGGACTGCAGATCTTAAAGTTCAGGGATAGTTTGAAGGGTAGGGGGTATAAGACCTGGATTCTAAAGGACTGCAGATCTTAAAGTTCAGGGATAGTTTGAATGGTAGGGGGTATAAGACCTGGATTCTAAAGGACTACAGATCTTAAAGTTCAGGGATAGTTTGAATGGTAGGGGGTATAAGACCTGGATTCTAAAGGACTACAGATCTTAAAGTTCAGGGATAGTTTGAAGGGTGGGGGTATAAGACCTGGATTCTAAAGGACTACAGATCTTAAAGTTCAGGGATAGTTTGAATGGTAAGGGGTATAAGACCTGGATTCTAAAGGACTACAGATCTTAAAGTTCAGTGATAGTTTGAAGGGTAGGGGGTATAAGACCTCGATTCTAAAGGACTACAGATCTTAAGGTTCAGGGATACTTTGAATGGTAGGGGGTATAAGACCTGGATTCTAAAGGACTACAGATCTTAAAGTTCAGGGATAGTTTGAATGGTAGGGGGTATAAGTCCTGGATTCTAAAGGACTACAGATCTTAAAGTTCAGGGATAGTTTGAAGGGTAGGGGGTATAAGACCTGGATTCTAAAGGACTGCAGATCTTAAAGTTCAGGGATAGTTTGAATGGTAGGGGGTATAAGACCTGGATTCTAAAGGACTACAGATCTTAAAGTTCAGGGATAGTTTGAATGGTAGGGGGTATAAGACCTGGATTCTAAAGGACTACAGATCTTAAAGTTCAGTGATAGTTTGAAGGGTAGGGGTATAAGACCTGGATTCTAAAGGACTACAGATCTTAAAGTTCAGGGATAGTTTGAAGGGTGAGGGTATAAGACCTGGATTCTAAAGGACTACAGATCTTAAAGTTCAGGGATAGTTTGAAGGGTGGGGGTATAAGACCTGGATTCTAAAGGACTACAGATCTTAAAGTTCAGGGATAGTTTGAATGGTAGGGGGTATAAGACCTGGATATCTAAAGGACTACAGATCTTAAAGTTCAGGGATAGTTTGAATGGTAGGGGGTATAAGACCTGGATTCTAAAGGACTACAGATCTTAAAGTTCAGGGATAGTTTGAATGGTAGGGGGTATAAGACCTGGATTCTAAAGTACTACAGATCTTAAAGTTCAAGGATAGTTTGAAGGGTAGGGGGTATAAGACCTGGATTCTAAAGGACTGCAGATCTTAAAGTTCATGGATAGTTTGAATGGTAGGGGGTATAAGACCTGGATTCTAAAGGACTGCAGATCTTAAAGTTCAGGGATAGTTTGAATGGTAGGGGGTATAAGACCTGGATTCTAAAGGACTACAGATCTTAAAGTTCAGGGATAGTTTGAATGGTAGGGGGTATACGACCTGGATTCTAAAGGACTACAGATCTTACGGTTCAGTGATAGTTTGAAGGGTGTGGGTATAAGACCTGGATTCTAAAGGACTGCAGATCTTAAAGTTCAGAGATAGTTTGAATGGTAGGGGGTATAAGACCTGGATTCTAAAGGACTACAGATCTTAAAGTTCAGGGATAGTTTGAATGGTAGGGGGTATAAGACCTGGATTCTAAAGGAC
This sequence comes from Bathymodiolus brooksi, assembly GCA_963680875.1. Classification (NCBI taxonomy): domain Eukaryota; kingdom Metazoa; phylum Mollusca; class Bivalvia; order Mytilida; family Modiolidae; genus Bathymodiolus; species Bathymodiolus brooksi. The sequence goes on along the minus strand of OY804577.1, from coordinate 15,089,597 downwards.
TACAGATCTTAAAGTTCAGGGATAGTTTGAAGGGTAGGGGGTATAAGACCTGGATTCTAAAGGACTGCAGATCTTAAAGTTCAGGGATAGTTTGAATGGTAGGGGGTATAAGACCTGGATTCTAAAGGACTACAGATCTTAAAGTTCAGGGATAGTTTGAATGGTAGGGGGTATAAGACCTGGATTCTAAAGGACTACAGATCTTAAAGTTCAGAGATAGTTTGAATGGTAGGGGGTATAAGACCTGGATTCTAAAGGACTACTGATCTTCAAGTTCAGAGATAGTTTGAATGGTAGGGGGTATAAGACCTGGATTCTAAAGGACTACAGATCTTAAAGTTCAGTGATAGTTTGAAGGGTATGGGTATAAGACCTGGATTCTAAAGGACTACAGATCTTAAAGTTCAGTGATAGTTTGAATGGTAGGGGGTATAAGACCTGGATTCTAAAGGACTACAGATCTTAAAGTTCAGGGATAGTTTGAAGGGTAGGGGGTATAAGACCTGGATTCTAAAGGACTACAGATCTTAAAGTTCAGTGATAGTTTGAAGGGTAGGGGGTATAAGACCTCGATTCTAAAGGACTACAGATCTTAAGGTTCAGTGATAGTTTGAATGGTAGGGGGTATAAGACCTGGATTCTAAAGGACTACAGATCTTAAAGTTCAGGGATAGTTTGAATGGTAGGGGGTATAAGTCCTGGATTCTAAAGGACTACAGATCTTAAAGTTCAGAGATAGTTTGAATGGTAGGGGGTATAAGACCTGGATTCTAAAGGACTACAGATCTTAAAGTTCAGGGATAGTTTGAAGGGTGGGGGTATAAGACCTGGATTCTAAAGGACTACAGATCTTAAAGTTCAGGGATAGTTTGAAGGGTGAGGGTATAAGACCTGGATTCTAAAGGACTACAGATCTTAAAGTTCAGGGATAGTTTGAAGGGTGGGGGTATAAGACCTGGATTCTAAAGGACTACAGATCTTAAAGTTCAGGGATAGTTTGAATGGTAGGGGGTATAAGACCTGGATTCTAAAGGACTACAGATCTTAAAGTTCAGTGATAGTTTGAATGGTAGGGGGTATAAGACCTGGATTCTAAAGGACTACAGATCTTAAAGTTCAGGGATAGTTTGAATGGTAGGGGGTATAAGACCTGGATTCTAAAGTACTACAGATCTTAAAGTTCAAGGATAGTTTGAAGGGTAGGGGGTATAAGACCTGGATTCTAAAGGACTGCAGATCTTAAAGTTCAGGGATAGTTTGAATGGTAGGGGGTATAAGACCTGGATTCTAAAGGACTGCAGATCTTAAAGTTCAGGGATAGTTTGAAGGGTGGGGGTATAAGACCTGGATTCTAAAGGACTGCAGATCTTAAAGTTCAGAGATAGTTTGAATGGTAGGGGGTATAAGACCTGGATTCTAAAGGACTACAGATCTTAAAGTTCAGGGATAGTTTGAATGGTAGGGGGTATAAGACCTGGATTCTAAAGGACTACAGATCTTAAAGTTCAGAGATAGTTTGAATGGTAGGGGTTATAAGACCTGGATTCTAAAGGACTACAGATCTTAAAGTTCAGAGATAGTTTGAATGGTAGGGGGTATAAGACCTGGATTCTAAAGGACTACAGATCTTAAAGTTCAGTGATAGTTTGAAGGGTATGGGTATAAGACCTGGATTCTAAAGGACTACAGATCTTAAAGTTCAGTGATAGTTTGAATGGTAGGGGGTATAAGACCTGGATTCTAAAGGACTACAGATCTTAAAGTTCAGGGATAGTTTGAAGGGTAGGGGGTATAAGACCTGGATTTTAAAGGACTACAGATCTTAAAGTTCATGGATAGTTTGAAGGGTGTGGGTATAAGACCTGGATTCTAAAGGACTACAGATCTTAAAGTTCAGGGATAGTTTGAATGGTAGGGGGTATAAGACCTGGATTTTAAAGGACTACAGATCTTAAAGTTCAGAGATAGTTTGAATGGTAGGGGGTATAAGACCTGGATTCTAAAGGACTACAGATCTTAAAGTTCAGAGATAGTTTGAATGGTAGGGGGTATAAGACCTGGATTCTAAAGTACTACAGATCTTAAAGTTCAGGGATAGTTTGAAGGGTGTGGGTATAAGACCTGGATTCTAAAGGACTGCAGATCTTAAAGTTCAGGGATAGTTTGAAGGGTAGGGGGTATAAGACCTGGATTCTAAAGGACTGCAGATCTTAAAGTTCAGGGATAGTTTGAATGGTAGGGGGTATAAGACCTGGATTCTAAAGGACTACAGATCTTAAAGTTCAGGGATAGTTTGAATGGTAGGGGGTATAAGACCTGGATTCTAAAGGACTACAGATCTTAAAGTTCAGGGATAGTTTGAAGGGTGGGGGTATAAGACCTGGATTCTAAAGGACTACAGATCTTAAAGTTCAGGGATAGTTTGAAGGGTGAGGGTATAAGACCTGGATTCTAAAGGACTACAGATCTTAAAGTTCAGGGATAGTTTGAAGGGTGGGGGTATAAGACCTGGATTCTAAAGGACTGCAGATCTTAAAGTTCAGAGATAGTTTGAATGGTAGGGGGTATAAGACCTGGATTCTAAAGGACTACAGATCTTAAAGTTCAGGGATAGTTTGAATGGTAGGGGGTATAAGACCTGGATTCTAAAGGACTACAGATCTTAAAGTTCAGAGATAGTTTGAATGGTAGGGGTTATAAGACCTGGATTCTAAAGGACTACAGATCTTAAAGTTCAGAGATAGTTTGAATGGTAGGGGGTATAAGACCTGGATTCTAAAGGACTGCAGATCTTAAAGTTCAGAGATAGTTTGAATGGTAGGGGGTATAAGACCTGGATTCTAAAGGACTACAGATCTTAAAGTTCAGGGATAGTTTGAATGGTAGGGGGTATAAGACCTGGATTCTAAAGGACTACAGATCTTAAAGTTCAGTGATAGTTTGAAGGGTGTGGGTATAAGACCTGGATTCTAAAGGACTACAGATCTTAAAGTTCAGGGATAGTTTGAATGGTAGGGGGTATAAGACCTGGATTCTAAAGGACTACAGATCTTAAAGTTCAGTGATAGTTTGAATGGTAGGGGGTATAAGACCTCGATTCTAAAGGACTACAGATCTTAAGGTTCAGGGATACTTTGAATGGTAGGGGGTATAAGACCTGGATTCTAAAGGACTACAGATCTTAAAGTTCAGGGATAGTTTGAATGGTAGGGGGTATAAGTCCTGGATTCTAAAGGACTACAGATCTTAAAGTTCAGGGATAGTTTGAAGGGTAGGGGGTATAAGACCTGGATTCTAAAGGACTGCAGATCTTAAAGTTCAGGGATAGTTTGAATGGTAGGGGGTATAAGACCTGGATTCTAAAGGACTACAGATCTTAAAGTTCAGGGATAGTTTGAATGGTAGGGGGTATAAGACCTGGATTCTAAAGGACTACAGATCTTAAAGTTCAGTGATAGTTTGAAGGGTAGGGGTATAAGACCTGGATTCTAAAGGACTACAGATCTTAAAGTTCAGGGATAGTTTGAAGGGTGAGGGTATAAGACCTGGATTCTAAAGGACTACAGATCTTAAAGTTCAGGGATAGTTTGAAGGGTGGGGGTATAAGACCTGGATTCTAAAGGACTACAGATCTTAAAGTTCAGGGATAGTTTGAATGGTAGGGGGTATAAGACCTGGATATCTAAAGGACTACAGATCTTAAAGTTCAGGGATAGTTTGAATGGTAGGGGGTATAAGACCTGGATTCTAAAGGACTACAGATCTTAAAGTTCAGGGATAGTTTGAATGGTAGGGGGTATAAGACCTGGATTCTAAAGTACTACAGATCTTAAAGTTCAAGGATAGTTTGAAGGGTAGGGGGTATAAGACCTGGATTCTAAAGGACTGCAGATCTTAAAGTTCATGGATAGTTTGAATGGTAGGGGGTATAAGACCTGGATTCTAAAGGACTGCAGATCTTAAAGTTCAGGGATAGTGTGAAGGGTGGGGGTATAAGACCTGGATTCTAAAGGACTGCAGATCTTAAAGTTCAGTGATAGTTTGAATGGTAGGGGGTATAAGACCTGGATTCTAAAGGACTACAGATCTTAAAGTTCAGGGATAGTTTGAATGGTAGGGGGTATACGACCTGGATTCTAAAGGACTACAGATCTTAAGGTTCAGTGATAGTTTGAAGGGTGTGGGTATAAGACCTGGATTCTAAAGGACTGCAGATCTTAAAGTTCAGAGATAGTTTGAATGGTAGGGGGTATAAGACCTGGATTCTAAAGGACTACAGATCTTAAAGTTCAGGGATAGTTTGAATGGTAGGGGGTATAAGACCTGGATTCTAAAGGACTACAGATCTTAAAGTTCAGGGATAGTTTGAATGGTAGGGGGTATAAGACCTGGATTCTAAAGGACTACAGATCTTAAAGTTCAGGGATAGTTTGAATGGTAGGGGGTATAAGACCTGGATTCTAAAGGACTACAGATCTTAAAGTTCAGGGATAGTTTGAATGGTAGGGGGTATAAGACCTGGATTCTAAAGGACTACAGATCTTAAAGTTCAGGGATAGTTTGAATGGTAGGGGGTATAAGACCTGGATTCTAAAGGACTACAGATCTTAAAGTTCAGAGATAGTTTGAATGGTAGGGGGTATAAGACCTGGATTCTAAAGGACTACTGATCTTCAAGTTCAGAGATAGTTTGAATGGTAGGGGGTATAAGACCTGGATTCTAAAGGACTACAGATCTTAAAGTTCAGTGATAGTTTGAAGGGTATGGGTATAAGACCTGGATTCTAAAGGACTACAGATCTTAAAGTTCAGTGATAGTTTGAATGGTAGGGGGTATAAGACCTGGATTCTAAAGGACTACAGATCTTAAAGTTCAGGGATAGTTTGAAGGGTAGGGGGTATAAGACCTGGATTCTAAAGTACTACAGATCTTAAAGTTCAAGGATAGTTTGAAGGGTAGGGGGTATAAGACCTGGATTCTAAAGGACTGCAGATCTTAAAGTTCATGGATAGTTTGAATGGTAGGGGGTATAAGACCTGGATTCTAAAGGACTGCAGATCTTAAAGTTCAGGGATAGTGTGAAGGGTGGGGGTATAAGACCTGGATTCTAAAGGACTGCAGATCTTAAAGTTCAGTGATAGTTTGAATGGTAGGGGGTATAAGACCTGGATTCTAAAGGACTACAGATCTTAAAGTTCAGGGATAGTTTGAATGGTAGGGGGTATACGACCTGGATTCTAAAGGACTACAGATCTTAAGGTTCAGTGATAGTTTGAAGGGTGTGGGTATAAGACCTGGATTCTAAAGGACTGCAGATCTTAAAGTTCAGAGATAGTTTGAATGGTAGGGGGTATAAGACCTGGATTCTAAAGGACTACAGATCTTAAAGTTCAGGGATAGTTTGAATGGTAGGGGGTATAAGACCTGGATTCTAAAGGACTACAGATCTTAAAGTTCAGGGATAGTTTGAATGGTAGGGGGTATAAGACCTGGATTCTAAAGGACTACAGATCTTAAAGTTCAGGGATAGTTTGAATGGTAGGGGGTATAAGACCTGGATTCTAAAGGACTACAGATCTTAAAGTTCAGGGATAGTTTGAATGGTAGGGGGTATAAGACCTGGATTCTAAAGGACTACAGATCTTAAAGTTCAGGGATAGTTTGAATGGTAGGGGGTATAAGACCTGGATTCTAAAGGACTACAGATCTTAAAGTTCAGAGATAGTTTGAATGGTAGGGGGTATAAGACCTGGATTCTAAAGGACTACTGATCTTCAAGTTCAGAGATAGTTTGAATGGTAGGGGGTATAAGACCTGGATTCTAAAGGACTACAGATCTTAAAGTTCAGTGATAGTTTGAAGGGTATGGGTATAAGACCTGGATTCTAAAGGACTACAGATCTTAAAGTTCAGTGATAGTTTGAATGGTAGGGGGTATAAGACCTGGATTCTAAAGGACTACAGATCTTAAAGTTCAGGGATAGTTTGAAGGGTAGGGGGTATAAGACCTGGATTCTAAAGGACTACAGATCTTAAAGTTCAGTGATAGTTTGAAGGGTAGGGGGTATAAGACCTCGATTCTAAAGGACTACAGATCTTAAGGTTCAGGGATACTTTGAATGGTAGGGGGTATAAGACCTGGATTCTAAAGGACTACAGATCTTAAAGTTCAGGGATAGTTTGAATGGTAGGGGGTATAAGTCCTGGATTCTAAAGGACTACAGATCTTAAAGTTCAGAGATAGTTTGAATGGTAGGGGGTATAAGACCTGGATTCTAAAGGACTACAGATCTTAAAGTTCAGGGATAGTTTGAAGGGTGGGGGTATAAGACCTGGATTCTAAAGGACTACAGATCTTAAAGTTCAGTGATAGTTTGAAGGGTGAGGGTATAAGACCTGGATTCTAAAGGACTACAGATCTTAAAGTTCAGGGATAGTTTGAAGGGTGGGGGTATAAGACCTGGATTCTAAAGGACTACAGATCTTAAAGTTCAGGGATAGTTTGAATGGTAGGGGGTATAAGACCTGGATTCTAAAGGACTACAGATCTTAAAGTTCAGTGATAGTTTGAATGGTAGGAGGTATAAGACCTGGATTCTAAAGGACTACAGATCTTAAAGTTCAGGGATAGTTTGAATGGTAGGGGGTATAAGACCTGGATTCTAAAGTACTACAGATCTTAAAGTTCAAGGATAGTTTGAAGGGTAGGGGGTATAAGACCTGGATTCTAAAGGACTGCAGATCTTAAAGTTCAGGGATAGTTTGAATGGTAGGGGGTATAAGACCTGGATTCTAAAGGACTGCAGATCTTAAAGTTCAGGGATAGTTTGAAGGGTGAGGGTATAAGACCTGGATTCTAAAGGACTGCAGATCTTAAAGTTCAGAGATAGTTTGAATGGTAGGGGGTATAAGACCTGGATTCTAAAGGACTACAGATCTTAAAGTTCAGGGATAGTTTGAATGGTAGGGTGAGGGTATAAGACCTGGATTCTAAAGGACTACAGATCTTAAAGTTCAGAGATAGTTTGAATGGTAGGGGTTATAAGACCTGGATTCTAAAGGACTACAGATCTTAAAGTTCAGAGATAGTTTGAATGGTAGGGGGTATAAGACCTGGATTCTAAAGGACTACAGATCTTAAAGTTCAGTGATAGTTTGAAGGGTATGGGTATAAGACCTGGATTCTAAAGGACTACAGATCTTAAAGTTCAGTGATAGTTTGAATGGTAGGGGGTATAAGACCTGGATTCTAAAGGACTACAGATCTTAAAGTTCAGGGATAGTTTGAAGGGTAGGGGGTATAAGACCTGGATTCTAAAGGACTACAGATCTTAAAGTTCAGGGATAGTTTGAAGGGTAGGGGGTATAAGACCTGGATTTTAAAGGACTACAGATCTTAAAGTTCAGGGATAGTTTGAAGGGTGTGGGTATAAGACCTGGATTCTAAAGGACTACAGATCTTAAAGTTCAGGGATAGTTTGAATGGTAGGGGGTATAAGACCTGGATTTTAAAGGACTACAGATCTTAAAGTTCAGAGATAGTTTGAATGGTAGGGGGTATAAGACCTGGATTCTAAAGGACTACAGATCTTAAAGTTCAGAGATAGTTTGAATGGTAGGGGGTATAAGACCTGGATTCTAAAGTACTACAGATCTTAAAGTTCAGGGATAGTTTGAAGGGTGTGGGTATAAGACCTGGATTCTAAAGGACTGCAGATCTTAAAGTTCAGGGATAGTTTGAAGGGTAGGGGGTATAAGACCTGGATTCTAAAGGACTGCAGATCTTAAAGTTCAGGGATAGTTTGAATGGTAGGGGGTATAAGACCTGGATTCTAAAGGACTACAGATCTTAAAGTTCAGGGATAGTTTGAATGGTAGGGGGTATAAGACCTGGATTCTAAAGGACTACAGATCTTAAAGTTCAGGGATAGTTTGAAGGGTGGGGGTATAAGACCTGGATTCTAAAGGACTACAGATCTTAAAGTTCAGGGATAGTTTGAATGGTAGGGGGTATAAGACCTGGAATCTAAAGGACTACAGATCTTAAAGTTCAGTGATAGTTTGAAGGGTAGGGGGTATAAGACCTCGATTCTAAAGGACTACAGATCTTAAGGTTCAGGGATACTTTGAATGGTAGGGGGTATAAGACCTGGATTCTAAAGGACTACAGATCTTAAAGTTCAGGGATAGTTTGAATGGTAGGGGGTATAAGTCCTGGATTCTAAAGGACTACAGATCTTAAAGTTCAGGGATAGTTTGAAGGGTAGGGGGTATAAGACCTGGATTCTAAAGGACTGCAGATCTTAAAGTTCAGGGATAGTTTGAATGGTAGGGGGTATAAGACCTGGATTCTAAAGGACTACAGATCTTAAAGTTCAGGGATAGTTTGAATGGTAGGGGGTATAAGACCTGGATTCTAAAGGACTACAGATCTTAAAGTTCAGTGATAGTTTGAAGGGTAGGGGTATAAGACCTGGATTCTAAAGGACTACAGATCTTAAAGTTCAGGGATAGTTTGAAGGGTGAGGGTATAAGACCTGGATTCTAAAGGACTACAGATCTTAAAGTTCAGGGATAGTTTGAAGGGTGGGGGTATAAGACCTGGATTCTAAAGGACTACAGATCTTAAAGTTCAGGGATAGTTTGAATGGTAGGGGGTATAAGACCTGGATATCTAAAGGACTACAGATCTTAAAGTTCAGGGATAGTTTGAATGGTAGGGGGTATAAGACCTGGATTCTAAAGGACTACAGATCTTAAAGTTCAGGGATAGTTTGAATGGTAGGGGGTATAAGACCTGGATTCTAAAGTACTACAGATCTTAAAGTTCAAGGATAGTTTGAAGGGTAGGGGGTATAAGACCTGGATTCTAAAGGACTGCAGATCTTAAAGTTCATGGATAGTTTGAATGGTAGGGGGTATAAGACCTGGATTCTAAAGGACTGCAGATCTTAAAGTTCAGGGATAGTTTGAAGGGTGGGGGTATAAGACCTGGATTCTAAAGGACTGCAGATCTTAAAGTTCAGGGATAGTTTGAATGGTAGGGGGTATAAGACCTGGATTCTAAAGGACTACAGATCTTAAAGTTCAGGGATAGTTTGAATGGTAGGGGGTATACGACCTGGATTCTAAAGGACTACAGATCTTACGGTTCAGTGATAGTTTGAAGGGTGTGGGTATAAGACCTGGATTCTAAAGGACTGCAGATCTTAAAGTTCAGAGATAGTTTGAATGGTAGGGGGTATAAGACCTGGATTCTAAAGGACTACAGATCTTAAAGTTCAGGGATAGTTTGAATGGTAGGGGGTATAAGACCTGGATTCTAAAGGACTACAGATCTTAAAGTTCAGGGATAGTTTGAAGGGTAGGGGGTATAAGACCTGGATTCTAAAGGACTGCAGATCTTAAAGTTCAGGGATAGTTTGAATGGTAGGGGGTATAAGACCTGGATTCTAAAGGACTACAGATCTTAAAGTTCAGTGATAGTTTGAATGGTAGGGGGTATAAGACCTGGATTCTAAAGGACTACAGATCTTAAAGTTCAGAGATAGTTTGAATGGTAGGGGGTATAAGACCTGGATTCTAAAGGACTACTGATCTTCAAGTTCAGAGATAGTTTGAATGGTAGGGGGTATAAGACCTGGATTCTAAAGGACTACAGATCTTAAAGTTCAGTGATAGTTTGAAGGGTATGGGTATAAGACCTGGATTCTAAAGGACTACAGATCTTAAAGTTCAGTGATAGTTTGAATGGTAGGGGGTATAAGACCTGGATTCTAAAGGACTACAGATCTTAAAGTTCAGGGATAGTTTGAAGGGTAGGGGGTATAAGACCTGGATTCTAAAGGACTACAGATCTTAAAGTTCAGTGATAGTTTGAAGGGTAGGGGGTATAAGACCTCGATTCTAAAGGACTACAGATCTTAAGGTTCAGGGATACTTTGAATGGTAGGGGGTATAAGACCTGGATTCTAAAGGACTACAGATCTTAAAGTTCAGGGATAGTTTGAATGGTAGGGGGTATAAGTCCTGGATTCTAAAGGACTACAGATCTTAAAGTTCAGAGATAGTTTGAATGGTAGGGGGTATAAGACCTGGATTCTAAAGGACTACAGATCTTAAAGTTCAGGGATAGTTTGAAGGGTGGGGGTATAAGACCTGGATTCTAAAGGACTACAGATCTTAAAGTTCAGGGATAGTTTGAAGGGTGAGGGTATAAGACCTGGATTCTAAAGGACTACAGATCTTAAAGTTCAGGGATAGTTTGAAGGGTGGGGGTATAAGACCTGGATTCTAAAGGACTACAGATCTTAAAGTTCAGGGATAGTTTGAATGGTAGGGGGTATAAGACCTGGATTCTAAAGGACTACAGATCTTAAAGTTCAGTGATAGTTTGAATGGTAGGGGGTATAAGACCTGGATTCTAAAGGACTACAGATCTTAAAGTTCAGGGATAGTTTGAATGGTAGGGGGTATAAGACCTGGATTCTAAAGTACTACAGATCTTAAAGTTCAAGGATAGTTTGAAGGGTAGGGGGTATAAGACCTGGATTCTAAAGGACTGCAGATCTTAAAGTTCAGGGATAGTTTGAATGGTAGGGGGTATAAGACCTGGATTCTAAAGGACTGCAGATCTTAAAGTTCAGGGATAGTTTGAAGGGTGGGGGTATAAGACCTGGATTCTAAAGGACTGCAGATCTTAAAGTTCAGAGATAGTTTGAATGGTAGGGGGTATAAGACCTGGATTCTAAAGGACTACAGATCTTAAAGTTCAGGGATAGTTTGAATGGTAGGGGGTATAAGACCTGGATTCTAAAGGACTACAGATCTTAAAGTTCAGAGATAGTTTGAATGGTAGGGGTTATAAGACCTGGATTCTAAAGGACTACAGATCTTAAAGTTCAGAGATAGTTTGAATGGTAGGGGGTATAAGACCTGAATTCTAAAGGACTACAGATCTTAAAGTTCAGTGATAGTTTGAAGGGTATGGGTATAAGACCTGGATTCTAAAGGACTACAGATCTTAAAGTTCAGTGATAGTTTGAATGGTAGGGGGTATAAGACCTGGATTCTAAAGGACTACAGATCTTAAAGTTCAGGGATAGTTTGAAGGGTAGGGGGTATAAGACCTGGATTTTAAAGGACTACAGATCTTAAAGTTCAGGGATAGTTTGAAGGGTGTGGGTATAAGACCTGGATTCTAAAGGACTACAGATCTTAAAGTTCAGGGATAGTTTGAATGGTAGGGGGTATAAGACCTGGATTTTAAAGGACTACAGATCTTAAAGTTCAGAGATAGTTTGAATGGTAGGGGGTATAAGACCTGGATTCTAAAGGACTACAGATCTTAAAGTTCAGAGATAGTTTGAATGGTAGGGGGTATAAGACCTGGATTCTAAAGTACTACAGATCTTAAAGTTCAGGGATAGTTTGAAGGGTGTGGGTATAAGACCTGGATTCTAAAGGACTGCAGATCTTAAAGTTCAGGGATAGTTTGAAGGGTAGGGGGTATAAGACCTGGATTCTAAAGGACTGCAGATCTTAAAGTTCAGGGATAGTTTGAATGGTAGGGGGTATAAGACCTGGATTCTAAAGGACTACAGATCTTAAAGTTCAGGGATAGTTTGAATGGTAGGGGGTATAAGACCTGGATTCTAAAGGACTACAGATCTTAAAGTTCAGGGATAGTTTGAAGGGTGGGGGTATAAGACCTGGATTCTAAAGGACTACAGATCTTAAAGTTCAGGGATAGTTTGAAGGGTGAGGGTATAAGACCTGGATTCTAAAGGACTACAGATCTTAAAGTTCAGGGATAGTTTGAAGGGTGGGGGTATAAGACCTGGATTCTAAAGGACTACAGATCTTAAAGTTCAGGGATAGTTTGAATGGTAGGGGGTATAAGACCTGGATTCTAAAGGACTACAGATCTTAAAGTTCAGTGATAGTTTGAATGGTAGGGGGTATAAGACCTGGATTCTAAAGGACTACAGATCTTAAAGTTCAGGGATAGTTTGATTGGTAGGGGGTATAAGACCTCGATTCTAAAGTACTACAGATCTTAAAGTTCAAGGATAGTTTGAAGGGTAGGGGGTATAAGACCTGAATTCTAAAGGACTGCAGATCTTAAAGTTCAGAGATAGTTTGAATGGTAGGGGGTATAAGACCTGGATTCTAAAGGACTGCAGATCTTAAAGTTCAGGGATAGTTTGAAGGGTGGGGGTATAAGACCTGGATTCTAAAGGACTGCAGATCTTAAAGTTCAGTGATAGTTTGAATGGTAGGGGGTATAAGACCTGGATTCTAAAGGACTACAGATCTTAAAGTTCAGGGATAGTTTGAATGGTAGGGGGTATACGACCTGGATTCTAAAGGACTACAGATCTTAAGGTTCAGTGATAGTTTGAAGGGTGTGGGTATAAGACCTGGATTCTAAAGGACTGCAGATCTTAAAGTTCAGAGATAGTTTGAATGGTAGGGGGTATAAGACCTGGATTCTAAAGGACTACAGATCTTAAAGTTCAGGGATAGTTTGAATGGTAGGGGGTATAAGACCTGGATTCTAAAGGACTACAGATCTTAAAGTTCAGGGATAGTTTGAATGGTAGGGGTTATAAGACCTGGATTCTAAAGGACTACAGATCTTAAAGTTCAGAGATAGTTTGAATGGTAGGGGGTATAAGACCTGGATTCTAAAGGACTACAGATCTTAAAGTTCAGTGATAGTTTGAAGGGTATGGGTATAAGACCTGGATTCTAAAGAACTACAGATCTTAAAGTTCAGTGATAGTTTGAATGGTAGGGGGTATAAGACCTGGATTCTAAAGGACTACAGATCTTAAAGTTCAGGGATAGTTTGAATGGTAGGGGGTATAAGACCTGGATTCTAAAGGACTACAGATCTTAAAGTTCAGTGATAGTTTGAAGGGTGTGGGTATAAGACCTGGATTCTAAAGGACTGCAGATCTTAAAGTTCAGAGATAGTTTGAATGGTAGGGGGTATAAGACCTGGATTCTAAAGGACTACAGATCTTAAAGTTCAGGGATAGTTTGAATGGTAGGGGGTATAAGACCTGGATTCTAAAGGACTACAGATCTTAAAGTTCAGGGATAGTTTGAAGGGTGTGGGTATAAGACCTGGATTCTAAAGGACTACAGATCTTAAAGTTCAGGGATAGTTTGAATGGTAGGGGGTATAAGACCTGGATTCTAAAGGACTACAGATCTTAAAGTTCAGTGATAGTTTGAAGGGTAGGGGGTATAAGACCTCGATTCTAAAGGACTACAGATCTTAAAGTTCAGGGATAGTTTGAATGGTAGGGGGTATAAGACCTGGATTCTAAAGGACTACAGATCTTAAAGTTCAGTGATAGTTTGAAGGGTAGGGGTATAAGACCTGGATTCTAAAGGACTACAGATCTTAAAGTTCAGGAATAGTTTGAAGGGTGGGGGTATAAGACCTGGATTCTAAAGGACTACAGATCTTAAAGTTCAGTGATAGTTTGAAGGGTAGGGGTATAAGACCTGGATTCTAAAGGACTACAGATCTTAAAGTTCAGGGATAGTTTGAATGGTAGGGGGTATAAGACCTGGATTCTAAAGGACTACAGATCTTAAAGTTCAGTGATAGTTTGAATGGTAGGGGGTATAAGACCTGGATTCTAAAGGACTACAGATCTTAAAGTTCAGAGATAGTTTGAATGGTAGGGGGTATAAGACCTGGATTCTAAAGGACTACATATCTTAAAGTTCAGTGATAGTTTGAAGGGTGTGGGTATAAGACCTGGATTCTAAAGGACTACAGATCTTAAAGTTCAGAGATAGTTTGAAGGGTGTGGGTATAAGACCTGGATTCTAAAGGACTACAGATCTTAAAGTTCAGGGATAGTTTGAAGGGTGGGGGTATAAGACCTGGATTCTAAAGGACTGCAGATCTTAAAGTTCAGAGATAGTTTGAATGGTAGGGGGTATAAGACCTGGATTCTAAAGGACTACAGATCTTAAAGTTCAGGGATAGTTTGAATGGTAGGGGGTATAAGACCTGGATTCTAAAGGACTACAGATCTTAAAGTTCAGAGATAGTTTGAATGGTAGGGGGTATAAGACCTGGATTCTAAAGGACTACAGATCTTTAAAGTTCAGTGATAGTTTGAAGGGTGTGGGTATAAGACCTGGATTCTAAAGGACTGCAGATCTTAAAGTTCAGAGATAGTTTGAATGGTAGGGGGTATAAGACCTGGATTCTAAAGGACTACAGATCTTAAAGTTCAGGGATAGTTTGAATGGTAGGGGGTATAAGACCTGGATTCTAAAGGACTACAGATCTTAAAGTTCAGGGATAGTTTGAATGGTAGGGGGTATAAGACCTGGATTCTAAAGGACTGCAGATCTTAAAGTTCAGTAATAATTTGAAGGGTAGGGGGTATAAGACCTGGATTCTAAAGGACTACAGATCTTAAAGTTCAGAGATAGTTTGAAGGGTGTGGGTATAAGACCTGGATTCTAAAGGACTACAGATCTTAAAGTTCAGAGATAGTTTGAAGGGTGGGGGTATAAGACCTGGATTCTAAAGGACTACAGATCTTTAAAGTTCAGTGATAGTTTGAAGGGTGTGGGTATAAGACCTGGATTCTAAAGGACTGCAGATCTTAAAGTTCAGAGATAGTTTGAATGGTAGGGGGTATAAGACCTGGATTCTAAAGGACTACAGATCTTAAAGTTCAGGGATAGTTTGAATGGTAGGGGGTATAAGACCTGGATTCTAAAGGACTACAGATCTTAAAGTTCAGAGATAGTTTGAATGGTAGGGGGTATAAGACCTGGATTCTAAAGGACTACAGATCTTTAAAGTTCAGTGATAGTTTGAAGGGTGTGGGTATAAGACCTGGATTCTAAAGGACTGCAGATCTTAAAGTTCAGAGATAGTTTGAATGGTAGGGGGTATAAGACCTGGATTCTAAAGGACTACAGATCTTAAAGTTCAGGGATAGTTTGAATGGTAGGGGGTATAAGACCTGGATTCTAAAGGACTACAGATCTTAAAGTTCAGGGATAGTTTGAATGGTAGGGGGTATAAGACCTGGATTCTAAAGGACTGCAGATCTTAAAGTTCAGTAATAATTTGAAGGGTAGGGGGTATAAGACCTGGATTCTAAAGGACTACAGATCTTAAAGTTCAGGGATAGTTTGAATGGTAGGGGGTATAAGACCTGGATTCTAAAGGACTGCAGATCTTAAAGTTCAGTGATAGTTTGAAGGGTAGGGGGTATAAGACCTGGATTCTAAAGGACTACAGATCTTAAAGTTCAGGGATAGTTTGAATGGTAGGGGGTATAAGACCTGGATTCTAAAGGACTGCAGATCTTAAAGTTCAGTGATAGTTTGAATGATAGGGGGTATAAGACCTGGATTCTAAAGGACTACAGATCTTAAAGTTCAGGGATAGTTTGAAGGGTGTGGGTATAAGACCTGGATTCTAAAGGACTACAGATCTTAAAGTTCAGGGATAGTTTGAATGGTAGGGGGTATAAGACCTGGATTCTAAAGGACTACAGATCTTAAAGTTCAGAGATAGTTTGAATGGTAGGGGGTATAAGACCTGGATTCTAAAGGACTACAGATCTTAAGGTTCAGTGATAGTTTGAAGGGTAGGGGGTATAAGACCTGGATTCTAAAGGACTACAGATCTTAAAGTTCAGAGATAGTTTGAATGGTAGGGGGTATAAGACCTGGATTCTAAAGGACTACAGATCTTAAAGTTCAGTGATAGTTTGAAGGGTGTGGGTATAAGACCTGGATTCTAAAGGACTGCATATCTTAAAGTTCAGGGATAGTTTGAATGGTAGGGGATATAAGACCTGGATTCTAAAGGACTACAGATCTTAAAGTTCAGAGATAGTTTGAATGGTAGGGGGTATAAGGCCTGGATTCTAAAGGACTACAGATCTTAAAGTTCAGGGATAGTTTGAATGGTAGGGGGTATAAGACCTGGATTTTAAAGGACTACAGATCTTAAAGTTCAGGGATAGTTTTAAGGGTAGGGGTAATAAGACCTGGATTCTAAAGAACTGCCTCTTTTCATTGTGACATGATTAAAATTCAGAATCGTAAGAACTAGATTTTTGAAAGTTTATTAGATATAAGGTAATAGTGTTGTAAAGATTTGCAGGTTACAGTTAGTATTTTATGAAATGTAAGTATAAACAGGAAATGGTCACTACTTCTACTAATATCAACAAAACAAGCAACTATATCTCTCATGTCAAATCATTGAACACTACACATGACATATTCAGATGGAAATCTTGGTGCTTGTTAATGTGACAGTCACACGAATTTGATGAATATCCAACCCAATCCTATACACTGATTAGTATATGTGAGTACACTGTATTGTACTCTAATTTTTATGACTGCCAGGCTGATACAAATAATGACACCTTTTCTAGGATATTGAATTGTAATGGCTCCAACATGTCTCAATGATTTATCCCAGTAAGGAAGAATAAGTTACAAGGGCAGAAGGCCAATAAACTGAAGTTTCTCACTTTCAAAACAAGACAAGACTAGTTTCCTGTGGTTCCAACATGTCTTGCTATTTAATCCCCAGTAGGAAGCCATACATGAGGATTACATTAAGAAGTGTATGACCTTCCTAAACCTTTCAATAAGAACTGGAATCTGTTTATTGATATAGATCACTGATAAAATCAACTGAAAGAAAAACTGAAAATATCAACAGGAAGAAATGTGCAACTAAGAAAATTTCATAAATTTCTCAGAAGGCAGGAAGTTGGACCGATTTTTTCTAGTGAACTGTGGTCAATGTTTTTAAGTTCTTGTGAATCTCAGACACCAAATATATTTTTGATTTGTTAAATTGTGGTTTCATTTTTTTTTTTTTAGCTCACCTTGCCAAAAACAAGGTGAGCTTTTGCCATCAATTGGCACCTGTCATCAGTTAACTTTTCACATTTTAATCTTCTCCTCTGAAACCCCTCAGCCAAATGAATTGAAACTTGGTAGGAAGCATCTATGGAAGGTCCTCTATATAGATTGCACCTTTTGTCCCAATCCGTTAACAAATATGGCCACCACAGGCTCAGCTCACTGAGCCTCTAGTTTTTGTATATCTTGTCTATAGACCAGTTAAAGCATTCATCTGTCTTGTCTATAGACATGTTATGGTGTTATGTTTTTATTACGTTTAATTGTTTGTGATGGTGTTGTTGTCAACAATATGGCTGAAATGCTTCTTATTTGACAAATTTGTAATAAACAACAATTAATCGTCTGAAACAAATGTAAATTAAAAAAATCAGAAATATTGTATGAAATAAAATTCAGATTGGTCCAGTCCAGTATGTGAAATAAGAATGGAAACAGTACATGCTTTTGAATATTGATATTTGAGCATGTATGTTTTTCTAAGAGGCAGACACAGAAAGGATATTATACTGACAGTCATTGACCTGTAGGATTGTAAAGGACATACACAGAAATCAATAAATATTTACAGTCATGTAGAGTAACAGTGAAGAAAATAGCCATGTTCTAATACTATTAAGCACAAATTTGTCTACAGAAGCTATGCTGTATTATTGAATGAGTTTATTCAGTCTACCAAATGGCTACCAATAATATAATGGCTGAACTTTACCATTAACAGAGAAAAGAAACAGGTTGACCAATGTTTGGGATATCAGGTTGGGATATATTGTGATCATTTTGTTTTTTTTAACCATTAAGTTGTTTGTAATGTATGATATTTGATATTCATCCAAAAAACAATTGAATACCTCAGTGGTGTAATAGTTTATAGGATGTTTGTCTCAAGTGTGGAAGATCATTGGTTCAATCCTTGGTAGGGTCAAACAAAAGATTACAAAATTTGTACAATGTATTTGTGTTTCTTTTCAAAGTAAGCTGTACTAAGGAGTAAGACCAAAAACTGGTTGGCTTGAAATCAGTATAATGTTAGAACAACATGTCAACCTGCAGATTGTTTGTTCAGTGAGCTAGCACGGTAAGAATCCAACTAAGCATGTTGGTCTAGTACAAAGTGGACATCATCATCATCTCATCAAAATGTAACTTGTTATGATAGAGCTGAAACATTACTCACTTGGCATTAAACAACAATCACTCACTCTTAAGTACACAGTATTTAGGAGTAGGAGCTGATCGGCTAAATTTACTAAGGATTAGGTTTTTGTATATAGTATAAAGTAAAATATTTTTTCTGGAGTATTTATTCAAGAAATAATTCATTGAAGTCATAATGTGTTGTGAGTTTTAACATGGGTTGGCAGGATATTAGTATTTTATCCCGAGCGGCCCAAAGTAGACAAAAATGATGGACTTGATGGAGTTGTATCAAGTCCCCATGAGTTGTTAGCCCTTTTATTCAAATTTAATTTGGACGTATAATAATAGCAATACACATAATTTAACGTACATTAGTTTATCCAGATGTTATATTGTACAAGTTTATTTTTCTAATGTTATTTGTTAACGGGCAGATAATTAAGGTTACAAAGGAGGAAGAGGTTAGGAGGTAGACGACTGCATCTGATTTTGTCCTGAAGTTAGGTGTTAACAATGTTTCTTTTCAGTCTTCTGACATACATGTATCATTTAAGATAACTTTGTGAATCTATTGAAGTATTCTAAAGTAGTCTATCATGACTCGATTATGACCTTAAAATAGGTCAACTTACCATTTCTCCAAGCCTAGATATCATGTGACATATTTAAAATGGAAATGAGGCTATTAACACATACCATCATAATTTCAAATATAATTATGATATAGCCAGTAAAGGAAATTACCAGCACTATGTATATATCAAAGAATATTACACAACAATAATACCCGTAAATTTCAACTGTTATACATTTACATTGAAATAGACGTGTAAATGAGATCTATTTTGATTTTTTAGTATAATGTTATTGGAGATCTAATGGTAGTCTAGATTTAACAAAGATTTAAATATATTGAAGTATTGATTTACCCTTGGTACATCAAGTCATTGTATGAGGTAAGACCAGTGCAGGAACATGAAGATTGCAGAAAAATATGTCAATACTTTAGGTGCATATTGGATTCCTGTTTAATTTTTAAGTTAAAGTTGAAATTAGCATCTATTTGAGGGATGTACACTACAGATATTTATTTTAGAATTTCAACAAAATATTATTTGGAAAAGTAAGTTAGATCAGTCTTGAGAAATGACCTCTTCTCTCTGGAGTAACTACCTCTTATGTCAAAAAATAATTGAATGCTATAGACATTTGTTCAGATCTCTTTGTTTATTATCTGACATGCTCTTGTTTACATTATCTTGTAGATACTTGTTTACATTATCTTGTAGATATTTGTTTACATTATCTTGTAGATATTTGTTTACATTATCTTGTGAGTATTTGTTAACATTACCTTGTAGATATTTGTTTACATTATCTTGTAGATACTTGTTTACATTATCTTGTAGATATTTGTTTACATTATCTTGTAGATATTTGTTTACATTATCTTGTAGATATTTGTTTACATTATCTTGTGAGTATTTGTTAACATTACCTTGTAGATATTTGTTTACATTATCTTGTAGATACTTGTTTACATTATCTTGTAGATATTTGTTTACATTATCTTGTAGATATTTGTTTACATTATCTTGTGAGTATTTGTTAACATTACCTTGTAGACATTAGTTAACATTATCTTGTTGATACTATAAGTTATCTACGTGTCTACCCGTGGGCATTGAAATTGTACCACTCTGAAGCACTTCTGTATAGCCTGAGGCGAAGCCGAAGGTTGTACAGTGGTGCTGAAGGGTGGTACAATCTCAATGCCCACGGGTAGACATGTAGATAACGATTTTATCCCCGGTTTGAAAACAAAAACTGATTTTTAATGAATTTTCTCGTTCTTTTTGTAACGTAATCGTAACGTTTTTGTACCTGCGGACTAAAATGCCATAGCTCAGGTGAAAATTTGGGTGCATTTTGACAAAATGTAGGGAGATACCTTTGGTACCTTTGGTATCACCCTACAGTTAACTAATTTTTAACGTTTTTCAGTCTTGTTTTGTTGTAATTTAATTTCTTGTATTTGGCGCATATTGTCACGTGGATAGCGTTACAGTATTCATGACGTCACTAGTAATAGAGCCGAGAATTCTATTGATAAAAAATATGTGTCGTACATATTTTGGGTGGTATTATAGTATGATAAAACAAATGAATAATTGATGTAAAAACAATAATGAGAAATGATTTTAAAATGATTGTATTCAAACAATTGACCATTTCTATAAAGACACAAAATGACAACAAAATCAAAGTTTCATGTAGGCGAATCAACAAAATGTTACACTACACAGTAAACATGACCATCAATACCGTAGGAACTTTAAATCTCTCAACAGAATTTGGTGCATTGTTTGGGTTTTTTTTGCATTTATTGAGACGCTTGATTTTTTTTCTTCAAGAAATGCGTCCTCAGTTCTCCATGTTGAATGCAAAGCGCTTTGAGGTTGTTTACATTTTACACCATCTTTACATCATGTATAGCAACGTAAAGACCCCCCAGTGACGTTATGTAACTACCAGCCGGTAGCATGGGTTTTGTATCAACGGGTCATTGACCAATCAAAAGCCGACATTTTTATTAAGCCGGGGATAATTGTTTATATTATCTTGTGAACATTTGCTTATAAAAGGAGCAAATTAATTTATTTGAGCACATCAACAGATGTCTACAGGTTGATATAAACATGTGACTTTTATGATCATGTACATGCAAGATGACTTTAGATGTTCTTCAGGTCCTAGACAGAGTATCAAATTTATATTCCCTGAGTCCTCTAGGGATATATAAATCTGAAGCTGGGAATGTGACATTATACTCCCTGTCTAGCACTTGAATAACTTATGTTATCATGCATAGCTTTAAATTTAAAAAATTCAAATATTTTCCTGTTGTTTTTAACATTATGGAAAGTCTGTTTTCTATATCAGACATCATATTTGTATAAAAGAATACGTTGTCAACTCCATTTTACGGTTTTCCAGAAAGAACATGTTTATTTTACCGACCAGCCCAAAGAAATGCCATAGTAAGCCGTAATAGGATAGAAAAGCAATGCTAGAACTGGCAGGAAAATTTTAATCATTTGAATCACATATCACATGATATATATTTATGGTTCTAGCCGTATGCATAGCCTGATGTACATTGCCGGACGTCCGATGAAAATACAGCATTCTATAGACGGTAATATAAACAAATATCTACGAGTTGATGTAAGCACAAATTATTTAATATAAAGAAATATTGAAAGATGATACAACATGTAGACATTTTTCTACAATATGATGTCTAAAAGTGTAGAAGTTGATGTAAACAGAAGTGAACAAGTTGATGTAAGCAAAAGTGTAGAAGTTTATGTAAACAAATATCTACAGTGTTGGTAATCCACATCATGTTTATCAATTTGGAGGATTCATGCACAACATACCACATAAGCATGAGTTTGATAACCATTCTACTCTATAGGTTACTTAGGACTCATGCACAACCTACTACATACACATGAGTTTGATAACTGTTTTATTCTATAGGTTACTTAGGACTCATACACAACCTACTACATACACATGAGTTTGATAACTGTTCTATTCTATAGGTTACTTAGGACTCATACACAACCTACTACATACTCATGAGTTTGATAACTGTTCTATTCTATAGGTTACTTAGGACTCATGCACAACCTACTACATACACATGAGTTTGATAACTGTTCTATTCTATAGGTTACTTAGGACTCATACACAACCTACTACATACTCATGAGTTTGATAACTGTTCTATTCTATAGGTTACTTAGGACTCCTACACAACCTACTACATACACATGATTTTGATAACTGTTTTATGCTATAGGTTACTTAGGACTCATACACAACCTACTACATACACATGAGTTTGATAACTGTTCTATTCTATAGGTTACTTAGGACTCATACACAACCTACTACATACACATGGGTTTGATAACTGTTTTATTCTATAGGTTACTTAGGACTCATACACAACCTACTACATACACATGAGTTTGATAACTGTTCTATTCTATTGGTTACTTAGGACTCATACACAACCTACTACATACTCATGAGTTTGATAACTGTTCTATTCTATAGGTTACTTAGGACTCATACACAACCTACTACATACTCATGAGTTTGATAACTGTTCTATTCTATAGGTTACTTAGGACTCATGCACAACCTACTACATACACATGAGTTTGATAACTGTTCTATTCTATAGGTTACTTAGGACTCATACACAACCTACTACATACACATGAGTTTGAAAACTTCTATTCTATTGGTTACTTAGGACTCATACACGACCTACTACATACACATGAGTTTGATAACTGTTTTATTCTATAGGTTACTTAAGACTCATGCACAACCTACTACATACACATGAGTTTGATAACTGTTCTATTCTATAGGTTACTTAGGACTCGTACACAACCTACTACATACTCATGAGTTTGATAACTGTTCTATTCTATAGGTTACTTAGGACTCATACACAACCTACTACATACACATGAGTTTGATAACTGTTATATTCTATAGGTTACTTAGGACTCATGCACAACCTACTACATACACATGAGTTTGATAACTGTTCTATTCTATAGGTTACTTAGGACTCATACACAACCTACTACATACTCATGAGTTTGATAACTGTTCTATTCTATAGGTTACTTAGGACTCGTGCACAACCTACTACATACACATGAGTTTGATAACTGTTCTATTCTATAGGTTACTTAGGACTCATGCACAACCTACTACATACACATGAGTTTGATAACTGTTCTATTCTATAGGTTACTTAGGACTCATACACAACCTACTACATACACATGATTTTGATAACTGTTTTATGCTATAGGTTACTAGGACTCGTACACAACCTACTACATACACATGAAATTGATAACTGTTCTATTCTGTAGGTTACTTAGGACTCATACACAACCTACTACATACACATGAGTTTGATAACTGTTCTATTCTATAGGTTACTTAGGACTCACACACAACCTACTACATACTCATGAGTTTGATAACGGTTCTATTCTATAGGTTACTTAGGACTCATACACAACCTACTACATACTCATGAGTTTGATAACTGTTCTATTCTATAGGTTACTTAGGACTCATACACAACCTACTACATACACATGAGTTTGATAACTGTTCTATTCTATAGGTTACTTAGGACTCATACACAACCTACTACATACACATGAGTTTGAAAACTGTTCTATTCTATTGGTTACTAAGGACTCATACACGACCTACTACATACACATGAGTTTGATAACTGTTTTATTCTATAGGTTACTTAGGACTCATGCACAACCTACTACATACACATGAGTTTGATAACTGTTCTATTCTATAGGTTACTTAGGACTCATACACAACCTACTACATACTCATGAGTTTGATAACTGTTCTATTCTGTAGGTTACTTAGGACTCATATACAACCTACTACATACTCATGAGTTTGATAACTGTTCTATTCTATAGGTTACTTAGGACTCGTACACAACCTACTACATACACATGAGTTTGATAACTGTTATATTCTATAGGTTACTTAGGACTCATGCACAACCTACTACATACACATGAGTTTGATAACTGTTCTATTCTATAGGTTACTTAGGACTCATGCACAACCTACTACATACTCATGAGTTTGATAACTGTTCTATTCTATTGGTTACTTAGGACTCATACACAACCTACTACATACTCATGAGTTTGATAACTGTTCTATTCTATAGGTTACTTGGGACTCCTACACAACCTACTACATACACATGATTTTGATAACTGTTTTATGCTATAGGTTACTTAGGACTCATACACAACCTACTACATACACATGAGTTTGATAACTGTTCTATTCTGTAGGTTACTTAGGACTCATACACAACCTACTACATACACATGGGTTTGATAACTGTTTTATTCTATAGGTTACTTAGGACTCATACACAACCTACTACATACACATGAGTTTGATAACTTCTATTCTATTGGTTACTTAGGACTCATACACAACCTACTACATACTCATGAGTTTGATAACTGTTCTATTCTATAGGTTACTTAGGACTCATACACAACCTACTACATACTCATGAGTTTGATAACTGTTCTATTCTATAGGTTACTTAGGACTCATGCACAACCTACTACATACACATGAGTTTGATAACTGTTCTATTCTATAGGTTACTTAGGACTCATACACAACCTACTACATACACATGAGTTTGAAAACTTCTATTCTATAGGTTACTTAGGACTCATACACGACCTACTACATACACATGAGTTTGATAACTGTTTTATTCTATAGGTTACTTACGACCCATGCACAACCTACTACATACACATGAGTTTGATAACTGTTCTATTCTATAGGTTACTTAGGACTCGTACACAACCTACTACATACTCATGAGTTTGATAACTGTTCTATTCTATAGGTTACTTAGGACTCATATACAACCTACTACATACTCATGAGTTTGATAACTGTTCTATTCTATAGGTTACTTAGGACTCATACACAACCTACTACATATACATGAGTTTGATAACTGTTATATTCTATAGGTTACTTAGGACTCATGCACAACCTACTACATACACATGAGTTTGATAACTGTTCTATTCTATAGGTTACTTAGGACTCATACACAACCTACTACATACTCACGAGTTTGATAACTGTTCTATTCTATAGGTTACTTAGGACTCCTACACAACCTACTACATACACATGATTTTGATAACTGTTTTATGCTATAGGTTACTTAGGACTCGTACACAACCTACTACATACACATGAGTTTGATAACTGTTCTATTCTGTAGGTTACTTAGGACTCATACACAACCTACTACATACACATGAGTTTGATAACTGTTCTATTCTATAGGTTACTTAGGACTCATACACAACCTACTACATACTCATGAGTTTGATAACGGTTCTATTCTATAGGTTACTTAGGACTCATACACAACCTACTACATACTCATGAGTTTGATAACTGTTCTATTCTGTAGGTTACTTAGGACTCATATACAACCTACTACATACTCATGAGTTTGATAACTGTTCTATTCTATAGGTTACTTAGGACTCATACACAACCTACTACATACACATGAGTTTGATAACTGTTATATTCTATAGGTTACTTAGGACTCATGCACAACCTACTACATAAACATGAGTTTGATAACTGTTCTATTCTATAGGTTACTTAGGACTCATGCACAACCTACTACATACACATGAGTTTGATAACTGTTCTATTCTATAGGTTACTTAGGACTCATACACAACCTACTACATACACATGAGTTTGATAACTGTTCTATTCTATAGGTTACTTAGGACTCATACACAACCTACTACATACTCATGAGTTTGATAACGGTTCTATTCTATAGGTTACTTAGGACTCATACACAACCTACTACATACTCATGAGTTTGATAACTGTTCTATTCTGTAGGTTACTTAGGACTCATATACAACCTACTACATACTCATGAGTTTGATAACTGTTCTATTCTATAGGTTACTTAGGACTCATACACAACCTACTACATACACATGAGTTTGATAACTGTTATATTCTATAGGTTACTTAGGACTCATGCACAACCTACTACATAAACATGAGTTTGATAACTGTTCTATTCTATAGGTTACTTAGGACTCATGCACAACCTACTACATACACATGAGTTTGATAACTGTTATATTCTATAGGTTACTTAGGACTCATGCACAACCTACTACATAAACATGAGTTTGATAACTGTTCTATTCTATAGGTTACTTAGGACTCATGCACAACCTACTACATACACATGAGTTTGATAACTGTTCTATTCTATAGGTTACTTAGGACTCATACACAACCTACTACATACACATGAGTTTGATAACTGTTCTATTCTATAGGTTACTTAGGACTCATACACAACCTACTACATACTCATGAGTTTGATAACGGTTCTATTCTATAGGTTACTTAGGACTCATACACAACCTACTACATACTCATGAGTTTGATAACTGTTCTATTCTGTAGGTTACTTAGGACTCATATACAACCTACTACATACTCATGAGTTTGATAACTGTTCTATTCTATAGGTTACTTAGGACTCATACACAACCTACTACATAAACATGAGTTTGATAACTGTTCTATTCTATAGGTTACTTAGGACTCATACACAACCTACTACATACACATGAGTTTGATAACTGTTATATTCTATAGGTTACTTAGGACTCATGCACAACCTACTACATAAACATGAGTTTGATAACTGTTCTATTCTATAGGTTACTTAGGACTCATGCACAACCTACTACATACACATGAGTTTGATAACTGTTCTATTCTATAGGTTACTTAGGACTCATACACAACCTACTACATACACATGAGTTTGATAACTGTTCTATTCTATAGGTTACTTAGGACTCATACACAACCTACTACATACTCATGAGTTTGATAACGGTTCTATTCTATAGGTTACTTAGGACTCATACACAACCTACTACATACTCATGAGTTTGATAACTGTTCTATTCTGTAGGTTACTTAGGACTCATATACAACCTACTACATACTCATGAGTTTGATAGCTGTTCTATTCTATAGGTTACTTAGGACTCATACACAACCTACTACATACACATGAGTTTGATAACGGTTCTATTCTATAGGTTACTTAGGACTCATACACAACCTACTACATACTCATGAGTTTGATAACGGTTCTATTCTATAGGTTACTTAGGACTCATACACAACCTACTACATACTCATGAGTTTGATAACTGTTCTATTCTGTAGGTTACTTAGGACTCATACACAACCTACTACATACACATGAGTTTGATAACTGTTCTATTCTATAGGTTACTTAGGACTCATACACAACCTACTACATACTCATGAGTTTGATAACGGTTCTATTCTATAGGTTACTTAGGACTCATACACAACCTACTACATACTCATGAGTTTGATAACTGTTCTATTCTGTAGGTTACTTAGGACTCATATACAACCTACTACATACTCATGAGTTTGATAACTGTTCTATTCTATAGGTTACTTAGGACTCATACACAACCTACTACATACACATGAGTTTGATAACTGTTATATTCTATAGGTTACTTAGGACTCATGCACAACCTACTACATAAACATGAGTTTGATAACTGTTCTATTCTATAGGTTACTTAGGACTCATGCACAACCTACTACATACACATGAGTTTGATAACTGTTTTATTCTATAGGTTACTTAGGACTCATACACAACCTACTACATACACATGAGTTTGATAACTGTTCTATTCTATAGGTTACTTAGGACTCATACACAACCTACTACATACTCATGAGTTTGATAACTGTTCTATTCTATAGGTTACTTAGGACTCATGCACAACCTACTACATACACATGAGTTTGATAACTGTTCTATTCTATAGGTTACTTAGGACTCATACACAACCTACTACATACACATGAGTTTGAAAACTTCTATTCTATAGGTTACTTAGGACTCATACACGACCTACTACATACACATGAGTTTGATAACTGTTTTATTCTATAGGTTACTTACGACCCATGCACAACCTACTACATACACATGAGTTTGATAACTGTTCTATTCTATAGGTTACTTAGGACTCGTACACAACCTACTACATACTCATGAGTTTGATAACTGTTCTATTCTATAGGTTACTTAGGACTCATATACAACCTACTACATACTCATGAGTTTGATAACTGTTCTATTCTATAGGTTACTTAGGACTCATACACAACCTACTACATATACATGAGTTTGATAACTGTTATATTCTATAGGTTACTTAGGACTCATGCACAACCTACTACATACACATGAGTTTGATAACTGTTCTATTCTATAGGTTACTTAGGACTCATACACAACCTACTACATACTCACGAGTTTGATAACTGTTCTATTCTATAGGTTACTTAGGACTCCTACACAACCTACTACATACACATGATTTTGATAACTGTTTTATGCTATAGGTTACTTAGGACTCGTACACAACCTACTACATACACATGAGTTTGATAACTGTTCTATTCTGTAGGTTACTTAGGACTCATACACAACCTACTACATACACATGAGTTTGATAACTGTTCTATTCTATAGGTTACTTAGGACTCATACACAACCTACTACATACTCATGAGTTTGATAACGGTTCTATTCTATAGGTTACTTAGGACTCATACACAACCTACTACATACTCATGAGTTTGATAACTGTTCTATTCTGTAGGTTACTTAGGACTCATATACAACCTACTACATACTCATGAGTTTGATAACTGTTCTATTCTATAGGTTACTTAGGACTCATACACAACCTACTACATACACATGAGTTTGATAACTGTTATATTCTATAGGTTACTTAGGACTCATGCACAACCTACTACATAAACATGAGTTTGATAACTGTTCTATTCTATAGGTTACTTAGGACTCATGCACAACCTACTACATACACATGAGTTTGATAACTGTTCTATTCTATAGGTTACTTAGGACTCATACACAACCTACTACATACACATGAGTTTGATAACTGTTCTATTCTATAGGTTACTTAGGACTCATACACAACCTACTACATACTCATGAGTTTGATAACGGTTCTATTCTATAGGTTACTTAGGACTCATACACAACCTACTACATACTCATGAGTTTGATAACTGTTCTATTCTGTAGGTTACTTAGGACTCATATACAACCTACTACATACTCATGAGTTTGATAACTGTTCTATTCTATAGGTTACTTAGGACTCATACACAACCTACTACATACACATGAGTTTGATAACTGTTATATTCTATAGGTTACTTAGGACTCATGCACAACCTACTACATAAACATGAGTTTGATAACTGTTCTATTCTATAGGTTACTTAGGACTCATGCACAACCTACTACATACACATGAGTTTGATAACTGTTATATTCTATAGGTTACTTAGGACTCATGCACAACCTACTACATAAACATGAGTTTGATAACTGTTCTATTCTATAGGTTACTTAGGACTCATGCACAACCTACTACATACACATGAGTTTGATAACTGTTCTATTCTATAGGTTACTTAGGACTCATACACAACCTACTACATACACATGAGTTTGATAACTGTTCTATTCTATAGGTTACTTAGGACTCATACACAACCTACTACATACTCATGAGTTTGATAACGGTTCTATTCTATAGGTTACTTAGGACTCATACACAACCTACTACATACTCATGAGTTTGATAACTGTTCTATTCTGTAGGTTACTTAGGACTCATATACAACCTACTACATACTCATGAGTTTGATAACTGTTCTATTCTATAGGTTACTTAGGACTCATACACAACCTACTACATAAACATGAGTTTGATAACTGTTCTATTCTATAGGTTACTTAGGACTCATACACAACCTACTACATACACATGAGTTTGATAACTGTTATATTCTATAGGTTACTTAGGACTCATGCACAACCTACTACATAAACATGAGTTTGATAACTGTTCTATTCTATAGGTTACTTAGGACTCATGCACAACCTACTACATACACATGAGTTTGATAACTGTTCTATTCTATAGGTTACTTAGGACTCATACACAACCTACTACATACACATGAGTTTGATAACTGTTCTATTCTATAGGTTACTTAGGACTCATACACAACCTACTACATACTCATGAGTTTGATAACGGTTCTATTCTATAGGTTACTTAGGACTCATACACAACCTACTACATACTCATGAGTTTGATAACTGTTCTATTCTGTAGGTTACTTAGGACTCATATACAACCTACTACATACTCATGAGTTTGATAGCTGTTCTATTCTATAGGTTACTTAGGACTCATACACAACCTACTACATACACATGAGTTTGATAACGGTTCTATTCTATAGGTTACTTAGGACTCATACACAACCTACTACATACTCATGAGTTTGATAACGGTTCTATTCTATAGGTTACTTAGGACTCATACACAACCTACTACATACTCATGAGTTTGATAACTGTTCTATTCTGTAGGTTACTTAGGACTCATACACAACCTACTACATACACATGAGTTTGATAACTGTTCTATTCTATAGGTTACTTAGGACTCATACACAACCTACTACATACTCATGAGTTTGATAACGGTTCTATTCTATAGGTTACTTAGGACTCATACACAACCTACTACATACTCATGAGTTTGATAACTGTTCTATTCTGTAGGTTACTTAGGACTCATATACAACCTACTACATACTCATGAGTTTGATAACTGTTCTATTCTATAGGTTACTTAGGACTCATACACAACCTACTACATACACATGAGTTTGATAACTGTTATATTCTATAGGTTACTTAGGACTCATGCACAACCTACTACATAAACATGAGTTTGATAACTGTTCTATTCTATAGGTTACTTAGGACTCATGCACAACCTACTACATACACATGAGTTTGATAACTGTTTTATTCTATAGGTTACTTAGGACTCATACACAACCTACTACATACACATGAGTTTGATAACTGTTCTATTCTATAGGTTACTTATGACGCATGCACAACCTACTACATACTCATGAGTTTGATAACTGTTCTATTCTATAGGTTACTTATGATGCATGCACAACCTACTACATGCACATGAGTTTGATAACTGTTTTATTCTATAGGTTACTTAGGACTCATACACAACCTACTACATACACATGAGTTTGATAACTGTTCTATTCTATAGGTTACTTAGGACTCATGCACAACCTACTACATACACATGAGTTTGATAACTGTTTTATTCTATTGGTTACTTAGGACTCGTACACAACCTACTACATACTCATGAGTTTGATAACTGTTCTATTCTATAGGTTACTTAGGACTCATACACAACCTACTACATACACATGAGTTTGATAACTGTTCTATTCTATAGGTTACTTAGGACTCATGCACAACCTACTACATACACATGAGTTTGATAACTGTTCTATTCTATAGGTTACTTAGGACTCATACACAACCTACTACATACTCATGAGTTTGATAACTGTTCTATTCTATAGGTTACTTAGGACTCGTGCACAACCTACTACATACACATGAGTTTGATAACTGTTCTATTCTATAGGTTACTTAGGACTCATGCACAACCTACTACATACACATGAGTTTGATAACTGTTCTATTCTATAGGTTACTTAGGACTCATACACAACCTACTACATACACATGATTTTGATAACTGTTTTATGCTATAGGTTACTAGGACTCGTACACAACCTACTACATACACATGAGTTTGATAACTGTTCTATTCTGTAGGTTACTTAGGACTCATACACAACCTACTACATACACATGAGTTTGATAACTGTTCTATTCTATAGGTTACTTAGGACTCACACACAACCTACTACATACTCATGAGTTTGATAACGGTTCTATTCTATAGGTTACTTAGGACTCATACACAACCTACTACATACTCATGAGTTTGATAACTGTTCTATTCTATAGGTTACTTAGGACTCATGCACAACCTACTACATACACATGAGTTTGATAACTGTTCTATTCTATAGGTTACTTAGGACTCATACACAACCTACTACATACACATGAGTTTGAAAACTGTTCTATTCTATTGGTTACTAAGGACTCATACACGACCTACTACATACACATGAGTTTGATAACTGTTTTATTCTATAGGTTACTTAGGACTCATGCACAACCTACTACATACACATGAGTTTGATAACTGTTCTATTCTATAGGTTACTTAGGACTCATACACAACCTACTACATACTCATGAGTTTGATAACTGTTCTATTCTGTAGGTTACTTAGGACTCATATACAACCTACTACATACTCATGAGTTTGATAACTGTTCTATTCTATAGGTTACTTAGGACTCGTACACAACCTACTACATACACATGAGTTTGATAACTGTTATATTCTATAGGTTACTTAGGACTCATGCACAACCTACTACATACACATGAGTTTGATAACTGTTCTATTCTATAGGTTACTTAGGACTCATGCACAACCTACTACATACTCATGAGTTTGATAACTGTTCTATTCTATTGGTTACTTAGGACTCATACACAACCTACTACATACTCATGAGTTTGATAACTGTTCTATTCTATAGGTTACTTGGGACTCCTACACAACCTACTACATACACATGATTTTGATAACTGTTTTATGCTATAGGTTACTTAGGACTCATACACAACCTACTACATACACATGAGTTTGATAACTGTTCTATTCTGTAGGTTACTTAGGACTCATACACAACCTACTACATACACATGGGTTTGATAACTGTTTTATTCTATAGGTTACTTAGGACTCATACACAACCTACTACATACACATGAGTTTGAAAACTTCTATTCTATAGGTTACTTAGGACTCATACACGACCTACTACATACACATGAGTTTGATAACTGTTCTATTCTATAGGTTACTTACGACCCATGCACAACCTACTACATACACATGAGTTTGATAACTGTTCTATTCTATAGGTTACTTAGGACTCATACACAACCTACTACATACTCATGAGTTTGATAACTGTTCTATTCTATAGGTTACTTAGGACTCATGCACAACCTACTACATACACATGAGTTTGATAACTGTTCTATTCTATAGGTTACTTAGGACTCATACACAACCTACTACATACACATGAGTTTGAAAACTTCTATTCTATAGGTTACTTAGGACTCATACACGACCTACTACATACACATGAGTTTGATAACTGTTCTATTCTATAGGTTACTTACGACCCATGCACAACCTACTACATACACATGAGTTTGATAACTGTTCTATTCTATAGGTTACTTAGGACTCGTACACAACCTACTACATACTCATGAGTTTGATAACTGTTCTATTCTATAGGTTACTTAGGACTCATATACAACCTACTACATACTCATGAGTTTGATAACTGTTCTATTCTATAGGTTACTTAGGACTCATACACAACCTACTACATATACATGAGTTTGATAACTGTTATATTCTATAGGTTACTTAGGACCCATGCACAACCTACTACATACACATGAGTTTGATAACTGTTCTATTCTATAGGTTACTTAGGACTCATACACAACCTACTACATACTCACGAGTTTGATAACTGTTCTATTCTATAGGTTACTTAGGACTCCTACACAACCTACTACATACACATGATTTTGATAACTGTTTTATGCTATAGGTTACTTAGGACTCGTACACAACCTACTACATACACATGAGTTTGATAACTGTTCTATTCTGTAGGTTACTTAGGACTCATACACAACCTACTACATACACATGAGTTTGATAACTGTTCTATTCTATAGGTTACTTAGGACTCATACACAACCTACTACATACTCATGAGTTTGATAACGGTTCTATTCTATAGGTTACTTAGGACTCATACACAACCTACTACATACTCATGAGTTTGATAACTGTTCTATTCTGTAGGTTACTTAGGACTCATATACAACCTACTACATACTCATGAGTTTGATAACTGTTCTATTCTATAGGTTACTTAGGACTCATACACAACCTACTACATACACATGAGTTTGATAACTGTTATATTCTATAGGTTACTTAGGACTCATGCACAACCTACTACATAAACATGAGTTTGATAACTGTTCTATTCTATAGGTTACTTAGGACTCATACACAACCTACTACATACACATGAGTTTGATAACTGTTTTATTCTATAGGTTACTTAGGACTCATACACAACCTACTACATACACATGAGTTTGATAACTGTTCTATTCTATAGGTTACTTATGACGCATGCACAACCTACTACATACTCATGAGTTTGATAACTGTTCTATTCTATAGGTTACTTATGACGCATGCACAACCTACTACATGCACATGAGTTTGATAACTGTTTTATTCTATAGGTTACTTAGGACTCATACACAACCTACTACATACACATGAGTTTGATAACTGTTCTATTCTATAGGTTACTTAGGACTCATGCACAACCTACTACATACACATGAGTTTGATAACTGTTTTATTCTATTGGTTACTTAGGACTCATACACAACCTACTACATACACATGAGTTTGATAACTGTTCTATTCTATAGGTTACTTAGGACTCATGCACAACCTACTACATACACATGAGTTTGATAACTGTTTTATTCTATAGGTTACTTAGGACTCATACACAACCTACTACATACACATGAGTTTGATAACTGTTCTATTCTATAGGTTACTTAGGACTCATGCACAACCTACTACATGCACATGAGTTTGATAACTGTTTTATTATATAGGTTACTTACGACCCATGCACAACCTACTACATACACATGAGTTTGATAACTGTTTTATTCTATAGGTTACTTACGACCCATGCACAACCTACTACATACACATGAGTTTATTCTATAGGTCAGTATACATCTCTGAACCAACTTTATTATCCAAATGTCTAGAGTTTTAATGGCATGTGGGTGTTGTAATGTTGATGGTTTGTCAGTGATCTTTTAGAATAACAACGCATGCAGTCTGACCTTCATTGCTATTTGACAAAACATTTATAGGTTATGATAAAAGATGGAATCTATCAGAAAATTAAATCACTAATTAACTTACGACTTCCTCTTTCATTATTATTATTTCTTAATTCCGATTCTGTTTCTGATTGAATATGGAGCAAAATACAATCTCCTGTATATTTATATAAACGATGTAAGAGCTTTATAAACAGGAAGAAAGGTGAGCCTCTGGCGAGTACAAATAAATTTAATATTTCCTGACAATGTATGTATGTTGTGTTTATACGGCAATGTTGTGTATGCTATATGATAAAGCACGCGAAAAGGCAAAAAAACATTGCAATTTTTGGTTGTATTTCCTGTAGGGCATGTACATCGTGGTCTGCGTTCATCCAGTGTTCATTGTGCTTCACTCGGCATAAGACCCAGTTTATCAGGAGATATCTAGTAGATGTATAAAACAAAGGTTTCTATGTACATTTTTTGTATACCTTTATATAGGCAGTTTATACACTGATTGTAGTATAAACTATATTGTAATGTAAATATATATAGTCTAGATGATGATATAAACTAATATTATACAAGAAAACATGACCGAGGGGTACTGATGTTGATATATAATCATTTTCAACAATTTTCAACTCTTTAATTATTACCAGACTATTGGGAGGTGGGGGAAGGAAGGGGAGAGCCCCGACAGACCGACTGGGAAAATGCTGGCATTGGATAGATGTCTGCAAACCTCAGTGTATGAGGCCTTTGAGGCCCCTCACAACAAGACTGGTGATTATTGATGACACTGATATGTTGATTAATCTTTAATAATACTAAACCTGCTATCATGATCTATGATATCTTACACGTCTATTAATTTGTAATATCTGGTCAGGATTCAAAGGTGTTAATTTAACATTAATAACGCTAGATTGAATTTTGATGATCTTACCGTTTCACAATAAAAAAATATGTCTATGGCATTCAAATGGAGTTCACTGATCAATTATTGGTAAATCAACATCCAATTTCACCATTAAAATTGTTCAGATTTTCCGTGACAAAAGAAATGGAAAAAGGAATGACCCAGACTCATCCATCTCCTTCATCTGCCAATAAAATCTGGTTTTAGTAAGTACCGACCTTTAATAACTTGAGGTATTGTTACCAATTTGATTTCCTGGTAAAAAAAACCAGTTATTTTGATGTATGTTTTTTTTGTGATGCCAGGATTAATAGACATCGACCAGAATTACTTTGACGCTCCTAGTTTCCAGAAATAATAAGACTTGTCACTCTGTCTATACACTCAGTACAGCAAGGTTAAAGAAGACTCTAAAGTTTTCACTTCGATTAATGTTAAAGTTTCCAATACATTTCTCCATTCTGTGTTAGATTTTACTCCGTACTTATAAATAAAGTGACGAAAACAAGTGTTATTTAAACTTATAAATAAAGTGACAAAAACAAGTGTTATTTAAACTTATAAATAAAGTGACCAAAAACAAGTGTTATTTAAACTTATAAAAAAAGTGACAAAAACAAGTGTTATTTAAACTTATAAATAAAGTGACAAAAACAAGTGTTATTTAAACTTATAGATAAAGTGACAAAATCTAAACGTTTTACACCTAGAATATAAATGTACCATGCTTTTACTTGTTGCAAAATATTAGATCTGTCATTTTATTGTTCATTGTAAAAATTGTCACCCTTTCACTTCATATGCTTATTTAAACAAATGTGTGTATTATTAATGTGCATGTTCTATCCATCTTACATGTATTTTTCTTTTCTTTTCTTTTTTGGTATCTGGGAGAAGAATTTATAAAAGTGCTGCGTCACTTGTTTTCTGATCCCTATGTATGTACTATTGTTATAACTCATGCAATTTATTCAATAAATATTGCTTACACTAAAGTGACAAAACAAGTGTTATTTAAACTTATAAATAAAGTGACAAAAACAAGTGTTATTTAAACTTATAAATAAAGTGACAAAAACGAGTGTTATTTAAACTTATAAATAAAGTGACAAAAACAAGTGTTATTTAAACTTATAAATAAAGTGACAAAAACAAGTGTTATTTAAACTTATAAATAAGTGACAAAAACAAGTGTTATTTAAACTTATAAATAAAGTGACAAAAACAAGTGTTATTTAAACTTATAAATAAAGTGACAAAAACAAGTGTTATTTAAACTTATAAATAAAGTGACAAAAACAATGTTATTTAAACTTATAAATAA
The DNA here is from genome assembly GCA_963680875.1 of Bathymodiolus brooksi. NCBI lineage: Eukaryota > Metazoa > Mollusca > Bivalvia > Mytilida > Modiolidae > Bathymodiolus > Bathymodiolus brooksi. The sequence goes on along the minus strand of OY804577.1, from coordinate 15,052,444 downwards.
AGTGACATTTAAACTTATAAATAAAGTGACAAAAACAATGTTATTTAAACTTATAAATAAAGTGACATTTAAACTTATAAATAAAGTGACAAAAACAAGTGTTATTTAAACTTATGAATAAAGTGACAAAAACAAGTGTTATTTAAACTTATAAATAAAGTGACAAAAACAAGTGTTATTTAAACTTATAAATAAAGTAACATTTAAACTTATAAAAAAAGTGACAAAAACAAGTGTTATTTAAACTTATAAATAAAGTGACACAATAACAAGTGTTATTTAAACTTATAAATAAAGTGACAAAAACAAGTGTTATTTAAACTTATAAATAAAGTGACAAAAACAAGTGTTATTTAAACTTATAAATAAAGTAACATTTAAACTTATAAAAAAAGTGACAAAAACAAGTGTTATTTAAACTTATAAATAAAGTGACACAAACAAGTGTTATTTAAACTTATAAATAAAGTGACACAAACAAGTGTTATTTAAACTTATAAATAAAGTGACAAAAACAAGTGTTATTTAAACTTATAAAAAAGTGACAAAAACAAGTGTTATTTAAACTTATAAATAAAGTGACAAAAACAAGTGTTATTTAAGCTTATAAATAAAGTGACAAAAACAGGTGTTATTTAAACTTATAAATAAAGTGACAAAAACAAGTGTTATTTAAACTTATAAATAAAGTGACAAAAACAAGTGTTATTTAAACTTATAAATAAAGTGACAAAAACAAGTGTTATTTAAACTTATAAATAAAGAGACAAAAACAAGTGTTATTTAAACTTATAAATAAAGTGACAAAAACAAGTGTTATTTAAACTTATAAATAAAGTGACAAAAACAAATGTTATTTAAACTTATAAATAAAGTGACAAAAACAAGTGTTATTTAAACTTATAAATAAAGTGACAAAAACAAGTGTTATTTAAACTTATAAATAAAGTGACAAAAGCAAGTGTTATTTAAACTTATAAATAAAGAGACAAAAACAAGTGTTATTTAAACTTATAAATAAAGTGACAAAAACAAGTGTTATTTATTGATTTTTTTTTTTTTTTAAGTTGCCAATATTCGATGTTTTATACTAATTGCAGTTGAAATTTTTCATATTATCGTACATAAATAGTCTAGAACGAAGGAAATATGTCACTGTTTTATTTTCTTGAATCCAGTAAAGAATCCAATGTTTACCCACGCAATATTCATACGACCTGACAGTGAATTCATTCGGAAAAGCGTTTGCGCATGTGCGGAATTGTTTGTTGATGAAGAAAGCACATGGCACAAATCGAATCGTGGAATTGAACAAAAAGATTGACGGATTCTGTACAAAAACGACACAAAAAGGAGGATTCAGCAAGCTTTGTGTAAAAATTAAAAAAAAGATGTTATACCGACCTGTTCAATATTATAACACGTAAGAATAATTCAGTATCTTTTTTCGGCCGAATCATATTTTAACAGTAGAATTGCATCGTAGTTTTTTATATAATCTTTTTTTCAGGAGAAAACGCTAGGTGATATCTCTTTTAAATTAAAGACTAAAATAATGAACTTCATGTCTGTTTTTTTCAACAAAAAAAAATATAATCAAGTCAACTCAAGTGTTGTCAATAATATGCAATACAATTTGTTTACAATTTTCCCTTTATCGGGTCCCTTTGCAGAGTGTGGGTTTGTTTTTATTGATTTCATCACGTATTTTCAATTTTAAGTGTCATTCTTACTAAATACCATTATATAATATTAACTGAATTCCCCGGAATCCAATTTCATAGATATATTTTTTCAATTATATTAATTCTAGCGAATTTACATGCAACATGCTTCCTGGTTATTTATAGCAGTTATCAGTATTCTGCAAACTTCCGAAAAGCAGCCGATTTATAATTAGGTTGTGTTAATGGCGATTTTACCAACAGACATTCAAATTCTTTTCACTAATTACGACATAATAGCATATTTTTTAAACCTGGCTTCTTGTTCAGAACATTTTATTAGTATAAAACATCGAATATTGGCAACTTTTAATATAAACAAAAAATTCAATTTAAACTTATAAATAAATTGACAAAAACAAGTGTTATTTAAACTTAAATAAAGTGACAAAAACAAGTGTTATTTAAACTTATAAATAAAGTGACAAAAACAAGTGTTATTTAAACTTATAAATAAAGTGACAAAAACAAGTGTTATTTAAACTTATAAATAAAGTGACAAAAACAAGTGTTATTTAAACTTAAATAAAGTGACAAAAACAAGTGTTATTTAAACTTATAAATAAAATGACAAAAACAAATGTTATTTAAACTTATAAATAAAGTGACAAAAACAAGTGTTATTTAAACTTATGAATAAAGTGAAAAACAAGTGTTATTTAAAAAGCATTCTGTAGAATTTGATGTCAATAGCCATTTTTTTTCTTCATTTTATTCTGTTAATCTTGCTCAAGTGATATTACTGCTAGTGGGTGTCATGAGTAAAACATAAGATCCTTAAAATCAGTCTCAATTTTTCACTATTTTTTTTTTTTTTTTTTTTTTTTAAAGTGTGATATTTTTATTGAAATCTGTACATTTGTTAGTTGAATACAATTTTTCGCTATTTGTTTTATTTTCAAAACCACTGAACAAACATCGCAGCCTCAGCATCATTCAAAATAAAAATGTGCCTGTTATCATTTTCTTCTGAAACCTGTGCAGAAAATAGGACCATTACAGATAGAAAAAAGCCCATGTCACTGCTAAGTGTCTGCATTTACATGAATACTTAAGACATGTTATGCAAATATAAATCAAATAAACATTGTTTATTTACATCCCCTCAGTACAGCTTGTAATTATATAGAATAAACCTGGTCTCTTCCTTGTCTACTAATAAACATAAAGATGATTACTGTATCTAAACAACACTTTAAAATGGATAGAATTACTAGTATCTACCCTTTTCCTGTAAAAATAGAATGCATAATTTAGAAACGATGCACCCCTTCTTGCCAATTAGCATCTGTCTCCTATAAGTTTATCATAGGACTCCTCAGAGATAAAATACAAATGTAAAGATTGATAAAAAATGTTTAGCCTGATACAGATCTGTCGTTTTCTCCAGGTACTTCAGCTCCCTCCACCAATATAACTGAAATATTGTTGAAAGTAGTGTTAGGTACATGTAAAGCCCCTGTTACACAGCAAGATCATGATACTTGTATCATAAACCAAAAAAATACAGTATTGGTGGAGGGTGTTAGGTACATGTAAAGGCCCTGTTACACCGTAAAGCAAGATCATGATACTTGTTTCATAAACCAAAAAATACAGTGTAAACTGTATCATGCAACTTTTAGAAGTTGCTTGATACACACTTTGGGATAGAACATGTTCTATTCTGTACAGCAAGGATCACGATGCATTTGGTCTCTGACCAATCAGAGATCTTGGTTTGAGGTCAGGAGGTTACAACATCATCAACAAATAAAAGCACATGGTAAATAAAACATAGCTGGAAAGGGAAAAAAAGTAGTGATGTTATTTGATCAAAGGAACAGATAGAGAGTCTCCTACATTTGTATGAACAGGAGATAGAATTATGGGATATATCTCTCTGTATTGCTGAATTCCAGCAGCAATTAGCAAAATGCAAGCAGGGATGATAATGTCTTCATTGTCAGGATTCTCCATTTTGGCGGGAACAATTTGTAAACAAACTCTGCATGAAACATGCTACTTGATTTAGTGTGTAAACTGACAAGGATCATGATACAAAAAGTTGCATGATATGATGATACAAGTATCGCGATACTTGCTTTACCGTGTAACAGAGGCTTAGCATAACCAACAGGGGCTTAACCTAACCCCAAACTATTGACAATGAGGGACTAATGTATTCCAAGAATTATGATAAATGTGACAACTTTTTTTTCCAATTGTAAATTTTCCTTTTTTCTGCAGCAACATTTCTACATCCTATGCTATGATATGTTCACATAGGTATGCAGAATATATGTCTATTATATAAGTTACAGTCTATTTTGCCATGTTCTCAGAGGTATGCAGAATTCTTTTTGTGAAATAAATAATTTACTATTATCAGTTCTATGCATAATACTTTTGTAAGAAAGGAATCTTAATTCATAAAACATGCTACCTAAACTAGTGGTGTGGTATAGAGTTATAAATTATGCATCATGCATAGTTCATAGGTGATTACTCTTGGTAATTACTAAATTTATCTACAGGCAGTAAAGTATGACATTTTGTTATCATTGAAATAGGGGGTACCATGCTGGGTTATGATAAATAAATGGAATTCAATGTGTTTTTGTTTTTTTAATGTGAACATTTTTACTTCAATATGACATGCCTGCATTTGCTGGTAATTTGTTTCAAATGTGTTATTAAAATGCATTTTAACCTGATTTTTTTCTGCAATTGGAGACACTGGTATGACAAATAATGTATAACTCATTTCTATTTGACTAAAATATAGACAACAAAAAAATCAATTGAAAATTTGTATGTCCCCGTGACGAAGAGTCGGGGGGGCATATTAATTTACCTCTGTCCATCCGTCCGGATATAAATACATGGTTTGTTCGGCTATCTCCTCCTACAGTTTTGGAGCTACAGCTTTAATATTTTGTAGGATGTTTATACACATAATGGAGGTGTGTGCCTGTCCACAGGATGTTGATTTTCTTCAAATATTCTCAAAATGACAGGTAGTCATTTTTTTCGTACTAGCTGCATAAAGGGAACATGGTTTGTCTGGCTAACTCCTCCTACAGTTTTAGAGCTACAGCTTTAATATTTTGCAGGATGTTTATACACATAATGGAGGTGTGCATTATTTTCATCAAATATTTGATAAAAAAAGGGGATTTTTGTCAAATATTCACAAAATAACAGGTAGTTGGACTTCATTTCCTTCTTATGGTCAGACGGGGGCATCATTTGTGTCTTTCAGACACACTTCATTTTTTTTTTAAATCGCTCCTAACAAAACAACTTTGTCCATAATTATCAAGTGCGGGGGCATACTTCTTTTCTAGTTTAATTGATGTTTTTTCAAGCATCTATAAAAAAAATTGCCATGGCATCCCCAATCTTTTTCAAGAAGATTTGTATAGTAAAACAAAAGATGCTTAAATATAATGTTTTGCTCCATGTGTCAACACTCTTTATAAAATTAGTTGTGTATTTTTTACAAGATGACCATTAATGTCCGTAATCAGGAAAGTCTGGACAAGAATTGGACAATGGCTTTTATCAATATAGACGTAGATATAATAGACATCCTTATTACTTACAGGATGTAAATCTTTCAATTGAAGACATAGAACAGTTATTTATTTTGTTGTTTGACAAGAAACTTAGTAGTAAACATGGGGGTTTGAAAACCTATAGTTCATATACCTCAAAAGTAGACAAATAAAATCTATGCAACTGTGTAGACAATTTGTATCCGATTTCTCTTAGGGTTGTCTCCCTTTGATGGAGTGTGCCATAATACAAATGATCTAGCTCAACTCTGAAAGAAAATTCAATAAAAAAAAAACCTCTTTGGAAAAGACATCAATGAAATTTTTCCCTTTTGACAGAAGCTTCATTCTTCCATATTGTAAGTTTTGTAATAAATTTTGATGATATGCATTGAAAATGGAACATTTCATAAACCTGCACCAAAAATGTTTTTGGTATGAATTCTGTTTTACACAGAATTATAAAGTGAAAGTTTGAATTAATACCATTCCCAAAAGAATATGAAAATGGAATTTCAATCGTACTAGATGGGATCATTTTTGAAACCAATATATATGTAGTTATACTTTACAAAATATGAGAGAAAAAATGTACAAGAAGAAAAATACAACTTGGCTTCTTTCCACATATGGATTGTCAATTGCCAAAGACTAAAAAAATGAAACTGCAAAGGAGATAAATTTGTCGCCTTTCTTTTTCAGATGAATTTTCAATGATGGATCCAACGTCAAACTCGCTAAGAGACAGATGGCCATTTCAGTACCAAGACATCGACTCCAGGATGGAAGAACCAATGTCTACAAATGGCGAGGTAAATACATAGTTAATGTTTGACCTAAGAATGTGCCCGTGTGTGTTAATTTCCCATGTATCGTTGCCCTTCTTCATCATTAATTCCCTGTAACAGGAATATTAAGATTTTGACTTGCTTTAAAAATAGTACTAATCTTCTTATATTATTTAAAATAATTTCCTTTCTTTCTTGGAATAAAAGACTTCTTTATATTCTGAAGATTCTATTTTTCAGTTTTAGATACTGTGGTTTCATTTATTTTTGTTGGTAATTTTTGTTGGTAACAATTTTCGTGGATTTAAATAATATTAGATGTTGATTGATATTTGAATTTGTTGTTTTTATGCATTTTATACTTTTTGATAATTCCTCTTGTTACATAACCCTGTCATGGTGCACTTAATTTTGTAGTGAAATGGTATCAATGAAAACCACAAAAGTTTTGGCGAGCGAAAATGCATGCGCAATATTAAAAATGTCTTCCTTTATGTTGTACATTTATATTATATTGCAGCAAGGACTAGAAATTATTAACCTTATATATACTTGTACTATACAATTATGACCTCTGCTCAGGCTTTGTTATGAAAGAATAGCTTTATCCTGCAAATTTTGAGGAAAAAAAAAACATTTGGAAGTCTTCTTTTTTGAAATCGCTGAACCAAATTAAACCAAACCTTGCTAGAATGGTTCTTGAGCTTTCAGACCTTTTATTTTTTGAAAAGGTACATAGCAGCCCTACCATTCTGGAACCAGCAGAACCATAGCTATGACATGGAACAATTGAATTTCAAAATATTTGAATGCCAACTTTGATAAACAAGCTATGCTGACTTTTAAATCTATTATATAGTTCAAATATTGAGAGATGTGCATGTTATCATGTTTATCATTGTCAGGGTTTCTGGGACCAAATGAAGGGGAGATGTATGTTTTAGTTCCTCTTGTTGTATTTTGAATGAATCATTTAGTCTGGTACAAATGAAAACCTCAAAGTCTATGGTGTCATGACTGTAAGGTCCAAAGGTTGACAAAGACTCCAATAAAGAAAAGGTCAAAAATAGCATTGCTGTGGTATGGGAGGTATTGTCAAGAAGTTGGCTATTGATTTAGTGGTCACACATTGAGTTAACCTACAACACATCTGCTAGGTGGGCAAATTGATTTTGCAACATTGAAATGTTATATTGATGTCAGCAAATATTCAAATACTGTGCTGTTTTCTATGTTCTAATGTATCTGTCAAAGATATTGATTTTATATTACTGGAAGTAACTATATTATACTTTTATATTATCAGACAGTATCAGTCATGGAATTGATGACATGAAATTTTCAACCTCATCCAATCAAAATGGGTGTTACATAGTCTTGTATTAGAATTTTCAACATTTGATTGAATGCAATTTTAAGTGGCATTACTTTCCTAAAGTCAATATTGAATGTAGTTTGTATACATTTAACACAAGTGTTGTGTAAACTGGTAACAATTGATTTATAGTGGATGTAAACAGTGATGTATGGGTTTCAAAACAGACTACATGTATATTTAAAACATTTTGAAGGTTGTCATTGAGCGCTTGGTCACATTCAATAACCTTATAAATGTCTAACTCTTTGAAGTGTGTTGCCCACGAAAATCTGGTCAAATTTAATCTTGTTTTTTTGGTGGTCAATCACATTGATCAGGTATACAAAATCAACATTAATAGTGTAACTGAATTTCTTAATTTAATCCAGCTTAACAGGGGTAAATTGGAATGTTTTGATAATTTAAATACATTTGATTTATATTAAATATTGTCTGGAGACATGAGGATATATATGAGGTCAATAACGAATAGATGTGAGGGTCTAAAAAAGAATGTAATAAATAGACTTTTTGTCTATAAGAGGTCAATAATGAATACATATGAGGAACTAAAAATAAGAGGTCCATAGCGAATAGACTTAAGGGTCTATAAGAGGTGCATAATACGAATAGACTTTAGGCCTAGGGTCAATAACGAATATCACTAATTAGACTTCATTATATTCAAATAGTAGTCCCCTTCTCCCACCCCTTTATCAGACCAGATTTCAGATGCATTCCAATAATTGATAGCTGTTGCCTCTCTGCTAAGCACTGAGTATTTAAGGAGCAAGAGAATAGACTGGTTGTATTGAAATCTAGATAATGTGTCCTAGTGGAGTGACATGTCTGCACCCCTGGACAGTTGTTTCAGTTAGTTAGCTCTATAAAAATCTAACTAAGCATGTTGGTCTAGTACAAAGCAGACATCATTATCATCTCATCCCATGTATTTTGTTCTCACCATGATATAGTTGAAAAATTCCATTCACTCCTCATTAAATTCATATTGACAGACATAATATGTCCTTCAAATATGGGAGTGGGTTTATGTATATCAAGGAAACCAGAAATCAATTTTTTTTTTTTTATCTATATTGAGTAATATTAAATGAATATTTTAATATTTGTCATTGACCTAAAAAGTGGTGGTTATAAAAAGATTTATATCATTGTAATGGCCATGCTCATAAATGTTTGTCAAAGTTTATGTCATCAACAGTCATTAAAGGATTTATTTTGTACAATTTACACCTGATAACAGTTTGATCAAGACATTATCTACTGTAGCTGTGAGGGAGGTAATAAGTTTGATCAAGACATTATCTACAGTAGCTGTGAGGAAGGTAATAAGTTTGATCAAGACATTATCTACTGTAGCTGTGAGGGAGGTAATAAGTTTGATCAAGACATTATCTACTGTAGCTGTGAGGGAGGTAATAAGTTTGATCAAGACATTATCTACTGTAGCTGTGAGGGAGGTAATAAGTTTGATCAAGACATTATCTACTGTAGCTGTGAGGGAGGTAATAAGTTTGATCAAGACATTATCTACTGTAGCTGTGAGGAAGGTAATAAGTTTGATCAAGACATTATCTACAGTAGCTGTGAGGAAGGTAATAAGTTTGATCAAGACATTATCTACTGTAGCTGTGAGGGAGGTAATAAGTTTGATCAAGACATTATCTACTGTAGCTGTGAGGAAGGTAATAAGTTTGATCAAGACATTATCTACTGTAGCTGTGAGGAAGGTAATAAGTTTGATCAAGACATTATCTACTGTAGCTGTGAGGGAGGTAATAAGTTTGATCAAGACATTATCTACTGTAGCTGTGAGGGAGGTAATAAGTTTGATCAAGACATTATCTACTGTAGCTGTGAGGGAGGTAATAAGTTTGATCAAGACATTATCTACTGTAGCTGTGAGGGAGGTAATAAGTTTGATCAAGACATTATCTACTGTAGCTGTGAGGAAGGTAATAAGTTTGATCAAGACATTATCTACTGTAGCTGTGAGGAAGGTAATAAGTTTGATCAAGACATTATCTACTGTAGCTGTGAGGGAGGTAATAAGTTTGATCAAGACATTATCTACAGTAGCTGTGAGGGAGGTAATAAGTTTGATCAAGACATTATCTACTGTAGCTGTGAGGAAGGTAATAAGTTTGATCAAGACATTATCTACTGTAGCTGTGAGGGAGGTAATAAGTTTGATCAAGACATTATCTACAGTAGCTGTGAGGAAGCTAATAAGTTTGATCAAGACATTATCTACAGTAGCTGTGAGGGAGGTAATAAGTCAATAATACCTTTTTATTAAATCAATAAATATGTAATGAAAATCGTCAATCTTTTAAATGGTGAACAGGAAAATTTTATAATGTAAAATGTCTGGTAAATGGCTCAATATGGTTGTGAATACTAGACATTGTTATAATATTATAACAGAGGTCAAATTATGACCCCTGTTTATATAATCAATTTAATATAATCTTGCCTAAATGCAGCCATCATTCTTCACCGACAAAGCAAATATTAGCAGAGCCTATAGAACTATTTCTCTTATTAGTATTTTAAAATAGAAATTCTATTTCCTTTACTCCTATAGATCAAGTGTTTATACATTGTAATATATCTAGACCATATTCCACTCAAAATGACTGTAATTACCTGTTTGTATTGTCTGTAGGAACTGAAGACATTACAGGAAACGTCAATAATGACTACAAACTAATCAGTATTCAGTAGTTTTTCTTTGTTGTTTTGTTTCATTTTGATGATTTTTTTAGCTTTTCACAAAATAAAGGATTTTTTTTCTTAATTTTGCAATTTTTTTTCCATGGAAAGCAATTTTAAAGGAAGAGAATGTTGAATTTCCATCTGTTTGAGAAAATTACAATTTGATGTTTTAATTTACATATTTGATAGAAAGGCTTGTCATTTTCTTTACATTCATTTTGAATTTCCTGACTGTTTCATAAACAGATTTGACCTAGTAGCTCTTATGGTTTCCATGGTAAAAGGGTTTAATGGAACCAACATCCAAAATAATAACTTTTTGGGGGTTTTAAGTCTAACTTGTATGCAGTTTTTTTTTAAATTCCTGTTCCTAGTGTTCCAACAGATTTGCTGTAGCTTTACCCTTTTACCCTTTTATAGATATGAGGGGACTAAAAGGGACCAACTCCGAAAATTTTATATTTAAGTCCTATTTTAAAGGGTAGAACCCTATCTGGAAATAAATAAAAAATCTAGACTTGATTGAACCTGTGTATGATTACCCAGGTGATTGTTACATACTCAGGTGAGCCTCTAGTTCTTTTAGCCTCTGTATTGTCTGTCCTTTGATTAACAACCCCTGGTTACCCATTTGATATCTTCAAAATTTTCTTATTGTCTATTAACATATTGCATTATTTGGTTGAATAAAAAAATGTAGCTTTTAATGCTTTGAACATAATTGTCCATTGTATTTAAATGGCTGTACTATGAATTAATATCTTGACATGTTGGTGGAATTATAGCATAGGACATTTTGTTGTATGTTGGAATCCATATTATTGAAAAAACAAAATTTTAATGACAATATGCAATATAAAGATAACAAGTAAAATTTCATTATAAAAGCATGAAGTTTGTAAATCAGTACAAGTATGGGAAGAGAACATTAGCTATCTCTTCCTATTTTGTCTTTATTGAATTGGTTTTGTAGGAATGATCTAGAAAGTATATTAACTCTGTCTGAAAAAAAAAAACATGCCAAGGAAAATATATGATGGGGAAAGAAATAAGATTAGTACTCTCAAAAGAATTCAATACTGTTAGCAAAATTCATAAACAAAGAAATAATATTCATCTCGACAACTCACAGATAAAAAAAATTTTTTTTTAGATATTTTTCCTAAAATACAAAATCATCCTATTTCATTTAAGTATCTCTTACTCATACTGTTTACTACAATTTTTCATGATGTCAGAAACTATTGCAATCTGGGATTTCAATATACCATCATTGGTTGGAAAAAGCTGTAAACAATATACCATCATTGGTTGGAAAAAGCTGTAAACAATATACCATCATTGGTTGGAAAAAGCTGTAAACAATATACCATCATTGGTTGGAAAAAGCTGTAAACAATATACCATCATTGGTTGGAAAAAGCTGTAAACAATATACCATCATTGGTTGGAAAAAGCTGTAAACAATATACCATCATTGGTTGGAAAAAGCTGTAAACAATATACCATCATTGGTTGGAAAAAGCTGTAAACAATCAAATATTGACCAATAGTGTACAGAAGAACATTTTGCAGGATTCTTTATTTTTTCCTGAAATGATGACATGTTGATTAGATGTGAGTGCAACAGCCTGATATGAAATGCTTGCCACATATTAAAAATAAGTGGGAGTAGTACATGCAAACTGATCCAGTGTGGGAAACCACTGCTCGCCAACTCGCCAAAAGTGATTGTACAATGATTTTGGCAAGCATTTCCAGATTGACAAGCATCTTTAAAACATGGTTTCCCACACTGCTGATCCCACAATTACATGTACTGGTACCCCATACATATGTAAACTGATCCCACAATTGTGCTCACTTGTCAGAGTAAATACAATCCCATAATTGGTATTGTGTTTGCGAGATGTGCTTTTTGCAGGAATATTTGGTTTAAACGATGTGGAAGCTAGATAATTATATCCTTTTTTTTTCATCTGAAAATCCAACCTGATAAAACTATATCTTGAATTCCTGATGAAATAAAGTATTGTTGTAGAATCCAGATTTTCAGTATCAGAGTCAGTTCTTTGATGCTGACCATTTCCCTCAGTGAAATTAAAGGGAAATTGTACTAATTACCAATAAATTAATTGTTGGATTGTTTGAATAAAAACAGTTCAACTGTACCATCAGCGTAACAAAAACAAGTGAACAATTTACCAAAGGAATTAGTCAGTCACATAAATATCTTTTCCCATCAACAAAGCAACAAACAAAGAGGCATAACTTGTTGTCATTATTGAAAATGATTAGGTAATTAGACACAACATTTATTTCTTACATATGTGTTGGCATACCACCCTAGTCAGCTGCTGTAACAGTTGTAGGTTTTCTGGTACTTAGATGGTAATGACCTCCTATAAATTTTATACCACATCCATATGCAGTTTGTACTGGTAATCTTCTGTCTAAATACAATAATCCCCCTCTTATAAGACCCCTCTACCAAATTCCACCCCTTTTATCAGGAAGGGGATGTCATGGCAGTGATTGTATGGTAGTTTATATTGTATATTATAGTAGGAAGGGGATGTCATGGCAGTGATTGTATGGTAGTTTATATTGTATATTATAGTAGGAAGGGGATGTCATGGCAGTGATTGTATGGTAGTTTATATTGTATATTATAGTAGGAAGGGGATGTCATGGCAATGATTGTATGGTAGTTTATATTGTATATTATATTACGAGGGGGTGTCATGGCAGTGATTGTATGGTAGTTTATATTGTATATTATATTACGAGGGGGTGTCGTGGCAATGATTGTATGGTAGTTTATATTGTATATTATATTACGAGGGGGTGTCATGGCAGTGATTGTATGGTAGTTTATATTGTATATTATATTACGAGGGGGTGTCATGGCAATGATTGTATGGTAGTTTATATTGTATATTATAGTAGGAAGGGGATGTCATGGCAGTGATTGTATGGTAGTTTATATTGTATATTATAGTAGGAAGGGGATGTCATGGCAGTGATTGTATGGTAGTTTATCTTGTATATTATATTACGAGGGGGTGTCATGGCAGTGATTGTATGGTAGTTTATATTGTATATTATAGTAGGAAGGAGATGTCATGGCAATGATTGTATGGTGGTAGTTTATCTTGTATATTATATTACGAGGGGGTGTCATGGCAGTGATTGTATGGTAGTTTATATTGTATATTATAGTAGGAAGGGGATGTCATGGCAATGATTGTATGGTAGTTTATATTGTATATTATAGTAGGAAGGGGATGTCATGGCAATGATTGTATGGTAGTTTATATTGTATATTATATTACGAGGGGGTGTCATGGCAGTGATTGTATGGTAGTTTATATTGTATATTATATTACGAGGGGGTGTCGTGGCAATAGTTTATATTGTATATTATAGTAGGAAGGGGATGTCATGGCAATGATTGTATGGTAGTTTATATTGTATATTATAGTAGGAAGGGGATGTCATGGCAATGATTGTATGGTAGTTGGTTTTATATCTACATATGTAATCAGTGCCACTAAAGCCATCTTTGCCAGCCAAGAGTTACAATCCACAGACCCTCTCCCCCTCCTGAAGTCCTGAAGAGGAGGTCAACTGATCATAATCCTTAGCTAGTGACGGTGCACTAAAGTTTGTGATTTTGAATCAGGACTGTTTGTGGTTAGATGAACCTGATTTAATTTTATCTGGTCAAATATTTTACTTATGATATTAGTGAGTTGTTTTATCAGAGTACTCTGGTTTCCTTCACCAGTAAAACTGCTGCTTTAATTAAACTGAAATAGTGTTGAAGTGGAAAGATTCATAATCTTAATGGTAATCCATTATTTATAAATGTAGAACCTTTCTGCACTGATGGGACAAAAATATATCTTGCTTTTATTTGCTTGAAATTTAATGATAGAATCAATAGAAAATATTAACAGCTTTTCTTTCTAATTTAAAAGATCAATTATGAAAGGAAAGTTTAAACTTTGATGATCAACAATTCCAACAGTATCAACAAAATGAACAGTGATTGATTACCATAAAAATAAAACTAATTCTGAACATTGGGCATAGTGGGGAAATTACTCTTACTTGACATTGGGCATAGTGGGAAAATTACTCTTACTTGACATTGGACATAGTGGGAAAATTACTCTTACTTGACATTGGGCATAATGGGAAAATTACTCTTACTTGACATTGGACATAGTGGGAAAATTACTCTTAGTGAACATTGGATACAGTGGAAATATTACTCTGACTGAACATGGTATTAATAGATTTGATTTGATTTGATTTGATTTAGTGTGTTTAACACCACTTTCAGCAATATTTCAGCTATATCATGGCGAAGGAGCCGGAGTACCCGGGGAGAACCACCGACCATGGGCAAGCAACTGGTAAACTTTATCACATGCGGCTGTGAGTTGAGTACACCCTTTTTTGTAATTTACAAAGCCGGGCGCGAACCCACGCCGTATTGGTGATAGGCTTGTATGAGTTGTTAGGTAATCCAACTACCTAAACTCATTGAGCCACCCGGGCCCTACAACTACCTAAACTCATTGAGCCACCCAGGGGCCCTACAACTACCTAAACTCATTGAGCCACCCAGGCCCCCTACAACTACCTAAACTCATTGAGCCACCCAGGCCCTACAACTACCTAAGCTCATTGAGCCACCCAGGCCCTACAACTACCTAAACTCATTGAGCCACCCAGGCCCCCTACAACTATCTAAACTCATTGAGCCACCCAGGCCCCCTACAACTATCTAAACTCATTGAGCCACCCGGGCCCTACAACTACCTAAACTCATTGAGCCACCCAGGCCCTACAACTACCTAAACTCATTGAGCCACCCGGGCCCTACAACTACCTAAGCTCATTGAGCCACCCGGGCCCTACAACTACCTAAACTCATTGAGCCACCCAGGCCCTACAACTACCTAAACTCATTGAGCCACCCGGGCCCTACAACTACCTAAACTCATTGAGCCACCCAGGCCCCCTACAACTACCTAAACTCATTGAGCCACCCAGGCCCCCTACAACTACCTAAACTCATTGAGCCACCCGGGCCCTACAACTACCTAAACTCATTGAGCCACCCAGGCCCTACAACTACCTAAACTCATTGAGCCACCAGGGCCCTACAACTACCTAAACTCATTGAGCCACCCAGGCCCCCTACAACTACCTAAACTCATTGAGCCACCCGGGCCCCCTACAACTACCTAAACTCATTGAGCCACCCGGGCCCTACAACTACCTAAACTCATTGAGCCACCCAGGCCCTTAGTGTTAATAGATACTAGTGTAATCTGGTAAATTAATTATATAAATCATATTCTATCAGTATTATGGTGTGTAATTAGGATTTAAATACATGTTAATTGTGTAAAGAATTGTCAACATGTGTCAATATATTTAACTTCCTTGTTACTAGATTATGACATTAAAAAAACTTACAATTTTCAATTTACTTTTGCATAAAGATGCTATTAATCAGCTTTTATTTTTTTACCTATGTTTAAAAGACATCTTTAACCAGGTTTTAATTTATTTTTAATTAAAAGACACCTTTAACCAGGTTTTAATTTACCAATAATTAAAAAACATCTTTAACCAGGTTTTAATTTATCTTTAATTAAAAGACATCTTTAACCAGGTTTTAATTTATCTTTAATTAAAAGACACATTTAACCAGGTTTTAATTTACCTGTGATTAAAAGACACCTTTAACCAGGTTTTAATTTATGTATGTTTAAAGAATTTTTTTAATACCAGATTTTATTTTATTTATGAATAAAGGAGCCTTTAAGTCAGTTATAACATCTTATAAAAGTCAACTTGCTCTCCTCCACCCTTTCCATTCCTACATGAAAAGAAAGGAAATTATTTATCATGATGTAGGTTTTTATCACTGGTATGAATTATGTTATTGAGTTATTCTGTTGATGAAGGACAATTCATGTTAATTAGTTTGTGCTGATATGTTTTACTCTGTCAGAAGATTAATGAAAACACAAATTAGAGTAATCAGCATTATCTCCACTTGACAAAATATGATTTCATTAATATATTGGAGAACTGACAAGAGGGTGGTGTGGAGTGTCATTAAATGAAATTACTAAAAAGACATGTACATTTGAGAAATATATAGGAAGCCTGACTAAAGAGGGGAGAGGGTGGATGCTTACCGGATATTCTTAATGACTGTAAATTATAGAAATTTATAGGGAGCCTGACAAAGGGGAAAGATGGTGGGATCCTTATCTCAAATTCCTTAGGATTAAATTAGGAAGCCTGACAAAAGGAGGAAGATGGTGGGGCCTTACCTGAAATTCCTAACAACTAGAATGTGGGATCCTTATCTCAAATTGCTAACAACTGTAAATTAGGAAGACTGACAAAAGGAGGAAGATGGTGGGGCCTTACCTGAAATTCCTAACAACTAGAATGTGGGATCCTTATCTCAAATTGCTAACAACTGTAAATTAGGAAGACTGACAAAAAGGGTAAGAGGACGGATCCTTACCTGAAATTCCTAACGACTATAAATGAGGAAGACTTACAAAAGGGTGAAGATGGTGGGTGGTTACCTGAAATTCCTAGGAATTAAATATTATAGAAATATATAGGAAGCCTGACAAGAGGGTGGTGATGGTTGGTCCTTACCTGATATTCCTAGCAAGACAAGAGGATGATACGAACACCTGCTTGAAAACGAAGAAGAACATTTTGGTTGAATTATGACAATTAAAATCAGGTTTGGTAACTTTGGTTGAACTACGACTGTTAGATTCTGTCGCTGGCCATAAGACCATGTCCCATTGTGAGTTTATCAATCCCCCACTTGAAAAATCCTTGTTACAGGCCAGAGACCAACATGTTAAGCTGGATTTCTATAGGAAGACCAGATAGACATGTCGCTTCACTCAGACATTTTATCCATTCTTACTCCATTATGCTGTATGTTCAGCGGAGGAACAGCATATACAATTTTATAGTGTTTGGTTCAACTTGACTGGGAATCGATCCCATGTTATTCTGCACTTGAGGCGAGCATGCTAACCATTACATAACAAGTTTATATTTTATAGAAATGTATTGTGTTACTGATATATTGGACTAACATGAAACCTAAGGTAGATTTCTACATTATAAAGTGCAGTACCTTTACAGGAATGTATTAAGTTTCTAATTAATGGATATGTATTGTGTTGGGTAAGATAAGTAACATTAATCTATATGTTAAGTGGGTCTTTGATATATAGTACTGTAGGGTATGTGTTACTCTGAATGTTCTTTCATGTCTTCATTTATTTTATTTTGGTAACCGTTTCTATAACCTATGATACAGCACAATAGTACTTTGCATGACAAATGACATATTAATACAATGACATGCAGTCATGGTTGTTTTTTGTAATTGACAAAGGCAGATTTAGACTTTTCAAAAAAAAAGGTAACCAGCTATATTTTTGGCTTTAAAGTGATGAGGGGGTGAGATGTACTCCATACAACTTACAGTGATAAAGTTTTTTGGCTCACCTTGTCAAAGGCAACGTGAGCTTTTGCCATCACTTGGCGTCCGTACGTCGTAAACTTTCACATTTAAATCTTCTCCTCTGAAACCCCTGAACCAAATTAAACCAAACCTGGTAGGGATGGTCCTTGGGTGGGTCCCTTTCAAAATTGTGTCCGACAGACCTGCCCTCCATTCAAGATGGCTGATGTTACTAAAAATAGAAATTTCTTCAATTGTCCATTGCTGCTTTATTATAAATCTAAATGAGCTCACATTTTTACTGCAGCTACATGGAAATGAGTAGTTTAACATATAATTCTGGTTTTTCTGTGAAATTTTCCTTTCAGCCGATTTATACCGACTGCAAATTAGGCATATTTTGATAAAAGATCACATTTAAATCTTTTCCTCTAAAACCGCTGAACCAAATTAAACCAAATTTGGCTGGGATAGTTCTTGGGTAGTCCCATTTCAAAATTGTGTCCGACAACTCCGCCCTCCATTCAAGATGGCTGCTGTTACTAAAAATAGAAATTTCTTCAATTGTCCATTGCTGCTTTATTAGTTCACCTGGACCAAAGGTCCATGTGAACTATTGCCATCACTTGGCGTCCGTCGTCTGTCGTCTGTCGTCTGTCGTCTGTAAACTTTTCACATTTCAAGCTTCTTCTCCGAAACCACTTGGCCGATTGGAACCGAACTTAGCAGGAATGTTCCTTGGATGGTTCTCTACAAAGTTACTGTTTTTCGTTCCAGTCGGATATTCAATATGGCTGCCAGGGCCAATAATATGCTCTGATTGGCTGAAATTTCAAAGATCTTCTTCTCCGAAACTAATGAACTGACTGAACCCAAACTGTAAAGGAATGATCATTGGAATGTCCTTTACCAAGTTACTGTTTTTTATGCCGATCGGAAATCCAAGATGGCCGCCATCGCAGGACATAGATTAACATTGGACCCTATGGGAAAATGTTCAAATGCCTTCTTCTCAGAAACTACAAATATGATTAAAGCCAAACTGTACATGAATGTTCATTGGATGGTCCTCTACAATCTTAAGGTTTTTTGTTCCGATATGAAATTCAAAATGGCGGCTACGGCAGGACTTAGTTTAACATTGGACCCTATGGGAAAAATGTTTCAAAATGCTTCTTCTCTGAAACCACTTGGACAGTTGAAACCAAACTGCCCAGGAATGATCATTGGAAGGTCCTCTACAAATTTTATGTTTTTTATGCCGATCGGAAATCCAAGATGGCCGCCACCGCAGGACATAGATTAACATTGGACCCTATGGGAAAATGTTCAAATGCCTTCTTCTCAGAAACTACAAATATGATTAAAGCCAAACTGTACATGAATGTTCATTGGATGGTCCTCTACAATCTTAAGGTTTTTTGTTCCGATATGAAATTCAAAATGGCGGCTACGGCAGGACTTAGTTTAACATTGGACCCTATGGGAAAAATGTTTCAAAATGCTTCTTCTCTGAAACCACTTGGACAGTTGAAACCAAACTGCCCAGGAATGATCATTGGAAGGTCCTCTACAAATTTTATGTTTTTTATGCCGGTCGGAAATCCAAGATGGCCGCCACCGCAGGACATAGATTAACATTGGACCCTATGGGAAAATATTCAAATGCCTTCTTCTCAGAAACTACAAATATTATTAAAGCCAAACTGTACATGAATGTTCATTGGATGGTCCTCTACAATCTTAAGGTTTTTTGTTCCGATATGAAATTCAAAATGGCGGCTACGGCAGGACTTAGTTTAACATTGGACCCTATGGGAAAAATGTTTCAAAATGCTTCTTCTCTGAAACCACTTGGACAGTTGAAACCAAACTGCCCAGGAATGATCATTGGAAGGTCCTCTACAAATTTTATGTTTTTTATGCCGGTCGGAAATCCAAGATGGCCACCACCGCAGGACATAGATTAACATTGGACCCTATGGGAAAATGTTCAAATGCCTTCTTCTCAGAAACTACAAATATTATTAAAGCCAAACTGTACATGAATGTTCATTGGATGGTCCTCTACAATCTTAAGGTTGTTTGTTCCGATATAAAATTCAAAATGGCGGCTACGGCAGGACTTAGTTTAACATTGGACCCTATGGGAAAAATGTTTCAAAACGCTTCTTCTCTGAAACCACTTGGATAATTGAAACCAAACTGCCCAGGAATGATCATTGGAAGGTCCTCTACAAGGTGTGTGTTTTTTATGCCGATCGGAAATCCAAGATGGCCACCACCGCAGGACATAGATTAACATTGGACCCTATGGGAAAATGTTCAAATGCCTTCTTCTCAGAAACTACAAATATGATTAAAGCCAAACTGTACAAGAATGTTCATTGGATGGTCCTCTACAAACTTTACGTTTTTTGTTCCGATATGAAATTCAAAATGGCGGCTACGGCAGGACTTAGTTTAACATTGGACCCTATGGGAAAAATGTTTCAAAATGCTTCTTCTCTGAAACCACTTGGACAGTTGAAACCAAACTGCCCAGGAATGATCATTGGAAGGTCCTCTACAAAGTTTTTGTTTTTTATGCCGGTCGGAAATCCAAGATGGCCACCACCGCAGGACATAGATTAACATTGGACCCTATGGGAAAATGTTCAAATGCCTTCTTCTCAGAAACTACAAATATTATTAAAGCCAAACTGTACATGAATGTTCATTGGATGGTCCTCTACAATCTTAAGGTTGTTTGTTCCGATATAAAATTCAAAATGGCGGCTACGGCAGGACTTAGTTTAACATTGGACCCTATGGGAAAAATGTTTCAAAACGCTTCTTCTCTGAAACCACTTGGATAATTGAAACCAAACTGCCCAGGAATGATCATTGGAAGGTCCTCTACAAGGTGTGTGTTTTTTATGCCGATCGGAAATCCAAGATGGCCACCACCGCAGGACATAGATTAACATTGGACCCTATGGGAAAATGTTCAAATGCCTTCTTCTCAGAAACTACAAATATGATTAAAGCCAAACTGTACAAGAATGTTCATTGGATGGTCCTCTACAAACTTTACGTTTTTTGTTCCGATATGAAATTCAAAATGGCGGCTACGGCAGGACTTAGTTTAACATTGGACCCTATGGGAAAAATGTTTCAAAATGCTTCTTCTCTGAAACCACTTGGACAGTTGAAACCAAACTGCCCAGGAATGATCATTGGAAGGTCCTCTACAAAGTTTTTGTTTTTTATGCCGGTCGGAAATCCAATATGGCCACCACCGCAGGACATAGATTAACATTGGACCCTATGGGAAAATGTTCAAATGCCTTCTTCTCAGAAACTACAAATATTATTAAAGCCAAACTGTACATGAATGTTCATTGGATGGTCCTCTACAAACTTAAGGTTTTTTGTTCCGATATAAAATTCAAAATGGCGGCTACGGCAGGACTTAGTTTAACATTGGACCCTATGGGAAAAATGTTTCAAAACGCTTCTTCTCTGAAACCACTTGGATAATTGAAACCAAACTGCCCAGGAATGATCATTGGAAGGTCCTCTACAAGGTGTGTGTTTTTTATGCCGATCGGAAATCCAAGATGGCCACCACCGCAAGACATAGATTAACATTGGACCCTATGGGAAAATGTTCAAATGCCTTCTTCTCAGAAACTACAAATATGATTAAAGCCAAACTGTACATGAATGTTCATTGGATGGTCCTCTACAAACTTTACGTTTTTTGTTCCGATATGAAATTCAAAATGGCGGCTACGGCAGGACTTAGTTTAACATTGGACCCTATGGGGGAAATGTTTGAAAACGCTTCTTCTCTGAAACCACTAGAACAGTTGAAACCAAACTGCCCAGGAATGATCATTGGAAGGTCCTCTACAAATTTTATGTTTTTTATGCCGATCGGAAATCCAAGATGGCCGCCACCACAATACATAGATTAACATTGGACCCTATGGGAAAATGTTCAAATGCCTTCTTCTCAGAAACTACAAATATTATTAAAGCCAAACTGTACATGAATGTTCATTGGATGGTCCTCTACAAACGTTAGGTTTTTTGTTCCGATATGAAATTCAAAATGGCGGCTACGGCAGGACTTAGTTTAACATTGGACCCTATGGGAAAAATGTTTCAAAACGCTTCTTCTCTGAAACCACTTGGACAATTGAATCCAAACTGCCCAGGAATGATCATTGGAAGGTCCTCTACAAAGTTTCTGTTTTTTTATGCCGATCGAAAATTCAAGATGACCACCACCGCAGGACATAGATTAACATTGGACCCTATGGGAAAATGTTCAAATACCTTCTTCTCAGAAACTACAAATATTATTAAAGCCAAACTGTCCATATGTGTGTACATTGGATGGTCCTCTACAAACTTTACGTTTTTTGTTCCGAGATGAAATTCAAAATGGCGGCTACGGCAGGACTTAGTTTAACATTGGACCCTATGGGGGACTTAGTTTAACATTGGACCCTATGGGAAAAATGTTTCAAAACGCTTCTTCTCTGAAACCACTTGGATAATTGAAACCAAACTGCCCAGGAATGATCATTGGAAGGTCCTCTACAAGGTGTGTGTTTTTTATGCCGATCGGAAATCCAAGATGGCCACCACCGCAGGACATAGATTAACATTAGACCCTATGGGAAAATGTTCAAATGCCTTCTTCTCAGAAACTACAAATATGATTAAAGCCAAACTGTACATGAATGTTCATTGAATGGTCCTCTACAAAATATACGTTTTTTATTCTGATATGAAATTCAAAATGGCGGCTACGGCAGGACTTAGTTTAACATTGGACCCTATGGGAAAAATGTTTCAAAATGCTTCTTCTCTGAAACCACTTGGACAGTTGAAACCAAACTGCCCAGGAATGATCATTGGAAGGTCCTGTTTTTTATGCCGATCGGAAATCCAAGATGGCTGCCACCACAGGTCATAGTATTAACACAGAACCATATGGGGAAAATACAGAAATATATTCTTCTCTGAAGCTATTGCACTGATTGAACCTAAACTGTGCATCAATCATTGGAAGGTCCTTTACAAACTTTGTGTTTTTTATGTTGATCGTAATTCCAAGATGACGCAGGACATAGTTTTTACATAGGACCAATTGGTTTTTTTTATTACCAGGTGAACGATACAGGCTCTTGAGAGCCTCTGGTTATAAATCAAAATGAGCTCAAATTTTAACTGCAGCTACATGACAATGAGTAGATTAATGTCATATATTTCTTTCAACCGATTTATTAGTTTAACTTTAAACTGATTAATATTCTTACGAAGGCAAGTGGGTAAAACGGGGCACCGAGGGTTCCTCTTGGTAATTTTTTTCCAAAGCCTCAGAATCCTATCTGAGTAAATTTTCTGCTGAAATTGTTTTTACCCTATGCTTTTTCAAATAGAATTGTTGTAGACTTAGACTAAAATGTGTTCTGAGAATGAGAGTGTGGAATGAGACTATGTTACGAACTTACGATTGCGAATATTGAAATATATGAGGTTATCCAGACTAATAAACAAGTAGAAAGCTGTTTTCTAAATCACAATTCATCAATTCATTTTTGTTGTACTGATTCCTTGCTTATGACACACCATGGTGGACTTAGTTTGAGTATCATTAATTGGAGAATTGGAGGAGGGGGGCCAAGTTTCCTTTTGCCCTGGGGCCCAAAAATTCTCTTGGTGGCCCTGGTCAAGAGTCAAGTATTTAACCCAGTGTTGCTCACTAATTGACCACATGTGTTTTAAATACTTTCAGTGTAAACAAGTCAGCTATCTTATAAGTGACCATCAGCTATTAAAAGAAACTGATAGATACACAACAATACCATGTTGATTCTGATCATGATTTGTTATAGTGATACATTAAATGATTTAAATAAAATGTAAAATATCTAACAATCTAGACGATGAATCTCATTTCTTTTTTAAATGTAATATTAATACAAATATTAGAGTAACATTTATTTTATATCCACTAAATCCACCAACACCTGAAGATATTAAAACAGTAGTTTCTTTTATTTAACAGTAGAAATGATGAAAGGAGACATGTAATGAGATTATCCCATGTCAACAATTTCATCAATATCAACAAAACAAACAATTTATCTCTCACCTTTACTCACTGAACACTAAAAAAAGACAACGTGGGAAATCTAGGTCTTGGATTGGGACAGGCACAAAAATGTGGCTGAGTTAAGCCAGTTAATGTGATCCCAGCCCTTCCCTCTTGATAACTGGACCTCCAATAGCAATATATAATCTTGTATTTGCTTCTGTATTTCAGACATGACTTGAAAATCCACATATTATAATTTGAAGTCAATGATACCATATTATGCTAAATTACTGTAAAAGTCCAAAAGAGAAAAGAAATGAGGGTTTAGTTAATAATATTTTGTGATGCCCTATGTTTATATATGAAGAGAGTAGGTAAATTAGAATAATTCTTAAAAGAAGAAGTTATAGGTCACTGTGACTGTAAATAGAAGTACACATATACCTATTGATAATCTTACTGGTATCTGAAGGCAGACATTAGATACAATTTAATCATCTGTCTTTTAGACCTGAAATAAGTACTTTTAAAAAATCTTGAAGTCATTCACTTCAAATGTAGAATTATTGATTTTTCCAGATAATTGCCCTCATCTGCTTTACATTTCAAATATTAGTTGTCAAGAATACTCTTCTAAATATCACAATTATTATCCATACCATATGCAGGCGTCTGCACCAAGATAGCTGAACCATCAACACATGTGGATTGCTTAGTGCCAAATGCAAGACATAACATGGTTTTTGTAAAGGGTTATTTATGAGGTAGCTTCTAGAATTTTTCATTAATTAAGAGTAACAGTTGCATAATATGTAGGGCAATGATGGCAGACAGTTGTGAGATTGTTTGTTATTGAGTACAGAAAAGACAATGACAAGTTTAGGGAGAGTTGAGCTATTATTGTTTTTCCTCATTTCCAGCAAAAGTTGAAGCTCCTTCTTTTAAAGATGATGGGATGATTATTTTACTTCTAACTAGCAGAGTATTCAAATAAATTATTAAAATGGTCCAAATATTTACTTCAACTTATTTAGTTTAAACATATTTTATTAATTAATAAATATAGTACAATATGATAAATTTCAATATGATACAATACAAATAATTAAAGGAATTCGAAAACAAAAATCAACTTATTTGAGGTCAAGGTAACAGGGTTAAACTGTATATCATGACTACCTGACTTATTTGAGGTCAAAGTAACAGGGTTAAACTGTAGATCATCACTACCTTACTTATTGAGGTCAAGGTAACAGGGTTAAACTGTATATCATCACTACCTTACTTATTGAGGTCAAGGTAACAGGGTTAAACTGTATATCATCACTACCTTACTTATTTGAGGTCAAGGTAACAGGGTTAAACTGTATATCATGACTGCCAGACTTATTGAGGTCAAGGTAACAGGGTTAAACTGTATATCATGACTACCTTACTTATTTGAGGCCAAGGTAACAGGGTTAAACTGTATATCATGACTACCAGACTTATTGAGGTCAAGGTAACAGGGTTAAACTGTATATCATGACTACCAGACTTATTGAGGTCAAGGTAACAGGGTTAAACTGTATATCATGACTACCAGACTTATTGAGGTCAAGGTAACAGGGTTAAACTGTATATCATCACTACCTTACTTATTGAGGTCAAGGTAACAGGGTTAAACTGTATATCATCACTACCTTACTTATTTGAGGTCAAGGTAACAGGGTTAAACTGTATATCATGACTACCAGACTTATTGAGGTCAAGGTAACAGGGTTAAACTGTATATCATGACTACCTTACTTATTTGAGGCCAAGGTAACAGGGTTAAACTGTATATCATGACTACCAGACTTATTGAGGTCAAGGTAACAGGGTTAAACTGTATATCATGACTACCTTACTTATTGAGGTCAAGGTAACAGGGTTAAAGGCATACAGTCGCTCAGATTGATTTTTATTTTTTTATATTGAAAATTGCCAATATTCGATGTTTTATACTAATTGCAGTTGAAATTTTTCATAATATCATACGTATTTAACCTGGAACAAAGGAAATATATCGCTGTTTGATTTTCTTACGACCAGTGAAGAATTCAGTGTATACCAGCATGATATTCATATATTCATGAATATGATCATATGACCATTGATGACCTACACAGTGACCTCATTCGGTAAAGCGTATGCGCATGTGCAAAATTGTTTGCTGAAAAAAGCACATGTTATAAATAAAGATGATTCAGCAAGATTTGTGTAAAAATTAAAAAAAGATGTTAAACCGATCTACTCCATTTTTCAACACGTAAGCATAATTTATATATCGTATTTTGACAGAATTGCATCGTAGTTTTTTTTTTTTTATCTTTTTTTTTTTTCAGAAGAAAACGCTAGGTGATATCTCTTTTAAATTAGAGACTAAAATAATGAACTGGTTTTTTTCTAAAAAAAAATATAATCAAGTCAACTCAAGTGTTGTCAATAATATGCAATACAATTTGTTTACAATTTTCCCTTTATCGGGCCCCTTTGCAGAGTGTGGGTTTGTTTTTATTGATTTCATCACGTATTTTCGATTTTAAGTGTCATTCTTACTAAATACCATTATATAATATTAACTGATTATTCCCGGATCCAATTTCATAGATATATTTCTTAAATTATATTAATTTTAACCAATATTTACCTGTAACATGCTTTCTGGTTATTTATAGCAGTTATCAGTGTCCGGTAAACTTCGGAAAAGACAGCCGACTTATAATTAGGTGTGTTAATGGCGATTTCACCAACAAACATTCAAATTCTTTTCACTAATTACGACATTATAACCTATTTTTTAAACCTGGCTTCTTGTTCAGAACATTTTATTAGTATAAAACATCGAATATTGGCAACTTTTAATATAAACAAAAAAAATCAATCTGAGTGACTGTATGCCTTTAAGCTGTATATCATGACTACCAGACTTATTGAGGTCAAGGTAACAGGGTTAAGCTGTATATCATGACTACCAGACTTGTTGGGGGAAGACAACTTTTAAAGCTAGTCATAACAAATTGACATGAAAAAAATCCAGGAATAGTTAGGTACCTGAAAATGGTAGAATCAGAGCTCAAATGTTAGAATTCAGTTACCATAGTAATGTGGCTACCAGGCTTCTTAAAGACAGATGATGAAACACAGTAGATGTTATATGACAATTTACTATTAGGGTAAAATAATGTTTCCTCAACCAGTAGAATTTTGGTTTTATAAGCTTATGTAACCAAAATACAGGTTGAACTTTTGCTGTCGTGCAGTGTCTATGGTTTGTTATTGTAAATTTTTTACAAATGTTCAGCAACAATTTACCTTACAGAGTGGAGTCTTGTTGGTTGTTGGAGTGGAGTATGGAGTGATATTTTAGAGTACTTCTTTGGAATAGTAATATATCAATGTATAAATGGTTTGTTTGGTTGGTGTTTAATGCCACTTTCAACAATATTTCAGTTATATCGTGGCAGTCAGTTTTATTGGTGGAGGAAACCGACGGACCTGGGGGGAAATCACCGACCTGTTGCAAGTCACTGACAAACTTTATCACATAATGTTGTACACCTCACCCTGATCGAGATTCGAACTCACAACTTTAGTGGTAATGGGCACTGATTGCATAGGTAGTTGTAATTCCAACTACCATACGATCACAACCATGCCAGTCCCAATGTATAAATGATTTTTCTATAAACTCAAACGTATCTTTTAAAATGTTAGATTTGATATGATGGATCTTAGTTATAATTGACCTTGACCTGTAATATTAATATAAAATAATGTTCCCTATGAAATCACATCCCTTAGAAACAAATATGCTACCTAATGATAGACTATTGATTACATATTGTATATCATAAAGAATAAAGTAATGTTTATCACAATTACAATTCTATGATATTAGATACATATTCTTCTTAGATTTAGTTACATGTTATCTGACCTTTGAATACAGCTGTCAAAATATAAAACACTAACAACAATCCAATTAAAATACGAAGTCTGTGCTGCAAGTTATGGTTTGACCTGTGACCTTTTAATGAAAATATAAGGAGCAAAGTCCACTTGAAAATGGAAACAGTGTACGTAAATCTTTAAGCCAATGTAAGGCATATTAATGTGTTGTGAAATTGTTCACCCAGACACTTTCCAAAGCACAAAGCTATCGCTTTATTCTTGTGCCCTTCAATTTTGTCTGTCATAGAAATGTTCTCGTACAGAATGACCTAGTATAACTATATTCAAAGGATACACTTTCATTTGGGGTCTTTATTTATTTTATGTTACATACAGTTCAAGGTCAATTATAATGAAAACCACCACTGCAAACTTTCACTCCAATTCTTCACTCCATGACTAGACTTCACTGTATAAAGTATGTGGTGCCTTAATTTTCTGTGAAACTACTGGCCCAAATTAAACCAGCCTTAGATGGTCATTAGGTACATGTAGCTCCTTCTCAAAAATATATTAAACAGTCCCACTGTTCATTCAAGATGACTATCATTACTATGAATATAACTTTCTTTACATTATTACACCAAACAGGAATGAGATGAAATTAAGACTAAAGTTTTATGATGAAATTAAAACTGATGTTTTATGATGATGTGTTGTTTACCATTTATTACATGTTTTTCTATGAAATTTGACAATTTACCCCAGTAGATAAAAAACCCCGATGTTAATTATTATCACAAATATTGAATGGCTACTTAAACAGGTGCTTACTAAATGAGATAGTTGATGATAACCATGTGACAGACCACATGACTTTTATGAAGTTCAGGGAGAGAAAATTAGGAATTTGATCTATGTTTGTCTGGCTTGGTACAGATGGTTTGTTTTATTCAAGCAACATTAAGTAATGTGTAGGAACAGCCAACAATCTACTGACATCTGTGTTAAAGTTATAAAGTCTTGTGACCCACTTTTAAAAACTTGTTTCTTATTTCCTAATTATCTATCCTTTTACCCTAATTATCTATCCTTTTACCCTAATTATCTATTCTTTTACCCTAATTATCTATCATTTTACCCTAATTATCTATCCTTTTACCCTAATTATCTATCCTTTTACCCTAATTATCTATCATTTTACCCTATTTATCTATCCTTTTACCCTAATTATCTATCCTTTTACCCTAATTATCTATCATTTTACCCTAATTATCTATCCTTTTACCCTAATTATCTATCATTTTACCCTAATTATCTATCCTTTTACCCTATTTATCTATCCTTTTACCCTAATTATCTATCCTTTTACCCTAATTATCTATCATTTTACCCTAATTATCTATCCTTTTACCCTAATTATCTATCCTTTTACCCTAATTATCTATCCTTTTAGCCATTTACATATTTTGGGTTTGTTTTAATTTGCACTGCTTGAAATATCAGGAAAGCCACTTGAAAGACATAAACCAACAAAGCACAAAAGAGGCATACACCAGGTTTATACCAATTATAAAAGACTGAGAAAGGTTTATACTAATAAAACACCCAGAAAGGTTTGTATGAAGAAAACATTGAGAGCGGTTTATGCCAATAACAGACTATAATAAATGAGTGTACCAACAAGACACTGAGAGTGGTTTATACCAATAAATGACTACAAGAACGACTTGTACCAAAAAATTCTGAGAGTGGTTTATACCAATAAATGACTACAAGAACGACTTGTACCAAAAAACTCTGAGAGTGGTTTATACCAATAAATGACTACAAGAACGACTTGTACCAAAAAACTCTTGAGAGTGGTATATACCAATAAATGACTACAAGAACGATTTGTACCAAAAAACTCTTGAGAGTGGTTTATACCAATAAATGACTACAAGAACGACTTGTACCAAAAAACTCTGAGAGTGGTTTATACCAATAAGTGACTACAAGAACGACTTGTACCAAAAAACTCTGAGAGTGGTTTATACCAATAAATGACTACAAGAACGACTTGTACCAAAAAACTCTGAGAGTGGTTTATACCAATAAATGACTACAAGAACGACTTGTACCAAAAAACTCTGAGAGTGGTTTATACCAATAAATGACTACAAGAACGACTTGTACCAAAAAACTCTGAGAGTGGTTTATACCAATAAATGACTACAAGAACGACTTGTACCAAAAAACTCTTGAGAGTGGTTTATACCAATAAATGACTACAAGAACGACTTGTACCAAAAAACTCTGAGAGTGGTTTATACCAATAAATGACTACAAGAACAACTTGTACCAAAAAACTCTGAGAGTGGTTTATACCAATAAATGACTACAAGAACGACTTGTACCAAAAAACTCTGAGAGTGGTTTATACCAATAAATGACTACAAGAACGACTTGTACCAAAAAACTCTGAGAGTGGTTTATACCAATAAATGACTACAAGAACGACTTGTACCAAAAAACTCTGAGAGTGGTTTATACCAATAAATGACTACAAGAACGACTTGTACCAAAAAACTCTGAGAGTGGTTTATACCAATAAATGACTACAAGAACGACTTGTACCAAAAAACTCTGAGAGTGGTTTATACCAATAAATGACTACAAGAACGACTTGTACCAAAAAACTCTGAGAGTGGTTTATACCAATAAATGACTACAAGAACGACTTGTACCAAAAAACTCTGAGAGTGGTTTATACCAATAAATGACTACAAGAACGACTTGTACCAAAAAACTCTGAGAGTGGTTTATACCAATAAATGACTACAAGAACGACTTGTACCAAAAAACTCTGAGAGTGGTTTATACCAATAAATGACTACAAGAACGACTTGTACCAAAAAACTCTGAGAGTGGTTTATACCAATAAATGACTACAAGAACGACTTGTACCAAAAAACTCTGAGAGTGGTTTATACCAATAAATGACTACAAGAACGACTTGTACCAAAAAACTCTGAGAGTGGTTTATACCAATAAATGACTACAAGAACGACTTGTACCAAAAAACTCTGAGAGTGGTTTATACCAATAAATGACTACAAGAACGACTTGTACCAAATAACTCTGAGAGTGGTTTATACCAATAAATGACTACAAGAACGACTTGTACCAAAAAACTCTGAGAGTGGTTTATACCAATAAATGACTACAAGAACGACTTGTACCAAAAAACTCTGAGAGTGGTTTATACCAATAAAAGACTGAGAAAGACATGTACCAAAAAAAGACAGAGAATGGCCTATACCAACAAAACACAGAGAGTGGTGTATATATATATATACCAATAAATGACTACAAGAATGGATTGTACCAACAAATGACTTGAACATGTACCAACAAAACACTGTGAGCGTCTTATACCATGTACATGACATTTGTTATAAATAATAAAAGGATTGTAAACTAAAAAATAGATTTAAATACTGTTATAATTTAGCATTTAGATTGTTAACAACATGTGTGATTATATTATTTACTATTTAGTACTTTTACACATTACTTATAAAAGTTTAAAAGAAATATAATCATCTTGTTTTGAATTTCCATTTAATTTGAATCACTTTTGTTATAATATATGGGCAGTACATTTAACTTGATACTGTACACATTCAAACTTGAAACAGTGAGCCCAGACAAGATATAGGAAAACCCATAACATCAAGACTTGTTGAAAGAATGAAGCGTTATCTTAAACTGTGAAAATGACATGTTAAAGTTACATAATTAACCCTTTATTAACAAAGGTGTGGTTGTTATCTTAAAATACACATCATTCTGACTTGTTGTTTAGGTAGTTAGATTCACCAAGACATAATCTTCATCTTTATCACTTGTTTTGAGTAGTAAGTTTATCAGAAATTCAAAACTGCAACCACTGAAGGACGGATCCTATGGGGAAATAATTTAAAATTATTTTTATTTGAAACCACTAAACCATTTGAAAGCAAACCTGGCTGGAAAGTTTCTTAAATGGTCCTTTACCAAATTGTATTTTTTCAGTACCCAAGATGGCCACCACTACAGAACAAAGTTTTACGTAATTGTTCTTAGATGCTAGATACTTGATTGAAATCCATTATTTATCAATGAGAATATGAAAAAAAAAAAGCTTTTTGCCAGAAGCTATCAATTTGCATGAACCCTGGATTAATAACTAGGTGAGAGATACAGGATCATGTGAGCCTCTTATACCATATACCTGATGAAGGTTATTCTAGAAATATGTCGTGCAGACTAAATTTGATATCTATGTTTTTTTATTACAGTGAACAGTGTTCAACTATAAAAATGTAAATTCTGATGACGTACTACTATCCTTGACTATTTTATGTTTACTCATCTCTTCATCTCAGATTTATCTAGGGCATAAAAAAATATTTATTTTAAAGATTACCTGACAAGTAATATATTAGTTTTTTCTCTCCCAAATAATAGTTTTCGTGTTAGTTGACAATATCATATGTTTAATGGTGTTTATGTTTTATTTATTAAATATCATAAATAGTGATAATGTATGGATTTCCTCCACAGATGCTTTACTACATAATTATGATAACATTAGCTGTGTTCTTACATGATGCTTTATGTAAATGTATGTCTGTTCTTCTGACATTGAAGCCAAACGAAACAATAAAATGTAATTTACAATTTACGTGTATAAATTGTTTTCTTTTGAAGTCTGGGATAATTAGATGACAATGATTTTCATGTAATGAAAGTAAATGAGAATTTGAATTTTTCATGAAATGCTACTATTTTGGGAATAGAAGGAGTTCCAATTAAAATTGAAAACCTAATTACCGGTAATTCAAATATGTTTCTTTTAACAGTCTATCTACATGCTTTGTTGCTTTTTTTCTTACATAATTTTTCTTTAAGATTGCATGACTGCAGTGATTCAAAAATAGTCAAATTAGCTTATAGTGATACATGGAAACTCTTTCCCTCTTGTCTATAAATATCAACCTAATAATTTTGATATTCTACAATATAAAGAAGAACTTGGAAGATTGAAGCAAATCTGTCCTTCTCTTGTAAGGTTACCTAACTCCCAATCAATGTGAATGGAAGATTCCTTGTCTTCAACTCTTGAAATGTTACTGATACACAACTGCCCTTCAATATAGATGGTGATGGGTCATTCAACAATATTTTAGTTTCTAGTATATCATATCAATCAGTTTTATTGATGAAAGAAACCAGAGTATCCACAGAATGTCTCTCCTACATAATTAAAATGAAAGATTCTAATTGTCTTTTTTTCCATCATGACAAATCATGAACCATGAGACAAAAATATTCACAGATACAATGTCTATACAATGTACATTGTCAGAAAATTAAAAAAATTATTTGTGCAAGCTTTAGAAACAGACAGAAAAGCAAGCTTTTCTGGTCTGTTTTACAGTTGTGAAAATAAATTTTATTTTACCCACAATGTACAAATGAATATTGTGTTGATCCTCCAATGTCAAATGTCTAAAACAACTGACAAGTTTTAGTGAAAAGAGCAGAAACAAACATCATTGTAATCGTTTTCACAGGTGACTATACTGTTCCCATTTCTTAAGGTTTGCTCTACATGATTGATGAATAAGGTACCAAGAATAGCTTTATTAGGTCCATGACCTGGTATAAGTTTATTTAACCCTTTTATTAGTTCTCAAAATCACATGATTACAGGATAAATGTAAATACATTGAGGATACCATTATTATTAAATTAGTACAAGATGTACCTTACTGTGTTGAATTTCTTCAGAAACATTGAGAAAATAAAAATTAAATTGTAGATATGGAGGATCAAAAAAAAAAAAAAAAAAATTAAACTGCAAATTCTACTTCCAAACCCAACTAAAGCTATGTGTGTCTGAGAAAAATAAACCTTAAGAAAAGAAAGTTAAACAGTTCCAACAATATCAACAAGACAAACAACTACCGCTCACCTAAAATCGTTATTGAATACAAAAAAAGCAGCTACGACATTTTCTGCTGTAAAATTCCACTCACTGGACCTCATAGGTAGATCCAGCTTATCTGTATTATTTTTTAATTTATGAGTAATTTGCTTGCCAAATTTAGGACAGGCCACCCTGTGTAAGAGCCAACAAATATAGTAGGCTCACCCTGTTTGGAGAATCTGGATCCCCCTTTGGTCCTGGCTTAGTTTTAGAGCAATTACTAAGATTAATGTCTGTAAATTTCTAAACTAGTATAAATGAATTTAACATCGGCATGGAAGCCTTGACAGTTCACATCAAAATCCTCAGCATCTACTCCTTATTTGTATTCTTCAAGAGAGTAACCATTGTTCAACAGTTTATGACAAGTTGGTAAATACAATCTTGTCAAGAAATCAGTACTAAGTAGGTTGTTTATTTTCTGTTGCATACGTAATTAAGAGAATTGTAGATTTTTGTGTACTGGAGTGTTGGATGATCATTACTTGTGATGTATTTGTCTTCTGTATGATGATATAACTACGATTGATTTTAGTTTTAAGTAGTACCAATTCAATACAGAATCTACTGCTAACCCAAGGCCATTTGTCTGAAATATCACAAAGAAAATTGAATAATTGGTTCTTCTCCTTTTTTTCTTACAAGGGAACTCCTACACATTTCTAGACAAAAGATGTGAAAAGATACATTATTTTTTCAATCCACAAGAAATTGAGAAATGTTACAAGAGCTGCGGTGATATGATTAGTTGATAATCAATGTTTGTTAAGATGTAAAGAAACCTTTGAAAATATTATAGCAAAAATTATTTAAGGGGTGGAAATGTTTTTGATGACTTATTAAAGGAGTCATTTATCTAAGAAGATCAATTTTTGGCTTCAAATAAATGAACTACTGTTATTTTGACAACTTTTTTAAATGTCACATCAAAGAATAACCAGATTTCAACTTAATTTAATGATCCCAACATTGTTAAATGAGTCAATGACTTGGAGTATACTCCTACTCCTAACCTTGTTAAATGAGTCAATGACTTGGAGTGTGTTCCTAACATTGTTAAATGAGTCAATGACTTGGAGTGTGTTCCTAACATTGTTAAATGAGTCAATGACTTGGAGTATATTCCTACTCCTAACATTGTTAAATGAGTCAATGACTTGGAGTGTGTTCCTAACATTGTTAAATGAGTCAATGACTTGGAGTGTGTTCCTAACATTGTTAAATGAGTCAATGACTTGGAGTATATTCCTACTCCTAACCTTGTTAAATGAGTCAATGACTTGGAGTGTGTTCCTAACCTTGTTAAATGAGTCAATGACTTGGAATGTGTTCCTAACATTGTTAAATGAGTCAATGACTTGGAATATATTCCTACTCCTAACCTTGTTAAATGAGTCAATGACTTGGAGTGTGTTCCTAACCTTGTTAAATGAGTCAATGACTTGGAGTATATTCCTATCATTGTTAAATGAGTCAATGACTTGGAGTATGTTCTTATCATTGTTAAATGAGTCAATGACTTGGAGTGTGTTCCTATCATTGTTAAATGAGTCAATGACTTGGAGTGTGTTCCTAACATTGTTAAATGAGTCAATGACTTGGAGTATATTCCTACTCCTAACCTTGTTAAATGAGTCAATGACTTTGAGTGTGTTCCTAACCTTGTTAAATGAGTCAATGACTTGGGGTATATTCCTACTCCTAACATTGTTAAATGAGTCAATGACTTGGAGTGTGTTCCTAACATTGTTAAATGAGTCAATGACTTGGAGTATATTCCTACTCCTAACCTTGTTAAATGAGTCAATGACTTGGAGTGTGTTCCTAACCTTGTTAAATGAGTCAATGACTTGGAGTGTGTTCCTAACATTGTTAAATGAGTCAATGACTTGGAGTATATTCCTACTCCTAACCTTGTTAAATGAGTCAATGACTTGGAGTGTGTTCCTAACCTTGTTAAATGAGTCAATGACTTGGAGTATATTCCTATCATTGTTAAATGAGTCAATGACTTGGAGTGTGTTCCTATCATTGTTAAATGAGTCAATGACTTGGAGTGTGTTCATAACATTGTTAAATGAGTCAATGACTTGGAGTATATTCCTACTCCTAACCTTGTTAAATGAGTCAATGACTTTTAGTGTGTTCCTAACCTTGTTAAATGAGTCAATGACTTGGAGTATATTCCTATCATTGTTAAATGAGTCAATGACTTGGAGTATGTTCTTATCATTGTTAAATGAGTCAATTACTTGGAGTGTGTTCCTATCATTGTTAAATGAGTCAATGACTTGGAGTGTGTTCCTATCATTGTTAAATGGGTCAGTGACTTGGAGTATGTTCTTATCATTGTTAAATGAGTCAATTACTTGGAGTGTGTTCCTATCATTGTTAAATGAGTCATTGACTTGGAGTGTGTTCCTATCATTGTTAAATGGGTCAGTGACTTGGAGTATGTTCCTCTCATTGTTAAATGAGTCAATGACTTGGAGTAGGTTCCTAACATTGTTAAATGGGTCAATGACTTGGAGTAGGTTCCTAACATTGTTAAATGAGTCAATGACTTGGAGTAGGTTCCTAACATTGTTAAATGAGTCAATGACTTGGGGTATTTCCTAACATTGTTAAATGAGTCATTGACTTGAAGTATATTCCTATCACAGTCTGTGCCAAAAACATTTTGACAAACTAGCCCGAACAGCATTTTAGAAGAATTTTTTCTATTTGACTAAGGAAATTTAATGCAAATTTTACTAGCCCGAAACAATTTTTACTAGACAGGGGCATAGGGCTAGTGGTTTTTGGTGCAGACTGCTATCATTGTTAAATGAGTCAATGACTTCGAGTATATTCCAAACATTGTTAAATGAGTCATTGAATTGGAGTACTGTATTTGATATTTTGATGTGTTAAATCATTTGGTTTCCTACTAAGATGTTGATTTTTATGAAATAGAAATAATGATCTAGTTTAAGATTGTGATCTATATATTAGGATTATTTCTTCAATATGAGTTTGCATCATCTCTTAGGGTTTTTTAAGTATCACTTCATGGGGTTAATAGAAAATAAATATTTTACGGAATCAAATAATATTAACATCCTGTGAAGTTCTTTTAATTTATATACCTATATCATATTTACTTTCTTTGTGTTATAGTTTTTTTGTGTGTGTTGGGCATTAACATGTTTCAGGTATTACATGTACCTCTTTTGTTTGAAAGCTTGAGAGTTATAACAAGAGTAACATGACGGGTGCCACGAGTGGAACAGGAACTGCTTACCCTTCCGGAGCACCCAAGTTCACCCCCAGTTTTTATTTGGGGTTTGTGATGCTCAATCTTTAGTTTTCTGTGTAATATTTTGTAGATTGTTGTTTGTCCTTTTTCTTTTGACCATTATATTGTCTGTCTTTCTTTGATTTATGGCTTCTGATTATCTCTTTGGTATCTTCAAACTTTTCATAAATGGGTCAAATGATAATAAATTTGTATTATCATCTGTTGAATCTGATTGCATAAATTAGAAACCAATGTTTAAATGTATCTTGATACCTTCACAATTTGTTTATTTTAATGAATTTGATTTACTGCGAGTTTTATTCCTCCTCACGGTGAGATATGCACAATACAACCATGATGCATATCAGTGGTTTCCTCCAGGACCTCTGATTTCCTCCATCAATAAAACTGACCATCGTGATATAACTGAAATACTGTATAAAGTGGCAATATGCAGTCATACATTTTACTTAACTCTCGTTGGTCAAGTGATCAATAGGCAATGTCATTGGGAAAGTTATTATTTCTTGGTGCAAGTATCTTGCAGATTAATAAGTTTGTCATGGGAGATTATGATCCTACGAGGAAAGTTTGACATGGGAAATTGGGATCCCATGAGGAAATTTTGACATGGGAAATTAGGATCCCATGATGAAAGTTTCGCCTTGTAGAATAGGATCCTATGAGGAAAGTTTGACATGAGAGACTATGATCCCATGAGAAATGTTTGGTTTGTGAGATTAGGATTCCATGAGAAATGTTTGACATGGGAGATTTTGATCCCATGAGAAAAGTTTGGCTTGTGAGATTAGGATTCCATGAGAAATGTTTGACATGGGAGATTTTGATCCCATGAGAAAAGTTTGGCTTGTGAGATTAGGATTCCATGAGGAAAGTTTGACATGGGAGATTTTGATCCCATGAGGAAAGTTTGACATGGGAGATTTTGATCCCACAAGGAAAGGTAGACATGGGAGGTTATGGTCCCATGAGGAAAGTTTGACATAGTAGATTAGGGTCCTATGAGGAAAGTTTGACATAGGAGGTTATGATCCCATGAAGAAAGTTTGGCATGGGAGATTGGGATTCCATGAGAAATGTTTGACATGGGAGATTATGATCCCATGAGAAAAGTTTGGCTTGTGAGATTAGGATTCCATGAGAAATGTTTGACATGGGAGATTATGATCCCATGAGAAAAGTTTGGCTTGTGAGATTAGGATTCCATGAGAAATGTTTGACATGGGAGGTTATGATCCCATGAGAAAAGTTTGGCTTGTGAGATTAGGATTCCATGAGGAAAGTTTGACATGGGAGATTTTAATCCCACGAGGAAAGTTTGACATGGGAGATTTTGATCCCACAAGGAAAGGTAGACATGGGAGGTTATGGTCCCATGAGGAAAGTTTGACATAGTAGATTAGGGTCCTATGAGGAAAGTTTGACATAGGAGGTTATGATCCCATGAAGAAAGTTTGGCATGGGAGATTGGGATTCCATGAGAAATGTTTGACATGGGAGATTATGATCCCATGAGAAAAGTTTGGCTTGTGAGATTAGGATTCCATGAGAAATGTTTGACATGGGAGATTATGATCCCATGAGAAAAGTTTGGCTTGTGAGATTAGGATTCCATGAGAAATGTTTGACATGGGAGGTTATGATCCCATGAGAAATGTTTGGCTTGTGAGATTAGGATTCCATGAGAAATGTTTGACATGGGAGATTAGGATCCCATGAGAAACGTTTGGCTTGTGAGGTTAGGATTCCATGAGAAATGTTTGACATGAGAGGTTATGATCCCATGAGAAATGTTTGGCTTCTGAGATTAGGATTCTATGAGAAATGTTTGACATTGTAGATTAGGATTCCATGAGGAAAGGTAGACATGGGAGGTTATGGTCCCATGAGGAAAGTTTGACATGGTAGATTAGGGTCCTATGAGGAAAGTTTGACATAGGAGGTTATGATCCCATGAAGAAAGTTTGGCATGGGAGATTGGGATTCCATGAGGAATGTTTGACATGGGAGGTTATGATCCTACAAGGAAAGTTTGACATGGTAGATTATGATCTTAAGAGGAAAGCTTGACATGGAAGATTGGGATCCCATGAGGAATGTTTGACATGGGAGGTTATGATCCCATCAGGAAAGTTTGACATGGGAGGTTATGATCCCATCAGGAATGTTTGACATTGAAGATTAGGATCCTATGAGGAAAGTTTCATAAGCTATCAAAAACTACAAAAATGCATTAACACAAACAGAACATGAAATGTCACAGAGGTTTTTTTTTCATTTCTTTTTTAAGCATGGCCATTGTAATATAATAAGTAATACTTACTTGTCTGAGCCACATTGCAGTAAATATTTGTAAACCATGTCATTAATACATGCTCATGTGGACCTCTTGTTACTTGTTTAATCAAAGAGAGAGAAAAAAACATAGATTAAATGAAGCATAATGGTTGAATTATCAAGAAATGTAGCATAATAGTTTTGAGATTCTGACAGATTATATACAACTGGCTGTATTTCTGGGCTGTTGCAGTGTTATAACAAAGGTAGTGTTTTGTCTGAGATAAAATAAGTCTGATTTGAATGAGATATGTGTTTACTACCATATGACTCTTCACTGTTGTAAAAACACATCTGTTGTACATTACAATTTTTGAATTGAAAAAAAAACCAACACATCAATGCAATGGCTTATTCGTATTGTTATTAATAGGTAATATTTTTTCTTCACTGAAAGAAAAATTGTATAAAGAAATAATATATTGCTACAATGTAACAACCATGAAAATATACATGATTTAAGGACTTTAAAGAAAAAATATCATGTAGGACATTAATTGACCTAACTATGAAAATATTCATGTAGATCACTGTATGACCTACCTGTAAATTTTCATAGTTGTTGAAATGACCTACATATATATTTGGTTAAAATGACCTACATATATATTTTGTTAAAAATGACCTACCAATATATTTTTATAGTTCATTTTAGCAACTGTAAAAATATACAAAAGCTCACCAAGTCGTGTTTCAGTTCTTAAATTTCTACTGAAATCATGTTACTGTAACTTTACTTAGGTCTGTAAATTAGGAGTAGAGAACATATTATCTCTGACTGATGAAAACGATATTTCCCCTCCTAGATTCCGACCTCGGACATCGCTTATTGCAAACCAACCAAGCTAAATGATATATGTGATTTTATGGAAGGTTAAATCCCATTTAGTATTTTCAAAGACAAAAACGATATTCTTGCTATTTGCATGTAGAAATATGTATTAACATATATAATAGTAAGGGAAAGATCGTTATGAACCTGCTACGGTTCCTGTATATTAGCATACCTCTTATAATTACTATTAACACTGTCTGAAGGTACGATTCTGGGAGACCCCCGTTGGGCAGTTGGCCAAATCCAGTTCATATGTAAGATGACGGTCAGTCAGTTTACCTGTGCTACCAGGCATGTATACGATCTCTCAGGTCATTTCAGGTCAAATATCTTATTTGACCTGACCAAGGATTTATATAGAGTAAGTCTTACTATATAAATCCTTGACCTGACTAAATCTATTTAAATGGTTAGCCGTTATCAGTTTACACACATCAATAATGTCAATATTGATAAAAGTTGTCCTGGCATTATTTTCTTACATTATACATATAGATCGGACTGTTGTGGATCTATGAACCTTTTGTAACTTAAAACAATTTTTTTTTTTAAATCACAATGAAGGGAACTGTCGTTGCATAAACTCCGGGTTTTTCCATCAATAAAACTGACCGTCATTACACGATTATAACTTAAATACTAAGTTTATCATTATTATTAAATTGGGCTTTGACGGCGACTTTCTGGTAAGGAGTTGTGCCCATACTAAGTACATTTGTTAATACCCTTGTTCACAAATACACACCGTCAGCACTATATATTATTCCACTTGGGCAACGCTATTTACCGGCTTATTTAAGAAGAAGACAACATTTATTTGTGCACTCGCAATATCGGCAGTGTTTGTTGGGGGTCACATAAGGCAGAGACATAGACATATCCGAAAAATTATGTGGTGCAGATAACTAAAACATAGACCTACTAGTATACCAATAATTATTGGGGGTGGTAAATAAGACAGAGAACTATACAAATAAGTATTGGGGGTGGGAAATAAGACAGAGACCTATACAAATAATTATTGGGGTGGGAAATAAGACGGAGACCTATGCAAATAATTATTGAGGGTGGGAAATAAGACAAGAGACCTATACAAATAATTATTGGGTTGGGAAATAAGACAGAGACATATACAAATAATTATTGGGGGTGGCAAATAAGGCAGAAATGTATAGGAAGAATTATATCTCATTTTTTATTGTAATAAAGCATTTTTCTAAACTAACCAGTCACATTTAGTATTTAAATGATTTCTTGTATATTTTGGAGAGAAGATTGTAAGTTATTCTATATATTTGATTGAAGGCACATTTTGTAATAGTGTGCGAGTGTTTTTATAATTAAATAATGTGATATAATGAAATGATACAAAGTAAAAACCACACCTCTCTTTTATAAATTGAAGGCCTATTATATTCTGAAAATAGTATGACCATTATTTAAACGGGATTGAATGATCGCATTGTTTGAGTTCCAACGTACTTATTTACTTAGATCCGAAAGACATATTAACGTGAACAAACAGACTCTTTGAACTCGTTTTAGAGCTTGTGGAAAATTAATTTACCGTTGCCTACTACTGTGTCATGAAGTGCGAAATCTTAAAAAAGATCAAATTTTTTCTCTTATCAGGCAGTTTACTGTTAACATACTTGAATTGGGTTAATGGCATACTTCTTTGCTGATAGTTACACCATCCAAGAAAGAAAGAAGGGGGCATGCAGAACACTGTTTAAGTTTAGATAATAAATAGGAAGGAGACAATTTCAATTTAAGCAAATTATGACTTGGAGAAAAACATAAAGGAATTTTTATAATCCAATCATAATAATACGATTGGTGTTTAACCGTGTTATTTAGAGTGGAAAGATCGCGTAGATATCGCCACGAACTGCCTTTTTCTCTTCTCACCTGAGATCACGTTACCTTGACTGACGGGAGTATTACAAGGTATACTTGTTGTTACAGGATTACTAACCAAGATATATTTACCGAGCGAGAAAATCAAGGTATTTACTCTTGCCAACTTTCACTCACATAGTAGCCGTGTTTCAGAAAAATGATCACGTACAAACAGCCTTGTGTGTAATGAAGACAACGTTTTTTTCAACTTCTGCAGTGTATGTGTGTAAATATAGGATTTTTTAAAACTTGTGATACATCCTTGATATTTAGAGAGTAATCATCTGGTTTAGACTGGTGTATATTTATTTGTTGTTACTGTGATAGACTCGGTATTGACTTTTGTCCAGGGACGAGGTTAAAGGTGTGATTTCCATACACTTGTAATTGACGATGAGAAATCTACATTTGATCAATTAAGTTACCTGTTGTAAGAGCAAGGTACAATTATATTATCTCATCTTAATCGAAGGAGAGAGAAAAAGCCGTTATTGTAAAGCGTACAGTGTTTGTTGATCATTTAGTGATTGGATATATATTTGAAACACAAGTGGAGCACTAGTTGTTAAAATATCATAGTAAGTAAAATGGACGGCAAGATGTGTGAAAGTATTACGGACTGGTTTCATAATATGTCTACAAACGATAATAATAACGTCACAACAACCAGCGGCCATTCTGGGGACAACGGCATGGGTGAGGACGACTTTTTTGACCAGGTAATATATATTTTGTTTTGTTTAATTTTTTTTAACATATTTTTTTTTAGTGTGTGGAACTTCAAGGTTACGTTTTTCTTGTTTTTTTTTATTTGATCTACTTGCATATTATTTAAAGAAACTCGAGTGTCATGTTGATACAGAAATGGTAAATTGCATTGTATTGATTTTTGTTACTAGTTATTTATTACATAAACAAATAACATTTTATACAATAACAAACATTTGTTAATAACATTTTGCAACAGTTTAGTCTGAAATTAACAACCTGTTGTTTCTAAAGACTTGATCAATAATTTGATACATTAATTCAACCTTGAGACAAGGGCTCGCTCCCTGGTTCTCAAATTTATTGTTGTTCCTGTTGATAAATTGACTTTAGTGTGTGTTACTCACACCATTTTGTCTTTGAAGGACAAACATACCAGAGAAGAAATGTTTTTATTTTCTTCTATCTTGATATAACACTCCCAAAAGCAATTTGTTTTAAAGATAACAAATAACACCACTGTTAATTCCAAATTCAATCTTGAAAAATCAATTATTTCTTCAATAGTGTTTCTTGATAGATGAAGTTTGAATGTATACATGGTTAAGGAACATGGATCAAGTTGTGGTTTTGATATTGTTTGGAGTGACTTCCAAGGGCTTTCATTAATAGGGTTTCAGTGCAGTGTTTTCAGAATAACCAGAAAAGCATATAAACCACTGAAGCTTTCAGAGAATACTTCAAAGAACTCAAAATAGCATTATGATGTAGGAAAAATGTAAAAAAATATGTTAGTGTTGGAAACAATAACTATACAATACATCTTAGACTTTTTCTCCTCACATGTGTAAAATTAAGACTTTTACACAACACCCATAGCTACATCTAAAAATCAATATTATATTTGTTCCCAATGTATACTCTCCAAAACAATGAATGAATCTGACTGCCATGATTAATTTGAACTACAGTAACAGATAAACA
Organism: Bathymodiolus brooksi; assembly: GCA_963680875.1. NCBI lineage: Eukaryota > Metazoa > Mollusca > Bivalvia > Mytilida > Modiolidae > Bathymodiolus > Bathymodiolus brooksi. Next base: position 15,008,662 of record OY804577.1, on the reverse strand, counting down.
TTGTTACCTTGAACTCGGCTAAGTGGTCTCCTTGTATAACTCAAAGCAAATATGTGGTCTAAATGAGACCTACACCAAACATTTTGAATTTTCATGTTAAGTTTGATTTGATCAGGTTTTTTATAGATTCCTTTTGAAACTTTCTGACTGTACATGTCAGTAGATTTGACCTAGATCTTTTTTTTTTTTATTGTGATTAACAATAATCACTTACTGGAAATAATTAGAAGTTGTTTTAAAAAAAAAAGATTGATTTGTGGATTGTAACTATACCTATTTCTAAACAAGAGGCCAAAATGGGTGTTTTCGTTTTTTGATATGTGGAGCATTTTATTGTTCAAATGTTATTGGTTGCATTTTTTTTGTGAATTCTTTAGAAAAATCTCTTTCTGAAAAGAGCCTGTGGTTTTCTGATAGATTGTTCTTTTCTTTACAAATGTAAACTCAATTGTAGTCTCAATTATTTGAGTGGAGTATTGAATAAATATTGAGAAACCACACCCTAACGTATGTGATTGTTTAAGTGTGAAGATTGTTTAAATTAATTAGTCTTAAGGAATGTAGGTTTAGGTCTAGGTCTAGGTTTGTTTTATTGTCTTATTGTTCAGGAACATGATTTATGGTGTTGTTTTTTTCTGGATTTTTAAATGCTCAGTCTGATTTGTTTTGATTACAAATATTTGTTTTGAAAATGGTGGTACTACATTTCTTTTAAATCAGTGACTCAAAAAGAAAATTTCATAAGATTTAAACACACACACATGTAAATATTGAGTACATGTATATATATATGGTGTAAGATATAAACTTTTGATCTGTTAAATATAAACTACATAATGATGTAAAGATTTGAGACAGTAATTTAAAGAGGACACAAGTAAACAAATCAATAATGGCTTTAAGATTTAGATCAGCAGGGTATTTATTATTATACTGCTGTAATACTTATCTGTGACATAACTGAATATTCGGTTAATCCTAATTTGTATAGATTACTCATAAAAAAAAACATTCATTTATGGATTCTGTATTTTGATAAATGAAAAAAAAAAAAAAAAATCATGGATTAATTTATTGTCCTATGAAATCCAATAAAATTTATTTCTCATCATGGTCATAAATAAAAAAAAAAAAAAAGGAGTAAGTTCATAGTGTTTGTTAACAACATAAAATATAATTGGATTAAACCAATACACAAACAAATAACCTATATAGCTAATATACAATAAAATGATAACATATAAGTTGTTTAGTAAACATAAAATTACAGCATACAGAATTCTCCCTTCCTCAGTTCTAATATCTGTTTAATTAAAGATGCCACTATTTTAATATCTTCTGTTTAATTAAAGATGCCACTATTTTAATATCTTCTGTTTAATTAAAGATGCCACTATTTTAATATCTTCTGTTTAATTAAAGATGCCACTATTTTAACATCTTCTGTTGAATTAAAGATGCCACTATTTTAATATCTTCTGTTTAATTAAAGATGCCACTATTTTAATATCTTCTGTTTAATTAAAGATGCTACTATTTTAATATCTTCATGTGTTCATGGATTTGATGTTATACAGTAAATCCTGAATAAACCCAATTCCTGTAAAATCAAACTTTAAACAAATTCCTAATGTAGGAAATCTTTGCTTACTTAGCCTGTATAAACCAAACATCTGTCTATTCCGAACACAAAATTGGTCCCAAAGAGGTTTGGTTTAGAAAGGTTTCATGGTATTATCAGTTATAATGCAGATTAAATGTTGGTGATTTTGGTGATTATTTTTTTGTCCACATATTTTTTACAAAGAGTACATTAAAAACAGAAATTAACACTAATTATCGAGTTTTAAAGTAAAAAGTCCATCCATTCTCTTTTATTTTCATGAAAACACATCTTGAACATAAATTCCTGTCTGTACGACAATATACGCCCCTATTCATATGATCTTAGGTGACCTTTTACCACGCATGCGCATGGTCTGTTCTTGTGGGGGAAAAAGTTTGTCGGTCGAAAATCTACATGCAGTTGTAGTAGAATTTTAAGTGATTCTGCTACAAAAAGAAACAGGAAAGAAATTTTGGCAAATTTTAATAAAACAAGAATTAACATAGGCCACCAACATGACCGTTGGATGGAATTGAAGGAAGTGTCAAGAGTTCAAACTCATGCTGAAATGTAAACATCAGTGCCATTGCACATCTCATGTTAACAGTCAGGATGCTGAGAATTTCCTTATTTTAGCACCATATAACTCATTTTCTACTTAATTAAAGAATTAAGGGATTTCTGGTTAATGTGTTCCAATCGAGTCACATGTCTCTTCTTTCAGTGAGTAAGCACTATAAAAATCAAATTAAAACTTGCTTAGGCCACACCAAATTGATGTCTTGTTCGACGGAATCGCGGCTCTGATTTTTGTCGATTTCATTTTTTTTTTTAAATCCGAAAAAAATCATTTCCGGTCCGGTATTTTCCGTATATTTTGTTAGCGGTAAACATTTCCGATTCGTTTTTTCGATGTGAAGTCTTGTAATAAAATGTTTACATCCCGATTTCTTTTGATATCCCCTATAATGTAAGACTGTTGGTATCTTGTAATAAATCAAAAGGATAAAATGGGACTGGGAGCTTCTTCGGCTTGAAGGGGCATCCGTCGGTTGTGTTTGATGTATAAATTCACAACCAACCCGTCCTTCGGATGAGATGTAAATAAAACAGGTCCCGTGTTGAGAGATTGCCACCCTCTTCGCAAGTTAAAGAACCCAGTGTAACAGCTCATTATGAGCATCCGTAGGAGACCTGTTGCATTGGCTAAATTCTCCATCCCTACCCATCACCTTTCCTTGTTTCGAGTACCGTGGCGTTTAAATTTTTTTGCCTATTGGCCTATCCATCCCCCGTTTTCAACCTACATATTGATTTACAATGTATTGTAAACATGTTCTCGTCCTGAATATAGCTGAAAAATTGCTCGCTGGACGTTAAACATCAATCAATCAATCAATCTTAATTCTCATAACCAGTACAATTATTTACGGAAAAGGAAGAAACGAAAGTTTCATCAAAGTACGGGAAATTCAGGGACAAAAACAGAATGGGACACAAGAAGACAAATACCAACAAAGAACAACATCACATAAAAAAAACAAATAAAAACATTGAACAGCAACACAGACCCCTACAAAAACTGGGTGAACTCGGGTGGTTCAGAAAGGTTAGCAGTTCCTGCTTCTTGTACAGCACCCGCCATGTTGTTCATCCTCAACGACATATACCGGTATATAGAATACAGTGGTTTCCATTCAAACGGTTTTAGCCAGGAGGATACACATTATAATTTTGCACAATATTTTCAAGATATCATATACTGGACGCAACCAATCAAAACTAGTTCCTTTTGCGGGAAAAAAAATTGCTTCATCATTTTCATAAAAAATATAAAAAATTCGCTCTCCGCCTCACTATTTTTGTCTGGAAAATCCGAAGAACAAGAAATGTTTTTGGTGTGGCCTTATGCAAATATTAAAAAAATGACAGTAATGGTGTCCAATGAAAACTTTTTATTTCAATAATTCCTGTTTACATAAATGAATTCAAACGTCAAACCACACTTTTATGTGCATTCAAGTGTCTAAACTCAATTACCCTGAAATGTGCATCTAGATTTACAAAAGAAAATGGAAAACAAGAAAAAACCCACATACAAGTATGATGCAACAGCTGTGATGTTCTTATTTCCTTATGTTAATAACATGTAATCCTTCCAAAACAAATATGTTTTCTGTTGATTAAAACAACCATTGCCTTGAAATTGTGTTACAAAAACAATATCTAACAATGTACAAACATACAAAGGGAGGTTTTTTATGTTTCTTAAGAAGATATTCTTTTGTAACAATAGAACATTTCTTGATTATTTGAATTAGAATCTGTTAAATTAGGTCATATGTTCTGTCATAAAGATGTTAATAGACCAGTCATACAGGAATTATTAGATATACTGCCATGCATGTAACCATGGAAACCTCCAGGATATGGCTAAATCCAAAAAAACTCGAGCAAAAAAATTATCACAGTAAAAGAATTTTTTTGTGCAGTTTATTACCAATGTTTTCTCTTGTAAATAACCAATTGTAAATTGAATTCACTTTTATTCCAAAGCTTCAACTTCATCATCAGTTTTCCTGTCTTTATTAAAGTGTCAATGGAACAGAGGATGTCAGGTCCCAATCAGAAAGTGCTCTTTTTGTGTTTTTTCATTTTTTCATTTTGTATAGTATTATAAATTAATTAATTTTGAAATTGGGTTTGTTTGTTTTTTTGTTGCCCTTTATGGGTGTAATACATGTATGAAAATAAAAAAGGGGGAGAAAGGGTTATTATGTTATTGTGACATCAAAGATTAAGAATTTCAGGAAGTTGGCACAAAGGCGAAAGAAACTATTTATGTGTTTGCTTAATTTCACAAAACGTACAGTAGACAGAACAATATGGGTAATGCCATGTGAAACAGATATTTATAGAGACATTATAAACTGGACTCCTCAAGATTGGTATAGAAATGTACGAATGTCACAGCAAACGTTTAATATGTGATCAGTTAGCACCATTAGTGCAAAAACGTACCACGAAATTTAGAACCCCTGTTCCTATTTGTAAACGTGCAATGCTAACATTATGGCGGTTGGCTACTAACATTGAATACAGAACACTGGGTCACCTTTTTGGAGTTGGCAGAGGGACAGTGTGTGTAATATTTCATGAAATAATCGATGCTATAAATACAATCCTGCAGCCTAGGTATTTGAAATTTCCTTGTGCCCTTGTGGACAATCTCTACGAAATATCGTTGATGGATATCGAACACATTGGAACTTTTCCGCAATGCTGTGGAGCAATTGATAGTACTCACATCTCTATAATAGCACCAAAAGAACATCACACTGACTACTACAACAGAAAATGCCATCACTTTGTGATTATACAGGGTGTTGTGGATTATATATATAGATTTACAAACATAAATGTTGGACATGCTGGAAAACATCATGATGCTCACGTTCTTAGAGAGTCACCATTATTTCGGAAGGCTTGTGCAGGGCAGCTCCTGCCTCGTTGGACTGAAACTATAGACAACACTGAAATACCATTATTTTTAATTGGAGATCCTGCATATCCACTACTTCTGTGGTTGATGAAGGCATACTCTGGGAACCACTTGACAGCAGAACAGAGAGTATTTAATTACAGAATTAGTAGAGCCCGCATGACAGTTGAATGTGCCTTTGGACGTTTGAAAGGAAGATTGAGATACCTTCTTAAACGTTTGGACAATGACTTACCAAGTGTGTCAGGAATAGTAAAAGCTTGTTGTACATTACACAATATTTGTGAAATTCACGGAGAATATTTTGACGAAAACTGGTTAGATGGTGTAGTTGCAGAAAATGCTGCAATGCCCAATGTACAAAATCACAATAATGGGACGACTGACGCAAAAGCTATTCGCAGTGCCATAACTAACTGGCTCAAATATAACTGACATCATTCTGAATAACATTTTTCCAACGATTTATGTATCAATGATTATCCTCGTTATAAACCATAGCTGTTGAGAGTGAATTAAAGTTCATAGTTGCTCTTTTGAAATGTTATATATTGCAACGATTAACAGCCTTACCCATCATCAACACTTCTACGTACATCACCCAAAAGGTCAGATGTTTAATAGTCATTATAACTGGTCATTATATTGGTTTCACCATGTCCATCTGTAGACAAATCCTATGTCGTACGATAACTTGAGTTGTGTTTCTCAGAATCTTTTAAAATTTTATCAGCTGTTTACCGGTGAAGAGAGGAGGATCCCTTTCATTTTTGACGATTTTCACTTTTGCCGTTCCAGAGTTATTGGACTTGATATGACGGAAAATAGGATTTTTACCCTATGTCTTATGATAACTTGAGTAGTGTTTCTCAGAATGTTTTGAAATTTTATCAGCAGCTTACCGGTGAAGAGAGGAGGGTCCCTTTCATTTTTGGTCGGAATAATCTGTAATATTTTTGTTATGGAAATAGGTTGGGCAGATGTGGGGAGCTGTGCTCACAGTAATACTAGTTGTTACTGCGTCCTTGTGTACAAAAGTTATTGCCCCCATAATTATTGTTTCCCTGAGGTTCAGGGTAAGACTGGTTGTATCCTTATGAACTGCTATTGTAAACACCATTGTTGCTTCCCTGAGGTACAGTATGGGATTGATAGTTGACAGTGTTTTGGTATCCATAATATGGGTTTTGCATAGCCATCATATTGGAAATGAAATTTCTGTCTTCCCGTCTTTGCCTTTCTTCTCTCTCGTTTTCTTCCCTTCTCCGTTGTTCTTCTTGATCTTGTTCAATTTTCAATCTCTTTTCTTCGAATTCCCAAAATTTCTTTTCTGCCCTATCTACCATTTCCAAGAACTGTTTCATCATATCTCGCGAGTCAAATTTTTCTTTTCTCTTTGGCCTCGGTGTATCTGAAACAACAAAGCATTACTATGTTTGTGCATAAAGAACGAAACAATATGTAATGTTGGATTCTGTATGGTTTTTTAATTTTTTTTTAGCTATTTTCGAAGATTTGTATTAAGTGTCAATGCTACACTGTCGTTCATCATTTGTGAAGTGAAGTCAAATTGTTTGTACATATGGTCCCCTACAAACATTACGGCAAATGTGAAATAACTATGTTCAGGGATAAACATAGAATCACAATACCAATGGATATAAAACCAAAAGAACTAAATATCGTACATTTACACGAATCCCTACCAAAACTGGCAGGGAAATCATGTGTTCTAATTTGCCAGCTTTATTCAGTATAACTAATCAATAGTAAGTGATACCACACCCATAATTCTCTTAATAGTCTTGTGTTTCAACAGCCACTACTCACAATAAAAAAACAGTCATGTGTTGTTTTATTGGAATCATTCAAAATAGATATTAATTTTTATTCACCTTTTTTCTACTGACTTGGAGTCTCTGGTCTTGAAGGAGTTGATAATGGAGTGTCAGATCTTGATGCCTCGGCGATTTCAGAAATATCTATGGAACTGTCGTCGTCTTCTCCTTGACTTTCTAAAATACAAACATTTTAAATATTAATAAGCATAACTGGGGAAAAATGTTTTATTCTATTACATATTGAAAAAATTAATTAACATTAAGTCGAGAACTCGTTGTCATGATCAAAGGAAAGCAATATATTTATACCAGAATAACTGAAGCAAATTTTGCGATTGTAATGGCCTTATTACATACGAAAACAAACACACAAATCAATAAATTTTATTACCTTCTAAAGTTCATCACTGCTGCCCTCATTATTTTCATCTTCCACAAGTGTATCTGTTAAGGCAATGGGGTTCACTGAAGGACGTGTATTTAATAGAGCATCTATAGTCTTTCATAATATGGGAAGATCTCTTTTTCCCTCCGGATTTGTTATTGACCCGTTTTGTTTGAAAGTACCTGTACATGGTCTTTAAACGTTTAATCCTAGCTATATAGCCTGACACTCCTGAGGAGACCTTTGAAAGTCTGGTATTCTATCCTTAATGTCTTCGCATATCCTCTTAAATATTTCTATATTTCGTCTCGGGGTATTCTCCAATTGCTCTTGCACTCTTTCATCTGCCCACAATTCAATTAATAGTATTGTTTCTTCTTGTGTCCAAGCCTCTCCTCTAGGTCGTGCTTCTGCCATTTCTCCTCTAGGTCATGCTTCTACCATTTCTCCTCTAGGTCATGCTTCTGCCATTTCTCCTCTAGGTCGTGCTGCCATTTCTCCTCTAGGTCGTGCTTCTGCCATTTCTCCTCTGGGTCGTGCTTCTGCCATTTCTCCTCTAGGTCGTGCTTCTGCCATTTCTCCTCTAGGTCGTGCTTCTGCCATTTCTCCTCTAGGTCGTGCTTCTGCCATTTCTCCTATAGGTCGTGCTTCTGCTATTTTTCCAAAGGAAATACACTTGTTTATATTTAACACGTGTGATTTTGGCGCCACACATGTATATTTATAGTTTCAGTTTATATTAATAAATGTCAGATCGATCTCGATCGATCTTTTACATTTACACTATTTACTAGATCGATTCATTTTACATCGATCTTTTTAAAACCACCTCGGGAAGTGGACTATTTTAGATCGATCCCGAATCGATCTAAGGCATCTACACTTGTGTAAGATCGATCTATTTTGAATCGATCTCCCTTTAGATCGATCTAAATTTGCAAGTGTAAGCACGGTCTAATACAAGGTGAAGTTTTTAGTCAACACATGACTAGTTCATATGTCCTGTTTCATGACCCTGTATTGTTAACAAATCAAATAGTTTTATTTGCCATGTTTTACTTGTTAAATACAATAAAACAGAACAAGTGTGAAGACAATCAAGAATCCAGGCCTAGATCCTCCATTATAAACAATCTTGAGTAGGAACCTTATTTACTGGGTGTTGTGTTCAAAATCTACTTCAGAAAATCTGTTGGTCAACAAAATCAACAATTCCCAAATCAATCAGGATATTTGTTTATCATAAAGAATTATTGAGGAATGTATAACCTTATCATTGAACAATAAAGTTCAAAGTTCTTTTTTTCCAATTAAAGGCCAGAAGGACATGGTATAGAACAATTCAATCAAAATGAAATAACACTACAAGATTGTGGTATTATTGTTATATATATATTTTGTTATAATTATTATTATACCAGCTCTAATATTTGTAAGCCACGCCACAATGTACTGCTTGATAATTTCTATTATATATTCATGTTAAAGTATCATATAACAGTGTGTATAGTTGACTGATAGAGGTCCACCTTGTCCCCTCTCCAGTAAAGCAAGTTACAGTGAATAATTGTTGGAGTTTTTCTTCCCACAACCTAAAACATATTTACAAAACATGACATGCAAGACTTCACTTTGCAGTCTGTTATAAATTTTATCCATAGATAAATTGTTTTGTCGTTTTAACCTGTTTGAAAGTGGATTAAAATATCCCCAAATTTCACATCCATATAGCAATATTGGCAAAATTGTATGATCAAATACATGTAATAAAAAAAAAACTAGAGAATTATTGGGAAATATATTACCTTAACATTGAACAATAAAAAATACTGTTGACAATCTCTTTACTTTAATTATTATATGTACCGGTACATATACAGTTCATAATTCAGTGGTGAAACACATTGGATTGATTATAAGCCATTTAAACCACTTTCTATTCTGATCAATCTTGGGCCTTCTTTTGTAGCAGTAGTATATTATACATATGACAACTTTTACATTAATCTGTTACAATTATTTTTTGAATAAGTTAAAAATTAATACTGAAAAAACGGGTACACGTGTACATGTAGGTCTAGTACAGATCAGACATTAACATCTTGTCAATAAGTAACGGGGGCTGTCATGGTCGTGATCGTATGGTAGTTGGATTTACAACTGCCTATGCAATCTGTATCTATCACCACTGATGTTGTGAGTTCGAATCTCACTCAGGGCGAGGTGTACAACATTATGTGATAAAGTTTGTCAGTGACTTGCGGCAGGTCGGTGGTTTTCTCCAGGTACTCCGGTTTTCTCTACTAATAAAACTGACTGCCACGATATAACTGAAATATTGTTGAAAGTGGCGTTAAATACCATAAAACCAAACTAAGCCAAATCTTTCATAAAATACTTTTGTTTGTAGCTGAAAAATTGTTTTAATTTGCATTAAATACAAATCACTCACTATTGTAATGATGAAAAAATGTCAGTTTAGAAGAATGTTTTCAGGAAAAAAACAATTGTTTTTCTTGTATAATAGGCCATTGACCTAGATATAAACAGTTGAGTTGTCAGTTTCTCTGGCCAATGATATATTTTGTTTTCAGGCATTACTATATATTTTTTTTTTAATTATTAGAAAATGTCACTGAATAGCCTGGTAGGATTTAGGTTTAAATAATCTTAATCAATCCCTGAACAATATCCTACTGATAGACAATAATTAATTTACATTGTAATCATAAAGTTAAATAGCCTGGTAGGATTTAGGTTTAAATAATCTTAATTAAACCCTGAACAATATCCTACTGATAGACAATAATTAATTTACATTGTAATCATAAAGTTCAAGGTCAAATTTATAACAGAATTCAGTTTCCTTGGATAGCTAAAAAATAAAACAAATTAGTCTCACACTGTAATAGATCTTAGTCTAATTTTATCCCTGATTTCTCTGATACTTTGTTATGTTATCTTGAAGTTAGATCACTTGGTCGTTATGGTTTGGTTTTATGGTGTTTAACGCCACTTTCAACAATATTTCAGTTAAAATATCATGGCGGTCAGTTTTATTGGTGGAGTGAGGACCCGGAGAAAACCACTGACCTGGCGCAAGTCACTGACAAACTTTATCACATTATGCTGTACTCCTTGCCCAGAGTGGGAGTCCAACCCACAACAGCTTGGTCGTTACGTAATTTTGAAGTAAGATCATTTGGACCCTGTAACTTTGATACAATTAGGCTTGACTATATATGGACACCCAATGTTGTGACAACAGCTTCATGACTTGTACGGATCAATCAGTACTTAAAATTAAAGATTGCTGAAGTTAGAAATGTTTTTTTTTTAATTGAATGTTGCTGTTCTACAAGAGTAGGATGATTTTTATTTGGTGACGATTTTTGATGGTCAGAATACATAATGTTATGTATTGACTGTCTTATCATTTGGTTATTAGATTTACTTCTACCTTTGTAAACTGTCAATGTCTATCACCTCAAGTTGTGAAATCCATTCCCAAACATCGTGAGGTGTACTTGATACAACCGTATGTGATAAGAAGGCTTGTCAGTGAATTGGGCCAGGTCAGTGGTGAGGTGTATTCGATACAACCTTATGTCATAAAGTTTGTCAGTGAATTGGGGCAGGTCAGTGGTGAGTTGTACTCCATACAACCTAATGTCATAAAGTTTGTCCGTGAATTGGGCCAGGTCAGTGGTGAGTTGTACTCCATTCAACCTTATGTCATAAAGTTTGTCAGTGAATTGGGCCAGGTCAGTGGTGAGTTGTACTCCATTCAACCTTATGTCATAAAGTTTGTCAGTGAATTGGGCCAGGTCAGTGGTGAGTTGTACTCCATTCAACCTTATGTCATAAAGTTTGTCAGTGAATTGGGCCAGGTCAGTGGTGAGTTGTACTCCATTCAACCTTATGTCATAAAGTTTGTCAGTGAATTGGGGCAGGTCAGTGGTGAGTTGTGCTCCATACAACATTATGTCATAAAGTTTGTCAGTGAGTTGTACTCCATACAACCTTATGTCATAAAGATTGTCAGTGGTGAGTTGTACTCCATTCAACCATATGTCATAAAGTTTGTCAGTGAATTGGGCCAGGTCAGTGGTGAGTTGTACTCCATTCAACCTTATGTCATAAAGTTTGTCAGTGAATTGGGGCAGGTCAGTGGTGAGTTGTGCTCCATACAACCTTATGTCATAAAGTTTGTCAGTGAGTTGTACTCCATACAACCTTATGTCATAAAGTTTGTCAGTGGTGAGTTGTACTCCATTCAACCTTATGTCATAAAGTTTGTCAGTGAATTGGGCCAGGTCAGTGGTGAGTTGTACTCCATTCAACCTTATGTCATAAAGTTTGTCAGTGAATTGGGCCATGTCAGTGGTGAGTTGTGCTCCATACAACCTTATGTCATAAAGTTTGTCAGTGAGTTGTACTCCATACAACCTTATGTCATAAAGTTTGTCAGTGGTGAGTTGTACTCCATTTAACCTTATGTCATAAAGTTTGTCAGTGAATTGGGCCAGGTCAGTGGTGAGTTGTACTCCATTCAACCTTATGTCATAAAGTTTGTCAGTGAACTGGGGCAGGTCATGATCAGTGGTGTATTCTCTACTATCTTGCTTGTTAAGCTTTATTTTATGGTTAGAGATTCAATTAATCTTGTTTAATATGGGTAGATATTTTGATAAAGGATTATGATGATTATAAAACAGCTTTTTATGGTAACCTGTAAAGTAGAAAAAAAATTACCTGTTGGATGGATAAGGTCTAGTTAGTGTATGATGATGAGTCTTATATCTAGTTAATGAAAAAAGAAGACTAGTCACTTACATTAAGTGGATAGCCATCTGTTTTATTATTAAAAAATGTGTGATAGAAAGACAATAAGAATGAGTGATCAACAATTAGAAATTAAGGGAGGGGAAGTTGTAAGAAACGAGATTTCAATTTGAAATGAAAGGTGGCAGACATCTCAGTTTAACTTACTGAATATCATCCCTTACAAAGTTTAATACAATTTTTATGTTGATCGAAGTCCAAGAGGGTTGATATCATAAAAAAAAAATTACCATAGGAAGTCGGACCCTGTGGGAAAATGATTAAAAAAAATATTCTCCATTTATACTACAAACCTGATTAAAATGTAATTGTACATAAAGTGAACATTTGGAACCAAATGAAGGATTCATGTTCAGGTGAGCCTCTTTTTGAAAAGTTCTTTGTCACTAAAGGTTATGCTATTTTGCAACTCTTAACAATATTTCAGTTATACAGTGGTGGTCATTGTTGGAGAAAACCACTGAATTGTGGCAAGTCACTGACGAACTTTATCACATAATGTTGTATCGAGTACACCTCACCATGAGCAGGATTCAAACTCACAACTTTAATGGTGATAAGACACTGATTCCATAGTAGTTGTAAATCCAACTATCATGTGATCATGAATATTGCATTATGTTAATTACCTGATATCAAGCTTGAATTTTTTAACTTTTTTTCTAAGATGTTTTTATGGACTTTTATGGTATGTTGATTTTTCAAGTTCAAATTGTCATTCACTGTCGTAAATAAAAAGTACATTTAATACTTGGGGAAAATATCAAATTTCAAATTGTTATTATTTTTACATAAATCTTGGATATTGTGTTATAATATAAAAATATATAAGCCTGTATTTCATATTAACACATGATGTTAACCATGAAAATTGAGTCATTTCTTAATTTGCTTATCACTCTGTAATATTGATAAATACAAGTGTAATAAATAGATAAAAGTACTTATTATCATTATCTGTATATATTAAGTCAATTTTACTAACATGCACATTGCTCATCATAGTTAAAATGTAGAATCTGTTGGTTTAAACACTATTTCCAGATATAAGACTTTATTATTTTTCCTCGTAATAAATTTGTATATATCTATTCAGATCTTTCTTGTGTTGGGATATTTCGGAATCAAAAATCGTTGACATCACTGAACAACAAAACGTACCGGTTCACTTATACATATAACATGTGCTTTCTATCATGAAATTTGATATATAGGGTTTAATATTCAATATTTTATTCCAACTTGTTGATTGGATTTCTTTTAAAGATCGTTGAGCTACACATTTATTTTGTGACAGCAGGAGGGACATTCGGGAGAGGGGAAGGAAACATTAAAATAACTGCAAGCTTGGGAAATCTTCCATATTTTCCTTTACTTAACCCTTAAGATCTCAGAAGTCCTCAGAAAGAGAAGTAAAATCATCCTGTTTTTACTCAGTGTTGTAAATTAAAAAAAACTCCGATAATAATCGATTATGCCTCACAGATTATTACCGATAATCGATTATGATTTTAAACCTGTTGTAACCCATCATGATCACCGTCTTATATGATGTACATGTATTAAAATGAAAGTTTGATAGAAAGTTTCTGTACATGTATAAAGGAGAAAGTTACATCTACAATTTATTTATGTAATTCATGTCATTTTATCTTCTTTTTCTCTCTCCATTCTTGGGTATGATAACATTGAACAAAATTATTATGCCATCACTATTTTTTTTTAATATTCATGTGAAAGGTGTTTATACATCTTTTTAAAAATATTGAAATAACCAATCTGTCAAATTTATATATACGATCACTGCATGCTTAACCACAAGTCTTATGTCTTGGGCTTTAATCTTGCCTTACATGTATATGGCAAAGTACATCTATCATGGTAAATTAAGCTTAATTTTTATTTAGAGGATTTGGCTGAGGGGCTAAATGAGACATCATTATGTCAGACTTTTTGAAAATCCAGAACGATTGCGGTTTTATTAATGTTGATATGAACTTATGAAGCTCCTTTTCACATTTGCGGTATTTATTTAAAAGCCCGTTTAATTTTCAATAAAAGAAATTACATCTTACTATTGTAAAACATGAATTTAAAATGATTCCATTCGAAAATGATGAATTGATATGCTGTATCGATCCGGACTTTCTGAACCTTCCCGATTACGTTCCCTAGATTAAAGACAAGTCTTCATTTCCGGTACCACGAAAATGTGGCCAATTAGATTTGTTGAGGGTTCTCAACCTGGGAAGAGAAAAAAAGACGACATAGGAAGGGAAAACGTGTTGACAAATCAGGTCCAGCAGAAACACAGTAGGTTCCACCAAAAATTGATGGGGTGATGGATGCAATGTCTAGCAGCTGATTTTTTTTCTCAAAAAGTCTGTTATGTCAGTGAATTGGTGCTGCAGTGTATCAACATTTGTATGTGTACAAATCTGTCTGAGGGTAGAACAATAATACAAACTATTTATCAATAAACAAATCTATATACACTGTTGGATTGAATCGTATTATGACTAAGCATATCAAAACATTGATATTAATAAAATTATAATGAATGACAGTGATAATTAAGCTATTGTAATCATTTATGTATTTGATGTTAGGGCCAAGAAAAAGACAATATAAATTTGAGGCTTTTATTTTCTTGTTTCTATTCTTGGAGGAAGTTGAAGTTTTAATTGTAGGTAATTGTAGACTTTTGATATATAAGAAATCAGATTTTTTAAAGTACTTATTTTTACAAAAGTACACTTTAATTTCAGTTAATTGCCCCTATATTTTCAGTGTTAAGAGATTTGGGTTTTTTTAGACTCTAGATGTGAAACAAACGTTTGAAGTAGAGACATTTAGACTTTATATATGTGACAACAGATAAATAAGTTATGTTAACATAAAGCTTTTGATACTTGTTATAACAGTACTATAATGGTGATGCAGGTTTAAAATTTAAGATGTCATTTGTCTTTAAAATTCTGATGCATTATTCATGAAAAAAAAGGACAATTCTCTATTGATCACACTATTAAATCTGAAATGTGACTCATGCTGGCTGTAGAATATAGTGCTGAGATAAGCTATGACATAATCTTATAGGTGTTCTTTTGCAATGTTTTATGTAACTACAAAGGAATAGATACAACAAAGTGAGATGTATTTATTACAAATAATGTTGCTAACTGTCCATAGTCATTTAGATAGGTCTTGTAAGAACATTTTTGTAATTATGGACATTTTATGCATGCAAGTATTAACTTGTTACTGTCTTTTAAATAATTCCAGAATATTCCACTTAACATTCCTAAGATTTATTGTTGAAAAAAGACAGGATGCTCTCTTATTTAATATGTTTCCCTTGTAGCCATATCTTTTTGAAAAAATGTATATTTTAACTTATCTAGGGATCAAGCTGTTCAAATTTAATATTTTTGAGTTATGCCCCTTAAAATTTATTTTAATATTGGTTACAAAGGAGTCTTACATAGAAGATGTTTGATGAGATCAGTTTAATCCTTTCAGAGGTTTTTGAAAATTTGATGGAATGAGCTAAGCTTTTGAATTAAATTTCTGTGCTGAAGTATAAAAAATTAACAACCTTCCTTTTTATTTGTTTTACAGTGACAGTGTCTACGATTTTTCATAATTTTTAAGTTTGACAACAACTTGAAAATAAGATAGATAAATCAATAAAATGACCAAATAACCATCTCAGATAAACAGAAATTTGTTTAATTAGATGTAATTAAACAAATTACTTCTGATCGTCTGCTGGCCAAACTCATTAATTATTCATGATAACACAGAACGCATTGACCCAGATTTATCAAAGCAAAGACATGGATGATCTATCTTTAGACTAAAATGTATACTTCATGCATGTTTAATGATAAATTACACATATTTACCTATAAAAACACAATTTATCTATCAAAACTCAAATTATTAGCCATTTTCGATCAAAGTCGGTTTTTTTCCATGGTTAGATTTTCCGACAGAAGACATTTTCATCAACAAACCGATTCCGCGCTTGCACAGTTCATCATACAGAGGCGGAGTCATCTTGATTGAGTTGAATTAGAGTAGCCCAGACACAAATTGCTTACAAACACGTTTTCCCTGAAATATTTCGTGAAAACCACTTTTTGGTGTTTTTGGCTGTTTTAGATGAATTTTTACTCGCATCTGTTCAAGTTTGGTAGAAAAATTCCGATTTAAAAAATCTGACAAAATCGTAGACACTGTCACTTTAAATATAGAGTTGTGATGAATTATAAAATTCTTTATTTGGAGTATTGTTGATTTGCACTGAATTAATTACTTTTAAAATTACCTTGTTTTATTCTAAATATATCTTAAATGTCCTCATTAATCAACCAGATCCATATCATTTATGTCATGGTTCATTGACTTTATAATATTGGATCATCTTTACAAATATTGATCTTATTTTCAATGTCCTTGCATGGCATGGATGGCAAATAATATGTTTGTACTTACTAAACAGGGTTGATCTAATGGTAGTTTAATATATATTGGTAGTAAATAAAGTGATTTAAGTGGGCAGGTGTTCTATATTATTTATAATTACAGTTTACTGTAATTATATATGCATAAAAGGATTCACATCGGTGCAATAATTTCACAATTGTATTTTGAATAAATACTAACTTAAGTCAGAGGGTACAAAGATGTGATAAATACTATAAATCAATATATAGGAAAAAAACAAACAAAACCATGGACAAAAACAGTTCACAAATACTGAACACAGAAAACTAGGAAAAACTAGGAAAGAGCAGCACAAACCCCAACCAAAAACAAGGGATGGAATGAAGTGAGTAATGAGTTACTGCTCCACTATGGTGTTACCCATTATAGTCAAGATCTAGTATATAACCCATTATAGTCAAGATCTAGTATATAACCCATTATAGTCAAGATCTAGTATATAACCCATTATAGTCAAGATCTAGTATATAACCCATTATAGTCAAGATCTAGTATATAACCCATTATAGTCAAGATCTAGTATATAACCCATTATAGTCAAGATCCAGTATATAACCAAGTCAAATGGTTGGAGGTCAAAGGAAGCAGAACTAATCCATCAATGAATGGAAGATTTGTGGTTTATTGACTCAGATCTTGACCATCACTACTACTTATCTATAATATTGAATGTATTAAAGGGGCATTATCTGCCAAAATCGTAAATTTTTGTTACCCGTAAAAACTATCGGATATTATTGATGCCTTAGGGCTGTTTAAAAAAAATGGCTCCAACATGTGAAAAAAATGTCCAAATTAAACTCACTCCTAAAAACTTTCTGCTGATAATTTTCAATGTTGTATACATTGAAGTAAATGAAACAAGAAAGAAACTACATTGTATGAACAGATGAGCAATAAATTTTTAAGAACCTTTTATTGAACACAAATTGGCATAAAAAAACATGTAAAACACATACTTATTCTATATCAGTTAAACAATCTTTAGTCTCAATTATTTTGTATAGTGGTTTCTCAAACAATGCAACTGATATAAATGACTTTTTGTGCAAAATATTGGGTTATTGGTAGTTGTAGTTTTTCTTAAAAGCTATTTTTTATGAAAAATTCTCAATATTTTTTTCCAATCTACCTGATAAAGTTTTTATTATCAAAATAATAACGAATATTTTTACTTAAGACAGCAAAATTTTCAAACTTTAAAGATAAGTAGCCATTTGTAAAAAAAAATCACATTGATTCTTTGAACGATCGCAAAATAATTGGTTGTAGAAAAAACATTTTGTCTATTTTTGTTGCACTCCCGACATTTTATAATAAAGAAAAAGAAAAAGAAAATATAACATTTTAAAATGCCAACATTGAACAGTGATGTTACTGTTAACTCATACAATAATCTTTACCTGTTTCAATGAAATATTTGTACAGAAATGACCGTATTTGGAAATTTGTAACAATTTTTTCCCATACCACTTCTATAATATATACCCAGTTTTAGCAGCAATATTTTTAATTACATTTGAAAATTTGTATTATACCACTCTAATATACATGTATTAGATAAATCATAAAGAAATAATTAGAATATTTTTATAGGCTAGAAAAGGCAATTTATTATAAATTATCATTATTTTATCAATGGTACTATTTCATCAGGATATGTTGCACTCCTGACATTATATTGCCATCAAGAAAAAGAAGAGTTATTAACTTAAAAACAATTCACAGGGGGGAAAATCAGTTGGTGTTCTTTCAAGCATTAGTTTTACCAAGTTTTAATGATAATTGTTTCTTAAAGTAACATTTTTCTAGTTATTTGTAACTTGTTTACAGCCATACTTCTCGAAAATTCCAACTTATTTTTTAAATATACTATACAAAAACATTTAAAACGTGTATTAATCTAAATTAATATTGAAAATAGATGTTTAATGTACAATTACAAGTATTTTTTGGATACTTAGAAAATTGATTATATCAAATTTCAATGATTTTTAAATATTTATGTCAGGAGTGCAACATTTAGCAGTCTTCGAAATCAGACTTTCGAATTTACTGGCCCGAAATTTTCAAAATTAGAATATTTATATAGATTCTATTGAGAAAATTTGGCAAAAGTCACTGGTCCAAATCAATTTTCACTGGCCATGGGCCACCGGACCACTGCTAAAGTCGATGATTGATTTAGGTGATCAACCATAAATTATCTATAAGAAAATAGATAAATGCATATATCATAAACTTTATCAAGTCAATTAATCTCCAATAGCTAATGAACCTAGAAAACATGTTCCCTTGTAAGAGAATGTCTCTGGTATTAATACATTGTACCTAATAGATATTAAAGTATGAGGCCATTTAAAATGAACAAAAATGCTTTATTACATAAAATTAAAAGCACATAAAATGCTATTGGCACTTTTAATTTTTTCAAACATTATTCTAAACTTGACAGAATCTCATTTTATTTAAATCATCCATATAAAAAGCTATAATTTAGACTGTGTAAAAGATCACTTAAAACTAGTTGCACTCCTGACATGAATCAAAGGCTTCTGTGAGAGATATTTTATGTATCTCAAACAGGTAAATGAGTTGTATCTGTTCTCTTGGTCAGTCAGTCTCTGTTGAAATAGAAAGACAAATGTGATATTAGTTACATTTAAAAAAAAATATGTCTAAGAAAATATCAAATGTTGCACTCCTGACATTTCAGGGTGCTGTCTTTAATGTGACATTCTTGGCCTTACTACTGATTTTAGTGTATCCTTTAACTATGGTTTTGAAGCAGCAATGATGTATTAAGATTTATTTATACCCCATATCTTTGAAAACTAAAAGACAACATTTCTACAATGTAATTTAGGAAAACTTGCATAAATGTTTGTTGCACTCCTGACTAGGTACATCTTTTTTACAAAGCCATATTGTTATGCAATAATAAATGTGAAGCATGATCTATTGCTATCTTAAAGTATGACAACATATCAAAGTTTGTGATGAAATAGATTTTGATAACATATTGTTTGATTTAGCACTGTGGTAGGTTGTTGAAAATTAAGGATTTTTTAAAGTGTCACAAAAAAGGGTTGCACTCCTGACAATTTTGACATGTTTTTTGGACATATTTTTTTTTTATTCTAGATATAAAGATTTTTTGCAGTAACAAACAACAAATCATTACAGATCTTTTGAACTATTTAGATCCAATAAAATCATAAAAATTAGTAAATTAGACAGCTATAGCAGTAGGAGCCATTTTTTTTTAAACTGTCCCTTAATAAAACGTGTTTCTGTTGTAACTTATAAATGTTATGAAATGTATGCGCATCGGGGAAAAAGGTGCAACTGCTCTTGTTCTGTGAATCTGCTTTTAGTCGGAGTTAATTACGGACAAAGAACCATGCAAGTTTGCAGTTAATAAGCGACCAAATACAAATTATTCGTTTTTACCTGTCACTAGTAAGGTCAGTTGCATACGGAGAAAGCGAGGTCAAATTATTTGCTTGCAAGGAAATAATAAATCGATGGTAATTTTCGTTCTCAAAAGGCGAAAAAAGTGGTACGATAAGCTGTTTAATGTGAAATATTTACCTTTATTTCATCATTTTAAAGCTATTTACCAATTTCCAAGACATAATTTTTTTGGTCAAAATCGTAGCTAATGCCCCTTTAAATATACATGTCTTGTGTATTTTAGATCTCTAACAAATACATGTATGGTTGAAATCCACATGTATCTTTTGCAGTTTTGATCCCACAAAAATATGCCGGGTGTACAGTGTATAATAGTTATGGCTATATCATGGCTGTCCATTATCTGTTAAAGATTTGTTTTCATGCTCTAAATTGATTTCTTATTATCCAATTTTCATATAACTGCTTCGATGGTGTAACAGTAATGTTTAGCATGTTCCCCTTGAATGCGGTCGGTCGTCACATGTGTTTGATCTCCGGTCTGGTAAATCGAAGAATATAAAATTAGTATTTGCTGCTGCCATTTTTGGCAAATAGGATTAAGATGAAGAGCAAAGACTGGTTTGCAACATGCCTACTGTGGACAGGTGTTAAAATGAGCTAGCTCTAAAAAATTCAACTGAAGCATGTTGGCTCTAGTACAAAGCAGAATGATCACATCAAATGTAACTTGCTCTTATCAAGACTACCATGACATGACATAGCAGAAAAATTGCTCACTACCATGACATAGCAGAAAAATTGCTCACTACCGTGACATAGATGAAAAATTGCTTACTACCGTGACATAGCTGAAAAATTGCTCACCACTTTTGGTTTAATCTGAGTCATCCCAATTTCTAATATTTTAAATACTGAGATTAGGCTTACCACAAATCTTTTAATTTCTGAAAGTCTTTAATATTTCTTATTTTTTCTACAACAACAAAAAAAACTAAATATCGATTTCTGTTTGTTCAATTTGTTTTTTAGTTCCCAAAGAGATTACATTGTACTATAAATCCTAATCAACTTATGTTCTCCTTTGCCTGGAAAAATTAATTGAGGAAAAAGTAAAAATTAGAAAGTTGTCAGTTAAAATGATTGTGAACTGGTGGGTGTATTAATTTTGTTATATAGGTCTTTGGCTTTGCATGTCAGGAGTGTAGCCAGCTGTATCTCACAAATTAAAAAATAAATTATGTATAAATATCTGACAAGAATGAAGTAGAATCTCAATGAAATTAACAAGTATACCATAAGGAATTGTAGGGCCAAAGTGAGTCTTGCTAGTATGTACAATTTTTCACATTAATAAATGGATTTGAAATAAATACAAAATGGTGTATTTGTTTGAAACAGCTTTGTTATAAAGGCAAATATAAGATTTTTAAAGAACATTTTTTTCTTTTGAAATTTTTTACATACAGGTAGCTTGTAAATATTTACAAACAAGTTACTATATTGAAGGTAGAAAATGTACAACAATTTAAATGGGGACATGTACATATATAACAAATAGCCAAGATCACAAACAATAGTCTTTACAGCTTAAGTATAAGCCTCTTTGTCACTTTTAGGAACTTACAATATGATATAGACTAAGTGAATACTGTATTTTTATACTTGGATTTAAACATCTGCTAATAAAATTCAGTCAGATATATGTTTATGATGATTTATAGAAACTCATTTGCATATTTTGAGGTGATAGTGACATAAAACTTAAGTTATTATGAATCCTAATTTTTTTTTTTCAACTACACGAAACGAAGCGTAACATTTTATTGTTACATTATTTAAACAATGCCCATGGCAACTGTTATAAAATGGATAGTGTTTAGGGTCTTGATAGCTATAATCAGTTTAATTTTATGCATGTAAAAAGAATTAATTCAAATAATAATTCAAAAATATACTGACTGACTGTGATACAAGATGTAAAAAATATCATGTCACCACATCTTATTGAGAAAAAAAATACATTGTCCTGAAAGATGTAAAAAAAATATCATGTCACCACATCTTATTGAGAAAAAAATACATTGTCCTGAAAGATGTAAAAAAATATCATGTCACCACATCTTATTGAGAAAAAAAATACATTGTCCTGAAAGATGTAAAAAAAATATCATGTCACCACATCTTATTGAGAAAAAAAATACATTGTCCTGAAAGATGTAAAAAAATATCATGTCACCACATCTTATTGAGAAAAAAAATACATTGTCCTGAAAGATGTAAAAAAAATATCATGTCACCACATCTTATTGAGAAAAAAAATACATTGTCCTGAAAGATGTAAAAAAAATATCATGTCACCACATCTTATTGAGAAAAAAAATACATTGTCCTGAAAGATGTAAAAAAAATATCATGTCACCACATCTTATTGAGAAAAAAAAATACATTGTCCTGAAAGATGTAAGAAAAAAAAATCAAAAAAATCTGACCCTGCAGTTTCAAACAAAACCTTTTTGGTCAAATTAAAAACAAAAAACAAAAATAATTTGTTGCACAAATTTCAGGCTTGGGAGGAAAAGAAAAAAAGCATACCCCCTCCTAAAAGTTAGCTCCCTTATATAAACACACAAATTGACCTGTTTTATTATAGAACAAGAATCGTTGAATAGGTTATTGTTCCTATTAGACAAGATTGGCTGGTACAGAATTCTCATCTCATAGTAACATATACCTTACACAAGATCATTGAAAGATATATAGTTAACACTGGGGTCCCAGTCATTGGTGGATGAACACCATTACAGAAATAGTAAATAGATATATAATACTAATGACTCTTGAATGGTATTTTTATATTAGGTCTTTATGATGTTCATCCCGTCATCATATCTTTTATAAAGATACTTTCTGATCTCTATTAGAAATACTATATGATGAAATCTTATACACAAAAGGCTGAATTTCAATGAATTGTAAATGCTTTATTTAATGAATAAATATAATATTTCTGATGTAACAAGTCAACAAAAGATTTAATGATTAACTGAAAAAAATCTAATTACAGTTTTTGTATATATGACAAATAAATAACACTGTGAACATATTAATTTGAGTATTTTTTTATAATACAAGATGCATTGAAGTGTTAAGAAAAACTTCATATTCATTGTCCCTTTTCAATGAATGAAATGGAGGTTGATTCATTAATTTGGATTAAAGTTTTTGAATAGTTGCAACCAGTTGACCTTTCTTTTAGATTTAGGTACAAGTAAATATATTTTTAAGATAGAAACAAGCCTACATATAACATAAGATAGAAACAAGCCTACATATAACATAAGATAGAAACAAGCCTACATATAACATAAGATAGAAACAAGCCTACATATAACATAAGATAGAAACAAGCCTACATATAACATAAGATAGAAACAAGCCTACATATAACATAAGATAGAAACAAGCCTACATATAACATAAGATAGAAACAAGTCTACATATAACATAAGATAGAAACAAGCCTACATATAACATAAGATAGAAACAAGCCTACATATAACATAAGATAGAAACAAGCCTACATATAACACAAGATAGAAACAAGCCTACATATAACATAAGATAGAAACAAGCCTACATATAACATAAGATAGAAACAAGCCTACATATAACATAAGATAGAAACAAGCCTACATATAACATAAGATAGAAACAAGCCTACATATAACATAAGATAGAAACAAGCCTACATATAACATAAGATAGAAACAAGCCTACATATAACATAAGATAGAAACAAGCCTCCATATAACATAAGATAGAAACAAGCCTACATATAACATAAGATAGAAACAAGCCTCCATATAACATAAGATAGAAACAAGCCTCCATATAACATAAGATAGAAACAAGCCTACATATAACATAAGATAGAAACAAGCCTACATATAACATAAGATAGAAACAAGCCTACATATAATATAAGATAGAAACAAGCCTACATATAACATAAGATAGAAACAAGCCTCCATATAACATAAGATAGAAACAAGCCTCCATATAACATAAGATAGAAACAAGCCTACATATAACATAAGATAGAAACAAGCCTACATATAACATAAGATAGAAACAAGCCTACATATAACATAAGATAGAAACAAGCCTACATATTACATAAGATAGAAACAAGCCTACATATAACATAAGATAGAAACAAGCCTACATATAACATAAGATAGAAACAAGCCTACATATAACATAAGATAGAAACAAGCCTCCATATAACATAAGATAGAAACAAGCCTACATATAACATAAGATAGAAACAAGCCTACATATAACATAAGATAGAAACAAGCCTACATATTACATAAAATAGAAACAAGCCTACATATAACATAAGATAGAAATAAGCCTACATATAACATAAGATAGAAACAAGCCTACATATAACATAAGATAGAAACAAGCCTACATATAACATAAGATAGAAACAAGCCTACATATAACATAAGATAGAAACAAGCCTACATATAACATAAGATAGAAACAAGCCTACATATAACATAAGATAGAAACAAGCCTACATATAACATAAGATAGAAACAAGTCTACATATAACATAAGATAGAAACAAGCCTACATATAACATAAGATAGAAACAAGCCTACATATAACATAAGATAGAAACAAGCCTACATATAACACAAGATAGAAACAAGCCTACATATAACATAAGATAGAAACAAGCCTACATATAACATAAGATAGAAACAAGCCTACATATAACATAAGATAGAAACAAGCCTACATATAACATAAGATAGAAACAAGCCTACATATAACATAAGATAGAAACAAGCCTACATATAACATAAGATAGAAACAAGCCTACATATAACATAAGATAGAAACAAGCCTCCATATAACATAAGATAGAAACAAGCCTACATATAACATAAGATAGAAACAAGCCTCCATATAACATAAGATAGAAACAAGCCTCCATATAACATAAGATAGAAACAAGCCTACATATAACATAAGATAGAAACAAGCCTACATATAACATAAGATAGAAACAAGCCTACATATAATATAAGATAGAAACAAGCCTACATATAACATAAGATAGAAACAAGCCTCCATATAACATAAGATAGAAACAAGCCTCCATATAACATAAGATAGAAACAAGCCTACATATAACATAAGATAGAAACAAGCCTACATATAACATAAGATAGAAACAAGCCTACATATAACATAAGATAGAAACAAGCCTACATATTACATAAGATAGAAACAAGCCTACATATAACATAAGATAGAAACAAGCCTACATATAACATAAGATAGAAACAAGCCTACATATAACATAAGATAGAAACAAGCCTCCATATAACATAAGATAGAAACAAGCCTACATATAACATAAGATAGAAACAAGCCTACATATAACATAAGATAGAAACAAGCCTACATATTACATAAAATAGAAACAAGCCTACATATAACATAAGATAGAAATAAGCCTACATATAACATAAGATAGAAACAAGCCTACATATAACATAAGATAGAAACAAGCCTACATATAACATAAGATAGAAACAAGCCTACATATAACATAAGATAGAAACAAGCCTCCATATAACATAAGATAGAAACAAGCCTACATATAACATAAGATAGAAACAAGCCTCCATATAACATAAGATAGAAACAAGCCTACATATAGCATAAGATAGAAAGAAGCCTACATATAACATAAGATAGAAACAAGCCTACATATAACATAAGATAGAAACAAGCCTATATATAACATAAGATAGAAACAAGCCTACATATAACATACGATAGAAACAAGCCTACATATAACATAAGATAGAAACAAGCCTACATATAACATATGATAGAAACAAGTCTACATATAACATAAGATAGAAACAAGCCTACATATAACATAAGATAGAAACAAGCCTACATATAACATAAGATAGAAACAAGCCTACATATAACATAAGATAGAAACAAGCCTACCTATAACATAAGATAGAAACAAGCCTACATATAACATAAGATAGAAACAAGCCTACATATAACATAAGATAGAAACAAGCCTACATATAACATAAGATAGAAACAAGCCTACATATAACATAAGATAGAAACAAGCCTCCATATAACATAAGATAGAAACAAGCCTACATATAACATAAGATAGAAACAAGCCTACATATTACATAAGATAGAAACAAGCCTACATATAACATAAGATAGAAACAAGCCTACATATAACATAAGATAGAAACAAGCCTACATATTACATAAGATAGAAACAAGCCTACATATAACATAAGATAGAAACAAGCCTACCTATAACATAAAATAGAAACAAGCCTACATATAACATAAGATAGAAACAAGCCTACATATTACATAAGATAGAAACAAGCCTACATATAACATAAGATAGAAACAAGCCTACATATAACATAAGATAGAAACAAGCCTACATATAACATAAGATAGAAACAAGCCTACATATAACATAAGATAGAAACAAGCCTACATATAACATAAGATAGAAACAAGCCTACATATAACATAAGATAGAAACAAGCCTACCTATAACATATAGAATTTTGTTTACTTCAAATTATCTTTACACTACTAAAGTCCATGGTCTCCAGTATCAAGTTACAATTGTTAAAAGGTAGGCAGTAAACAATGTTAATTAGCATGAAGGAATAAAACCTTCTTATCTGTGATAGTGGGGGTTTATAGAAGTTCAATGTGTTTCTGGCTTTTTCCAGTTTCTTAGACCGAAAAAAAACAACAACAAAAACTGATAGCTATCATATATACATGTAACTACATTCTAGTTGAAAGTGACAAAAAAAACTGACAGCTATTATATATACATGTAACTACATTCTAGTTGAAAGTGACAAAAAAAACTGACAGCTATTATATATACATGTAACTAAATTCTAGTTGAAAGTGACAAAAAAAACTGACAGCTATTATATATACATGTAACTAAATTCTAGTTGAAAATGACAAAAAAAACTGACAGCTATTATATATACATGTAACTAAATTCTAGTTGAAAGTGAGAAAAAACTTGACAGCCTATGCTAAACTGAATTTCTGTTTAAAGCAGCATTTAATACCAATTACAAAATGTATTTCAATTCTATAAGTGTTGAGGAGTTGATTTGCTTATAAAACTTAGGACACACTTCACCTCAAAGATCTAGATATGTTTTTATCACTGTGTAAGAAAGGGAAAATAAAATCTCAAGAAAGCCTAAAAATAGAAATAGGACTGATTTATTTACAACAAATTAACTTTTAAGGCAAAATATTATACCATTATTTCCACATCATCCAAGCAGCTAGCTATTATCTGGCCACAAAAGATTAGTATTGCCTATTAAATTGTCTGTCTCTGCCAACCTTGAATCATTCTCATGAACATAAATGAAAGAACAAAAATTAACACAAAATGTCTCTATTAAAGGAGTATGATATGCTTGATTCAGAAAGATGAAAAGGTGAAAGGATTCTGAAATATATGTACATTTTGTTATTCTGTTGCTTTTGGACTGTGTTTAATACAGACTTGTTGTGAGTTGGTTTTGTACAGTTCCGTCAAGAAAATTTGTTGATAAATTGAGTTCTGTTTCCTTTGAGGCATGTTAGAATTAGTATTGTGTTGACTATCCGTGTATGTTGCTATGTGTGTATATACATTGATAGTAACATACAGAATAATTAACATGGTCCTGTTATGGAAGTTACTTCATTGACCCATCAAAAATCGGTTATTCCATAAATTAAGTGATATCACAATGATTTCTATTCTGTCTATGATTTATGGTTTCCATTCAACTAACATTCAGTTATTGTTTCTCATGTGAATAATGAGGGGCATTCCCTATCTATGGCAAATCAACACATCCTTAATATCAAAGAGTTTTGCCACAATAAATATTTTGTAAAGATAAAGAATGCACACATGCAACATTTTATTTTTGTAAGAAATGTCCCATTTATGCATATTTACATTTATGTGATTATGTTCATTTGCTTGGAAGAAAACATCAATATTTGTTTGATATTTCTTTGATAAATGGGGCAATACAATTATGTGAATAAAAACATTAATTAGCTTCACCCATTATCCCTCAACTTTCAACCTTTAACAGAATTATTATTTCAGTGATATTCAGATTCAACCATATGAAAATTTGTATACTTACTTCAGAAGAAAAAGATATCTTTTATGTTAGATAAAAATCTGTAGTCTAATTATAAGATCATTGAATTCTTTTATATTGGTTCATAACATTATATTACATTTAGATAATGGAATGTCTTGGTGTTTATATTTTGATGCCTATTATAAGAGGGAATTATTGAGGTGTATTTAATAATGCACTCCAATTCAGTATTCATTGTTTATTTCGCAAATACAACTTGGCATACACTTTGCAGCCACTTTCTTCACAATTTGTAGAATGTTACATATTCAAATGTTTCAAATAGATGTTTACACATTGAACTAACTTTCTCAACTGACCAATACACATTAAGACATAACATTTCTATTAATTTCTCTTGACCTAAACTTTCCATCTTTTTAATTAAGTCTCCCAAACAAAGTTTTGGAGACTTATTGTTTTTGCTTCGTTTCCTATTATTATTATCATTCTTATTCTTCTCCTTTCTTTCTTTCCGCGGACCATGAACTTGTCCACGGCAGATCTCAGGAACTACTGGACAAAATTTCATGAAGCTTGGTGGAGTTATAGATATATGTTTCTAGTTAAAAATTCAACATTGTCTAATGTCATCCAAATTTGATATGTGGGTAGATAATGATGTCCCGACATTGAAAAATTTCTAGGGGTCACCATTACAATACCGCAAAAAATCCAACATTGTCCGATATCATCAAAATTTGATATGTGGGTAGATAATGATGTCCCGAATTGATTCCTGACATTGAAAAATTTCTACCGGTCGCTATTTTCAAAATGGCTGCCACAATACCCCAAAAAATCCAACATTGTCCGATATCATCAAAATTTGATATGTGGGTAGATTATGATGTCCCGAATTGATTCCTGACTTTGAAAAATTTTCTACCGGTTGCCATTTTCAAAATGGCCACCACAATACTGCACAAATTCAACATTGTCCGATTTCAACGACATTTCGTATGTGGGTAGATTATGATGTCCCGAATTCATACCTGACATTGAAAAATTTCTACCGGTCGCCATTTTCAAAATGGCCACCACAATACTGCACAAATTCAACTGTTCGATTTCAACGAAATTTCATAAGTAGGTAGATTATGATATCCCGAATTTATTCCCGACATTGAAAAATTTTTAGCGGTCGCCATTTTTAAAATGGCCACAAAAATTCAACATTGTCCGATATCATCAAAATTTGATATGTGGGTAGATAATGATGTCCCGAATTGATTCCTGACATTGAAAAATTTCTACCAGTCGCTATTTTCAAAATGGCTGCCACAATACCGCAAAAAATCCAACATTGTCCGATATCATCAAAATTTGATATGTGGGTAGATTATGATGTCCCGAATTGATTCCTGACATTGAAAAATTTCTACCGGTCGCCATTTTCAAAATGGCCACCACAATACTGCACAAATTCAACATTGTCCGATTTCAACGACATTTCATATGTGGGTAGATTATGATGTCCCGAATTCATACCTGACATTGAAAAATTTCTACCGGTTGCCATTTTCAAAATGGCCACCACAATACCGCACAAATTCAACTGTTCGATTTCAACGAAATTTCATAAGTAGGTAGATTATGATGTCCCAAATTTATTCCCGACATTGAAAAATTTTTAGTGGTCGCCATTTTTAAAATGGCCACAAAAATTCAACATTGTCCGATATCATCAAAATTTGATATGTGGGTAGATAATGATGTCCCGACATTGAAAAATTTCTAGCGGTCGCCATTTTCAAAATGGCCACCACAATACTGCACAAATTCAACATTGTTCGATTTCAACGAAATTTCATATGTAGGTAGATTATGATGACCTGAATTGATTCCCGACATCGAAAAATTTCTACCAGTCTCCATTTTCAAAATGGCTGCCACAATACCGCAAAAATTCAACATTGTTCGATTTCAAAGGTAGCTTTTGATTTATTTTTTAAACCTGTTGTCAGTGGCCGGTTTGGGAGACTCCATAATCTTTAGATTATAATCATATCTTGTTAGTTCACCTGGACCAAAGGTCCATGTGAACTATTGCCATCACTTGGCGTCCGTCGTCTGTCGTCTGTCGTCTGTAAACTTTTCACATTTCAAGCTTCTTCTCCGAAACCACTTGGCCGATTGGAACCGAACTTAGCAGGAATGTTCCTTGGATGGTCCTCTACAAAGTTACTGTTTTTCGTTCCAGTCGGATATTCAATATGGCTGCCAGGGCCAATAATATGCTCTGATTGGCTGAAATTTCAAAGATCTTCTTCTCCGAAACTAATGAACTGACTGAACCCAAACTGTAAAGGAATGATCATTGGAATGTCCTTTACCAAGTTACTGTTTTTTATGCCGATCGGAAATCCAAGATGGCCGCCATCGCAGGACATAGATTAACATTGGACCCTATGGGAAAATGTTCAAATGCCTTCTTCTCAGAAACTACAAATATGATTAAAGCCAAACTGTACATGAATGTTCATTGGATGGTCCTCTACAATCTTAAGGTTTTTTGTTCCGATATGAAATTCAAAATGGCGGCTATGGCAGGACTTAGTTTAACATTGGACCCTATGGGAAAAATGTTTCAAAATGCTTCTTCTCTGAAACCACTTGGACAGTTGAAACCAAACTGCCCAGGAATGATCATTGGAAGGTCCTCTACAAATTTTCTGTTTTTTATGCCGGTCGGAAATCCAAGATGGCCGCCACCGCAGGACATAGATTAACATTGGACCCTATGGGAAAATGTTCAAATGCCTTCTTCTCAGAAACTACAAATATGATTAAAGCCAAACTGTACAAGAATGTTCATTGGATGGTCCTCTACAAACTTTACGTTTTTTGTTCCGATATGAAATTCAAAATGGCGGCTACGGCAGGACTTAGTTTAACATTGGACCCTATGGGAAAAATGTTTCAAAATGCTTCTTCTCTGAAACCACATGGACAGTTGTAACCAAACTGCCCAGGAATGATCATTGGAAGGTCCTCTACAAAGTTTCTGTTTTTTATGCCGGTCGGAAATCCAAGATGGCCACCACCGCAGGACATAGATTAACATTGGACCCTATGGGAAAATGTTCAAATGCCTTCTTCTCAGAAACTACAAATATGATTAAAGCCAAACTGTACATGAATGTTCATTGGATGGTCCTCTACAAACTTTGCGTTTTTTGTTCCGATATAAAATTCAAAATGGCGGCTACGACAGGACTTAATTTAACATTGGACCCTATGGGAAAAATGTTTCAAAACGCTTCTTCTCTGAAACCACTTGGATAATTGAAACCAAACTGCCCAGGAATGATCATTGGAAGGTCCTCTACAAGGTGTGTGTTTTTTATGCCGATCGGAAATCCAAGATGGCCACCACCGCAGGACATAGATTAACATTGGACCCTATGGGAAAATGTTCAAATGCCTTCTTCTCAGAAACTACAAATATGATTAAAGCCAAACTGTACATGAATGTTCATTGGATGGTCCTCTACAAACTTTACGTTTTTTGTTCCGATATGAAATTCAAAATGGCGGCTACGGCAGGACTTAGTTTAACATTGGACCCTATGGGGGAAATGTTTGAAAACGCTTCTTCTCTGAAACCACTAGAACAGTTGAAACCAAACTGCCCAGGAATGATCATTGGAAGGTCCTCTTCAAATTTTATGTTTTTTATGCCGATCGGAAATCCAAGATGGCCGCCACCACAATACATAGATTAACATTGGACCCTATGGGAAAATTTTCAAATGCCTTCTTCTCAGAAACTACAAATATTATTAAAGCCAAACTGTACATGAATGTTCATTGGATGGTCCTCTACAAACGTTAGGTTTTTTGTTCCGATATGAAATTCAAAATGGCGGCTACGGCAGGACTTAGTTTAACATTGGACCCTATGGGAAAAATGTTTCAAAACGCTTCTTCTCTGAAACCACTTGGACAGTTGAAACCAAACTGCCCAGGAATGATCATTGGAAGGTCCTGTTTTTTATGCCGATCGGAAATCCAAGATGGCTGCCACCACAGGTCATAGTATTAACACAGAACCATATGGGGAAAATACAGAAATATATTCTTCTCTGAAGCTATTGCACTGATTGAACCTAAACTGTGCATCAATCATTGGAAGGTCCTTTACAAACTTTGTGTTTTTTATGTTGATCGTAATTCCAAGATGACGCAGGACATAGTTTTTACATAGGACCAATTGTTTTTTTTTATTACCAGGTGAACGATACAGGCTCTTGAGAGCCTCTGGTTACTACTGCAGACCATTTTAACAGACTGAACACATTTATCATCAAATGCCTGACATCCCTAATGAGAGATAAACAACAAATAAATCTAACTGACCCCCACCTGTTTGTCTAGAACTACTAAGTAAAATCTAATCATGCAAAACTAATTAAGACTTTAATCTTAATTAATGGAATTTATTGAAATGTAGAAAATTATTTAAAATATAACCTTATCAAACTTTCATGTAAATATGCACTGCTATACTATTATAGACTGTCAATGTCAGATAGATTAATTTTTATACAGTATATATATATATATACTGGGTGACATAGTCTGCCTTACTTAATGTCCTCGGGGCTCTTGTTCTTATTTTCCTTGTGTGAATTATTTGAGTGTTTACATGTAGGTATTTGATCTTATTATTTTATATTTGATCTGTTTATACATGTAAAATCATCCAATGATCACTGGTATATAGTTTTGGTTTCATCAGTTACCCAGAACAGAAGGCATATGAACATCTTCCCCATTGGGTCCAACCTGCAAAAATAAAATTTTAAATGAAGTAATGAAAAATTAGAAGAAGAAAAAATACTAGAAAAAGCAACATAAAACAATGCAAATCAATTAAAATTACTGTTCACTGTTATGTGTTCAATATCACTTATTATTGTCATTTTACGAAGTTCATATAATCCAATATCAAGAAATATTAGTTCATCTTCAGACATCTGTTTGGATTGTTCATATCATTATCTCACAATTCATTCACAAAGTTGCATGAGTCATCAGAATTTGCTGAACATTGGTAGGAAGAATGTGACCAGTTCATAATTAGCATATTGTTTATATAATTCCACCTTATATCAGAATGCTGTCTTCTGATTGGTTGATGAAAGGGGTATTTTTTTACCAATTCTTCGGAAAAATACCGGTTTCGAGGACAGTCAAATGTCCCTCGCCGCTAAAGCGGCTCGGGATATTTGCCTCTCCTCTCAACCGGTATTTTTCGCAAATAACCCTCACTAACAGGATATATTTGTATATAGTTCTCCAAATAATTTAAAATAAATGGAATGTCACCATGAATTTGTTCCAATTGCAAAAATATCTTCTTCAGAATGGTCAAATGTCATCTTTACAGTTTGAATTACATAAAAATTAAGTTTGTCCATCACAAATGTTATCTTCACTGTTATATAACATCAGTTTATTTCTTCAAATCTTCAGATGGAATGAAAAATATGATTTGTCCATGGTATTTCTTCAAAGTTAGTTCAAAAAGTTGCAAAAGTTTTATGAATATGTCCTTGAATTGCATGCAAAAACTAAACTATCAGTACTGTGTACCATACTAAAGCTAAGAATATATGAAAACTATAATACATGTCGTCAACATTTTTACTGATTATGCACTAAAAAGGCCATATTCACTTTACTTGTGATCACATTTTCATAATGAATGATTTATATTTCACATTCTTTTTCTGGTGAAAGCTTTCAAATTTTTGCACAAATATCTGATTATTTCAACTTTGAATTCACTTATATTTCATATATCTCACAATATTTTTCACATTATATCCTTATTCCATATTTTAAAGGCTATGAATTTTGCACTAATATTTCACATATTTTATACTATAAACACATATATTCCTCACTAATATAATGAACTCTGACATATGATGAAAACTAAATATTGCTTTGACTTGTCGGAAACACATTTGATGCAAATACTTCTTAGACACGATGAAATCTTCTTATTCCATATATCACCGTAGAAAAATGCAAAGAATAAAAGTTCGGAAGAAAGATGCACGCAGAGAAAAAGACAAGTGGTATATGGTGCAAGATGAGTTACTATATCCAACATGAAGCAGATGACCGGTTTCACGCAATATTTGTTCATTCTTCAATTCAATCGGTTACGACGACTACAATGTTTCTTCTTCATCTTTCCAGACTGTTCAAATCTTGTTTGGAAAGCTTCTTTTAGCGCATCATAGTCACCTTTGACATCATCTTCTAAACTTATATACCACCTTAAGGCACTGTCTTTCAAGTATAATGGTAAAGTTGTTCTAGCCATTGCATCATTTAGTCCTTTTGTAGTAACCATCAGTTGGAACTGTGTAATTCATAATTTAGAATCTCCTTCACCAGAAAAATGTGGAATCAAGTTTGTGTCAATACTGGTTCCCATTATTCCTCCATTTAATATTTCTCCACCAAAATATAAGAGGGAACTTTTGAGGTGTATTTAATGATGCACTCCAATTCAGTATTCATCGTTTATTTCGCAAATACAACTTGGCATACACTTTGCAGCCACTTACTTCACAATTTGTAGAATGTTACATATTCAAATGTTTCAAATAGATGTTTACACATTGAACTAACTTTCTCAACTGACCAATACACATTAAGACATAACATTTCTCTTGACTTAAACTTTCCACCTTTTTAATTACTACTGCAGACCATTTAACAGACTGAACAAATTTATCATCAAATGCCTGACATCCCTAATGAGAGATAAACAACAAATAAATCTAACTGACCCCCACCTGTTTGTCTAGAACTACTAAGTAAAATCTAATCATGCAAAACTAATTAAGACTAATCTTAATCAATGGAAAATATTGAAATGTAGAAAATTATTTAAAATATAACCTTATCAAACTTTCATGTAGATATGCACTGCTATATTATTACAGACTGTCAATGTCAGATAGATTTATTTTTATACAGTATATATATAAACTGGGTGACATTAGTCTGCCTTGCTTAATGTCCACGGGGCTCTTGTTCTTATTTTCCTTGTGAATTATTTGAGTGTTTACATGTAGGTATTTTATCTTATTATTTTATATTTGATCTGTTTATACATGTAAAATCATCCAATGATCACTGGTATATAGTTTTGGTTTCATCAGTTACCCAGAACAGAAGGCATATGAACATTTTCCCCACTGGGTCCAACCACATGCTAACCTAAGGTGTAGTAGATCATGGGTTCAATCCCTGGTTGGGTCAAACAAAAACTTTAAAACTGGTTTTTGCTGTAACTCTGCTGAGCATGCAGCATTAAGAAGTTCCTCCATCGAAATTCTGAAACATTTCTCGATATGAATAGCCTGATTATCAAGTACGTCTTCAGGGGGTACTATTTGTGTTCGAGCTCTAGGACAACCCACCATTGTATAATTTTTTTAATTGTGCTTAAATATTTTTTAAATAATTTACGCGGTTCATTTGAAAATTGCGAATTTACGCCACTACTCTATAGGATTACAGAATAAAATATTACTAAAAATGGGGGGAAAATATATAGATTTTACACTTTTTACACAGAAAAAACTAGATAGCTACACTATGATTGCTGGAGGTCAATAAATTTTACCTTTAAAGACCTTGTTGATTATTGTTTTTTGTTCATGACTTTTGCATACTCCATCTTTAATTGTTGATTATGTTGGTATACCTACCAGGTAGTTATTAATCTTTTATATCAATTATAGGAATTGACGAAGCTTGAATCCTTGTCGTATGATCTTTGTCAATAAATATATACAGTGCATGTGTCACTAAAGCCTCGATAGTCTTGATTATTTGTCATGACAACCATCCTGCATTTGGTTTCCACTCAATGACTTAAGTTATCATTAAGCAAGTCATTTGAAATTTATACACAAGGTCAGCAACCATAAAAGGAAGGCCATGTATGATTTCGGGCTATGCAGCTCTTTCTGTTTTGGAGTTATGCCCCTGTGTACTTTAGCTAGAAGCTATGGATACATTCTTCCAATTCCTTATTTTTTGGTATTAATTCTTCCTATGGAAGCTGTTGGGTGTTCATTTACAATGTGCTGTAATATACAAATGTATGGTAGCATTGTATAGATTTTGCGTGTTGAAGGATGACTATGGGATGTATTGAAGGTGGGCTATTTTACATAATTTGAAGGGGAGCAAGGAACACTATAGATGAATTTATTAAAAACCACAGAAAAATTTTGATAATGTGACCAAGGTGAAGGCAATGGTGTAGGGGTAGTGCATAGTTAGGTTGTTGTTGCATCCTCAACCTTGGTTCACGTGTAGTTTGTTCGGGAACTAGCTTGACTACATAGATTTGTTGTTTCAGAGATATGAGATGGCCAAAAGGAACCAACGCCCATCAATTTATATTTTTATTTAAAATCCTATTTTAATGGATTAAAGTTTAACATGGCATGTGACAGGCTCAGCTAATCGAGCCTCCAGTTTTATTTAGGTGATATGTATTACTGTCATGCAATGTATTGTATATTGTTGGGACAAACCACATGAGCGAGACAGGCTCAGCTAAACCTCTAGGTTTTTAGGTCATATGTATTCTTGTCATGCAATGTATATATATTGTATGTTGTTGGGGACATGTAATAGAATCATTTGAAAATTGAAAGCAAAAAGGCCATACAAATGGGGGTAATAGATCATTTTCACACCTACATATTTAAGAAGTATGTATAAATTGTACGCAATCAATCAAGTTTTGAATTACTGATGATACATTGACATTTAGTTAAACATTGTAGTATTTGTCACACAAAATTTGTTGGCCATAAATCATACTTTAGAGAGAGGTAAGAGACATCATATTAATGTCATAATCTTTCATAATTAAGATTTTTTATATCAAGTAAATAGCTCTTAGTTTTAGAGTTGCAGAAAGTGTTCTTTTGTATCTCATTAAATTGTGATCTCGCTACTAGATGTACCCTCAGTTTCTGACCCTATGTGGAAGCTGATTTTGACTCTTTTGTTAATACATTTCACCAAGCAGCTAATTCCTAATTGAGGGGCCATTGTGGTCATGATCGTACAGTCGTACCCGCCGAAAACCACCGACCTATCGCAAGTCACTGACTAACTTTATCACATAATGTTGTATTGAGTACACCTCGTCGTAAACAGAGTTCGAACTCACAACTTTGGTGATTGCACAGGTAGTTGTAATTCCAACTACAATTTCTAGTTTTCCATTAATCTGAAATTTCAACTGGTTTACTACAGAAGAACTGAAGTAAAGTACCAGATCGATCACCATCATGTCTTATTATTGTAAACATCTAAATTTCCTTATTTGAGATGTTTGTGTGTTTTGTTTTGACATTTGTAGGAAAAACCATTTAGTTTCTCTGATGGGAATACAATAATTGAATGGTGCAGATAGGTGACAAGATGGGAGGATATTTGTGGAAGCTGTTCATGTTATTGAATTATATGTACTATAGAAACCAAGCAAGAAATAATTAAGATATTTTAAAGTTTTATTCCATGGAACAAGGAATAACTCATTATTCCTGCAGCTAACTGCATGTAGGTCAAATAACTGAGGGAATCTGCACGTAGCACAAAATAACTGTTTGAAATTGGCACACTTTTGCACGTCGAACCATTGACTAGTTATTTCCCTCAGCACGTCGAACCAATAACTAGTTATTTCCCTCATATTAGTTCAGTATAATAATACAGTTATGTCCTTCATGAGAAGTTAATATCCATAATTATTAAATTGAGAAAGGGTTATTTTCCCTCGGTCTTTCGGACCTCGAGAAAATAACCCTTTCTCAATTTAATAATTATGGATATTAACTTCTCCTGAAGGCCATAGTTGTATATTATTAATGACTAAGTTACGTGTAATAACAAGGTCTTTGACATTTTCTAACAGGTATTAGACTGGGTTGAAGATGTCTATGTAAATATTTAGTATCATGTGAGGTATTGTCATCACTTTTGTGTACACCCATCATCATCTGTCGTCCGTAAAGTTTTCGCATTTAAATCTTCTTCTCCAAAATCACTATGAACCAAACTTGGTAGGAATTTTCATTGAATAATCCTGTACAAGATTCATGTTTTTTTCTAATCTGAAATCCACCACAGAAACAATAGGTCCTAAGGTGCCCAAACATTTGTTTTCTGGTTTTATACCGGTATGTAGTATTAACAACCTTCCTCTAATTAGAAATACTTACTAACTGTCCAGTTTGATATAGGTATACAAACTGTAGTTTGGTACATTTTTAGCCAGTACCTAATTCTTTTACAAGGATAGTAATTAAAAGCATATTGGGTCAATTTGTGAAAAGAAAAAAGGGCTACAATATATTAAATACCAATTTGTAAACCCATTTGTAAATCCAAGTGATGATACATTCTGCTAGGGGCCTCTGGTTATGACATGCTTGCCTCCTAGTCCCTCTCCTACATTTATTCTGTCATAGACAATAATTACAGTATGTACATTTCTCTACACAGCCTGACTTTCCTCTATAAATGTCTGTAATTCTGTGCTCTCACAGGCTTCTTGATTGATTTAATAAAACTATTCTATTCTATAAATAGATATAAAGTTTGTTTACATCAGACCTTGAGGTTTATTTTAGTGTAATTTAATTGTCAATAAAGGACAAATTTAGTTACTGGGAATTACATGACTTAATTGCACTGGCAAACCCATATGCAAATAAATGTCCCATAAATATATTGTGCACAAATTCTGGAAGACATTATTGAACTAACCAGACAACAGATATTGAATTTGCTATTAATTTGAAAAATGACTTTCCTATTGATAATTGTATTTAGACAGTAAAGAAGATTTATATTAGGGATTAGGAAGATGGTGTGATGAATAAAATTATACACGCAATCTTATAAGCTAGAAAAATGGAAGTCAATTCATCCTGTTTAATCCTAGCATATTTCTACTATATCTTTTGTTAAAAGGGTATGACAGAAATGTCTTGTAGTGCCTTTAATGCACGTACATGTACATCATTGTTTAAACTTTCTTTTCATAAAATGTAGATCTTTGAAAACATTTGCAGCTAATTATCTGAAATGACCATGTAATCCTAAATTGTTAAACAAATGTCTAT
Source organism: Bathymodiolus brooksi (assembly GCA_963680875.1). NCBI lineage: Eukaryota > Metazoa > Mollusca > Bivalvia > Mytilida > Modiolidae > Bathymodiolus > Bathymodiolus brooksi. The sequence continues at coordinate 14,969,092 of OY804577.1, read as the reverse complement.
TGTTTGTTTCTGTCATGCAATAGCTAACCTCATGGTTGTCTGAGTATGATAAGAGGAAAAATGGTAACATGTCCACTGGGGAACTCTCCACAAAGCATAAGGAACAGATGCAAACTGAGATTCCAGCGACAATGCACACGACACAGTTTATAATTTTTACTATGAGCATACTTGATGAAGGTTATTCCAGAAATGTGTCAGGCTCATTAAATAAGATATCTACGTTTTTTTAGCTCACCTTGCCAAAGGCAATGTGAGCTTTTGCCATCACTTGGCGTCCGTCGTCTGTCGTCCGTTAACTTTTCACATTTTAATCTTGTCTTCTGAAACCCCTGACCCAAATGAACTGAAACTTGGTAGGAAGCATCTATGGAAGGTCCTCTGTAAAGATTGCTCATTTTGTCCTGATCCATTACCAAACATGGCCGCCACAGGCAATTTTTGTTTCTGATTGGCCGATTTTTTTTAAATCTTCTCTGAAACCGCTTGGCCAAATGAACCGAAGCTTGGTAGGAAGCATCTATGGAATGTCCTCTATGAAGATTGCTCATTTCGTCCGGATCGGTTAACAAACATGGCTACCACCGAAACTTGGTAGGAATCATCTATGGAATGTCCTCTATGAAGATTGCTCATTTCGTCCCGATCGGTTAACAAACATGACTACCACCGAAACTTGGTAGGAATCATCTATGGAATGTCCTCTATGAAGATTGCTCATTTCGTCCCGATCGGTTAACAAACATGGCTACCACCGAAACTTGGTAGGAATCATCTATGGAATGTCCTCTATGAAGATTGCTCATTTCGTCCCGATCGGTTAACAAACATGGCTACCACCGAAACTTGGTAGGAATCATCTATGGAATGTCCTCTATGAAGATTGCTCATTTCGTCCCGATCGGTTAACAAACATGACTACCACCGAAACTTGGTAGGAAACATCTATGGAATGTCCTCTATGAAGATTGCTCATTTCGTCCCGATCGGTTAGCAAACATGGCCACCACATGCAATTTTTGTTTCTGATTGGTCGATCTCCTTTGAAACTGCTTAGACATGATGAACCGAAACTTGGTAGGAAGCATCTACATGTATGGAAGGTTCTGTATTAAGTTTCCTCAAAGCAGAATGAAAGGTGAGCGACACAGGCTCAGCCCATTGAGCCTCTAGTATTACTTTCCTTTAGTCCATACCTGTGCTTGTGGACTGTTAGTCCCAAGGGTTATATATAATTTGCCCAGTAGTCGGGGCCTTAACACGGACAGTCGTAATGTATTTATCTTTGACATTTACAGATCGTAAATAATGTAATTATTATTAAAACTAAGATCAATCTCAGACAAAGGTAACCTCAGCTGACTGACTATTCTGTATGTGTCCTTTGATTTTCTTGCTTCCAAGGACTCTATACAATTATTGGCTTTTCAATCTTTTGACCACAAGCTGATGAAATTATTCCAGAGACGCATTGTAGCACCAAATTAGATATCTAGATTTTTATTATTGAATTTTTGTATTTATGTTATTATGAAATCATTATCCTCATTTCGTCCTGTCTATAGTAGAGGTCAATGACAAGACAAAACAGACAAATTATGAAGATGTCCTCAATAATTTATTTAATTTGATTTACATAAATGTAGAAATTGTTGATCGCAAATCTGCAGTGCACACAATCACACAAGATGTTAGCCAAATCTTAGTTTCACCCAAAATATGCAGTGCACAATCACACAAGATGTTGGCCAAAGAGTTTCACCCAACATCTGCAGTGCACAATCACACAAGATGTTAACCAAATCTTAGTTTCACCCAAAATCTGCAGTGCACACAATCACACAAGATGTTAGCCAAATCTTAGTTTCACCCAAAATATGCAGTGTACACAATCACACAAGATGTTAACCAAATCTTAGTTTCGCCCAAAATATGCTGTGCACAATCACACAAGATGTTGGCCAAAGAGTTTCACCCAACATCTGCAGTGCACAATCACACAAGATGTTAGCCAAATCTTAGTTTCACCCAAAATATGCAGTGCACACAATCACACAAGATGTTAGCCAAATCTTAGTTTCACCCAAAATCTGTAGTGCACACAATCACACAAGATGTTGACCAAAGAGTTTCACCCAAAATCTGCAGTGCACAATCACACAAGATGTTAGCCAAATCTTAGTTTCACCCAAAATCTGCAGTGCACACAATCACACAAGATGTTAGCCAAATCTTAGTTTCACCCAAAATCTGCAGTGCACACAATCACACAAGATGTTGACCAAAGAGTTTCACCCAAAATCTGCAGTGCACAATCACACAAGATGTTAGCCAAATCTTAGTTTCACCCATTTGGCTTAGTTTCACCCAAAATGTATCACCTGAAGTGAAGAATCATTCAAATTGAAAGTAATATTCTTTTCCACACTTGATACAGTTAAGAGTAAGCATATAACACAAAGAAGTACGAAAATTTCTGGTGGAGACTGAGCAAGCACTATAGAAGTCTAGTTCTTCCTGCCCACCTGCTACAAGCACTATAGAAGTCTAGTTCTTCCTGCCCACCTGCTACAAGCACTATGGAAGTCTAGTTCTTCCTGCCCGCCTGCTACAAGCACTATAGAAGTCTAGTTCTTCCTGCCCACCTGCTACAAGCACTATGGAAGTCTAGTTCTTCCTGCCCGCCTGTTACAAGCACTATAGAAATCTAGTTCTTCCTGCCCGCCTGCTACAAGCACTATGGAAGTCTAGTTCTTCCTGCCCACCTGCTACAAGCACTATGGAAGTCTAGTTCTTCCTGCCCGCCTGCTACAAGCACTATAGAAGTCTAGTTCTTCCTGCCCACCTGCTACAAGCACTATAGAAGTGTAGTTCTTCCTGCCCGCCTGGTACAAGCTCTATTGAAGTCTAGTTCTTCCTGCCCACCTGCTACAAGCTCTATAGAAGTCTAGTTCTTCCTGCCCGCCTGCTACAAGCACTATGGAAATCTAGTTCTTCCTGCCCGCCTGCTACAAGCACTATGGAAGTCTAGTTCTTCCTGCCCGCCTGCTACAAGCACTATGGAAATCTAGTTCTTCCTGCCCGCCTGCTACAAGCACTATGGAAGTCTAGTTCTTCCTGCCCGCCTGCTACAAGCACTATTGAAGTCTAGTTCTTCCTGCCCACCTGCTACAAGCACTATTGAAGTCTAGTTCTTCCTGCCCGCCTGCTACAAGCTCTATAGAAGTCTAGTTCTTCCTGCCCACCTGCTACAAGCACTATAGAAGTGTAGTTCTTCCTGCCCGCCTGCTACAAGCTCTATTGAAGTCTAGTTCTTCCTGCCCACCTGCTACAAGCTCTATAGAAGTGTAGTTCTTCCTGCCCGCCTGCTACAAGCACTATGGAAATCTAGTTCTTCCTGCCCGCCTGCTACAAGCACTATGGAAGTCTAGTTCTTCCTGCCCGTCTGCTACAAGCACTATGGAAATCTAGTTCTTCCTGCCCGCCTGCTACAAGCACTATGGAAGTCTAGTTCTTCCTGCCCGCCTGCTACAAGCACTATATAAGTCTAGTTCTTCCTGCCCACATGCTACAAGCACTATTAAAGTCTAGTTCTTCCTGCCCGCCTGCTACAAGCACTATTGAAGTCTAGTTCTTCCTGCCCACCTGCTACAAGCACTATAGAAGTGTAGTTCTTCCTGCCCGCCTGCTACAAGCACTATGGAAGTCTAGTTCTTCCTGCCCGCCTGCTACAAGCACTATTGAAGTCTAGTTCTTCCTGCCCACCTGCTACAAGCACTATTGAAGTCTAGTTCTTCCTGCCCACCTGCTACAAGCTCTATAGAAGTCTAGTTCTTCCTGCCCGCCTGCTACAAGCACTATTGAAGTCTAGTTCTTCCTGCCCACCTGCTACAAGCACTATAGAAGTGTAGTTCTTCCTGCCCGCCTGCTACAAGCACTATGGAAGTCTAGTTCTTCCTGCCCACCTGCTACAAGCACTATAGAAGTCTAGTTCTTCCTGCCCGCCTGCTACAAGCACTATGGAAATCTAGTTCTTCCTGCCCGCCTGCTACAAGCACTATGGAAGTCTAGTTCTTCCTGCCCGCCTGCTACAAGCACTATAGAAGTCTAGTTCTTCCTGCCCACCTGCTACAAGCACTATTGAAGTCTAGTTCTTCCTGCCCGCCTGCTACAAGCTCTATAGAAGTCTAGTTCTTCCTGCCCACCTGCTACAAGCACTATAGAAGTGTAGTTCTTCCTGCTACAAGCTCTATTGAAGTCTAGTTCTTCCTGCCCACCTGCTACAAGCTCTATAGAAGTGTAGTTCTTCCTGCCCGCCTGCTACAAGCACTATGGAAATCTAGTTCTTCCTGCCCGCCTGCTACAAGCACTATGGAAGTCTAGTTCTTCCTGCCCGTCTGCTACAAGCACTATGGAAATCTAGTTCTTCCTGCCCGCCTGCTACAAGCACTATGGAAGTCTAGTTCTTCCTGCCCGCCTGCTACAAGCACTATATAAGTCTAGTTCTTCCTGCCCACATGCTACAAGCACTATTAAAGTCTAGTTCTTCCTGCCCGCCTGCTACAAGCACTATTGAAGTCTAGTTCTTCCTGCCCACCTGCTACAAGCACTATAGAAGTGTAGTTCTTCCTGCCCGCCTGCTACAAGCACTATGGAAGTCTAGTTCTTCCTGCCCGCCTGCTACAAGCACTATAGAAGTCTAGTTCTTCCTGCCCACCTGCTACAAGCACTATTGAAGTCTAGTTCTTCCTGCCCACCTGCTACAAGCTCTATAGAAGTCTAGTTCTTCCTGCCCGCCTGCTACAAGCACTATTGAAGTCTAGTTCTTCCTGCCCACCTGCTACAAGCACTATAGAAGTGTAGTTCTTCCTGCCCGCCTGCTACAAGCACTATGGAAGTCTAGTTCTTCCTGCCCGCCTGCTACAAGCACTATGGAAGTCTAGTTCTTCCTGCCCACCTGCTACAAGCTCTATAGAAGTCTAGTTCTTCCTGCCCGCCTGCTACAAGCACTATGGAAGTCTAGTTCTTCCTGCCCGCCTGCTACAAGCACTATTGAAGTCTAGTTCTTCCTGCCCACATGCTACAAGCACTATTAAAGTCTAGTTCTTCCTGCCCGCCTGCTACAAGCACTATTGAAGTCTAGTTCTTCCTGCCCACCTGCTACAAGCACTATAGAAGTGTAGTTCTTCCTGCCCGCCTGCTACAAGCACTATGGAAGTCTAGTTCTTCCTGCCCGCCTGCTACAAGCACTATAGAAGTCTAGTTCTTCCTGCCCACCTGCTACAAGCACTATTGAAGTCTAGTTCTTCCTGCCCACCTGCTACAAGCACTATTGAAGTCTAGTTCTTCCTGCCCACCTGCTACAAGCTCTATAGAAGTCTAGTTCTTCCTCCCGCCTGCTACAAGCACTATTGAAGTCTAGTTCTTCCTGCCCACCTGCTACAAGCACTATAGAAGTGTAGTTCTTCCTGCCCGCCTGCTACAAGCACTGGAAGTCTAGTTCTTCCTGCCCGCCTGCTACAAGCACTATAGAAGTCTAGTTCTTCCTGCCCACCTGCTACAAGCACTATTGAAGTCTAGTTCTTCCTGCCCACCTGCTACAAGCTCTATAGAAGTCTAGTTCTTCCTGCCCGCCTGCTACAAGCACTATGGAAGTCTAGTTCTTCCTGCCCGCCTGCTACAAGCACTATTGAAGTCTAGTTCTTCCTGCCCACCTGCTACAAGCACTTTTTGTTTTTCATCATCATCATAGTTTGAACATTGTGTACTCTTGCTATTTAACAATATTTATTTCAGTGGATGTAAATAAACTTTGTTCTTTATATTTATTCATGATGAAACTTTTGAATAGACATAGCTATTTTTATTATTTTGGATTTGTTTTTATGTCTGTGCCATAAAAAACTGCTGTTACTTCCTTGTTTTGATGCAATAAAATGAAATATGATAATTTGTTGACACCAGTCATCTAAATATAAAACTGAATGGTAAATAACAATTCACCAGACAAGCCTGTAAAGTATTATATTTCTATCTTTTGTATGTATCATGTATATTTCTATTTTATATTCTTGGAGATGTCCATATCATTTTCCCTATGTTAGAACTCAAAGACAGGTTAAAAGGTTGTGGAAAGTCTCATTTCTGACTTCCATGTAATTAACTTTTCTGCACAAAGCTGGATGCATAACATATTTTGATTGATGGGTAAAATCAAGGGCAAATAACACCAGTGTATGGTTAGGGGTGGTGTGGATTCTTTCTTTCCATTGTGTAGTCATTTTTCCCCTGTCGTCTAGGTTCTAGTTTGAATAACTTGATTGAAACAAACTAAGGTTTTAGGGAAGGGTAAGGAAACCAGAATGCTTCGTGAAAGTTATAAGGGCTGTTTAAAAAAAAATGGCTCCAACATGTGAAAAAAATGTCCAAATTAAACTCGCTCCTAAAAACTTTCTGCTGATAATTTTCAATGTTGTATACATTGAAGTAAATGAAACAAGAAAGAAACTATGAACAGATGAGCAATAAATTTTTAAGAACCTTTTATTGAACACAAATTGGCATGAAAAACATGTAAAACACATACTTATTCTATATCAGTTAAACAATCTTTAGTCTCAATTATTTTGCATAATGGTTTCTCAAACAATGCAACTGATATAAAACAATATATTTAAGAAAACAAAAATCTGTCGTATTTGTAGCCTCTAGATGCTAGCAATACGTGATTAATTTCCGTAAAATAGGTGTCCATGTCCGGAAACCGGTTGATCATTTAGTCACAACTTCTGCCCGTCGTACTTGTAGAACCCAGGCTACGAATACGTTTCGTTTCGTCGTATTTGTAGCCTGTGCCTTGTTTTTTCGATTTAAAAAAGCTGACCATCGTTACTGGAAGCTAATTAATTATGCACTGACCTGAGCGAAGCCAAATCTATTTTTATGCCAGTAGCCCGGATGCTGCAGCATGGATGTTAAAATTCGTGTTTGTTTACCTCGCAAATACAGCCGTTTTATGCTATTCATTGACAATAATTTGCTGTTGCCAGGTGCAAGATTACATATATTGAATAATATCTAACGAAAATGATCATAGGCATCATCCTAAATTCATAAAATATGAAAAACGATTGAGAAAAGAAGGAAAAAACATGCTCGGCTGACCTATCAAGCAAAATCTTTGCCACTTCAGCGCGAGTTTGGACGTGTAGCACTTCCGTGAGTTCGTTCCAACGGTCCAACTGATCCCCTACATATATCCTGCATTTGTTCCATTTGGAAGATACTACACTTCTATTCATCTTTCTCTCTGAATCCGTCAAAGTCCGCTTTCTTCCACACGTTGACACTCTCTTTTGCCCAAGAACCACATGTTGTTTATTGTTTCTAAACAGTGCGCATGCTCAAGACGGGTTCACATAGCAGGTCATATGAATAGATTTGAATTCTTGTTATCCTGGACAATAATTCCGATAATGATAGTTTTGGGTCTTTTTTGTCCAAAAATTGTATCTTTTGCAGCATAACTCGGTATTAATCTTCATTTTATGAAGGTCAGTACGGAAAAGGAAAACGACAATAATTTTGGGTATGAAAAAATTACGATTGTGATAGACAATAATATCCCTTTAAGACAGCAAAATTTTCAAACTTTAAAGATAAGTAGCCATTTGTAAAAAAAAGAAAATCACATTGATTGATTCTTTGAACCATTGCAAAATAATTGGTTGTAGAAAAAACATTTTGTCTATTTTTGTTGCACTCTTGACATTTTATAATAAAGAAAAAAAAGAAGAAAATATCACATTTTAAAATGCCAACATTGAACAGTGATGGTACTGTTAACTCGTACTATAATTTTTACCTGTTTCAATGAAATGTTTGTACAGAAATGACCGTATTTGGAAATTTGTAACAATTTTTTGCCATACCACTTCTTTAATACCCAGTTTTAGCAGCAATATTTTTAATTATATTTGAAAATTTGTATTATACCACTCTAATATATTAGATAAATCATAAAGAAATAATTAGAATATATTTATAGGCTAGAAAAGGCAATTTATTATAAATTATCATTATTTTATCAATGGTACCATTTTATCCGGATATGTTGCACTCCTGACATTATATTGCCATCAAGAAAAAGAAGAGTTATTAACTTAAAAACAATTCACAGAGGGAAAAATCAGTTGGTGTTCCTTCAAGCATTACTTTTACCAAGTTTTAATGATAATTGTTTCTTAAAGTAACATTTTTCTAGTTATTTGTAACTTGTTTACAGCCATACTTCTCGAAAATTCCAACTTATTTTTGAAATATACTATACAAAAACATTTAAAACATGTATTAATCTAAATTAATATTGAAAATAGATGCTTAATGTACAATTACAAGTATTTTTGGGATACTTAGAAAATTGATTATATCAAATTTCAATGATTTTTAAATATTTATGTCAGGAGTGCAACATTTACATGATCAACCATAAATTATCTATAAGAAAATAGATAAATGCAATTATCATAAACTTTATCAAGTCAATTAATCTCCAATAGCTAATGAACCTAGAAAACATGTTCCCTTGTCAGAGAATGTCTCTAGTATTAATACCTAATAGATATTGATTAAAGCATGAGACCATTTAAAATGAACAAAAATGCTTTATTACATAAAATTAAAAGCACATAGAATGCTATTGGCACTTTTAATTTTTTCAAACATTATTCTAAACTTGACAGAATCTCATTTTATTTAAATCATCCATATAAAAAGCTATAATTTAGACTGTGTAGAAGATCACTTAAAACTAGTTGCACTCCTGACATGAATCAAAGGCTTCTGTGAGAGATATTTTATGTATCTCAAACAGGTAAATGGGTTGTATCTGTTCTCTTGGTCAGTCAGTCTCTGTTGAAATAGAAAGACAAATGTGATATTAGTTACATTTAAAAGAAAATATGTCTAAGAAAATATCAAATGTTGCACTCCTGAGGTTGAGGGTGCTGTCTTTAATGTGACATTCTTGGCCTTACTACTGATTTTAGTGTATCCTTTAACTATGGTTTTGAAGCAGCAATGATGTATTAAGATTTATTTATACCCCATATCTTTGAAAACTAAAAGACAACATTTCTACAATGTAATTTAGGAAAACTTGCATAAATGTTTGTTGCACTCCTGACTAGGTACATCTTTTTAACAAAGCCATATTTTTATGCAATAATAAATGTGAAGCATGATCTATTGCTATCTTAAAGTATGTCAACATATCAAAGTTTGTGATGAAATAGATTTTGATAACATATTGTTTGATTTAGCACTGTGGTAGGTTGTTGAAAATTAAGGATGTTTTAAAGTGTCACAAAAAAGGGTTGCACTCCTGACAATTTTGACATGTTTTTTGGACATATTTTTTTTGTTATTCTAGATATCATAAAGATTTTTTGCAGTAACAAACATCAAATCATTACAGATCTTTTGAACTATTTAGATCCAATAAAATCATAAAAATTAGTAATTTAGACAGCTATAACTGTAGGAGCCATTTTTTTTTAACTGCCCATAAGGGACATGCTGTGAGGAAACCAGAAGGCTGAAAAGGATTATGATACATTTTATATGTTATGTTGGTCGACAGGAAACTACTTTTATGAATCCAAATCTGTCTTTTAGTGTAATGATGTGGTGGTCATGTAGCTGTTTTCTATGAATCTAAATCTGTCTTTTAGTGTAATGATGTGGTGGTCATGTAGGTGTTTTCTATGAATCTAAATCTGTCTTTTAGTGTAATGATGTGGTGGTCATGTAGCTGTTTTCTATGAATCTAAATCTGTCTTTTAGTGTAATGATGTGGTGGTCATGCAGCTGTTTTCTGTGAATCTAAATCTGTCTTTTAGTGTAATGATGTGGTGGTCATGTAGCTGTTTTCTATGAATCTAAATCTGTCTTTTAGTGTAATGATGTGGTGGTCATGTAGGTGTTTTCTATGAATCTAAATCTGTCTTTTAGTGTAATGATGTGGTGGTCATGCAGCTGTTTTCTATGAATCTAAATCTGTCTTTTAGTGTAATGATGTGGTGGTCATGTAGCTGTTTTCTATGAATCTAAATCTGTCTTTTAGTGTAATGATGTGGTGGTCATGTAGGTGTTTTCTGTGAATCCAAATCTGTCTTTTAGTGTAATGATGTGGTGGTCATGTAGCTGTTTTCTATGAATCTAAATCTGTCTTTTAGTGTAATGATGTGGTGGTCATGCAGCTGTTTTCTGTGAATCTAAATCTGTCTTTTAGTGTAATGATGTGGTGGTCATGTAGGTGTTTTCTATGAATCTAAATCTGTCTTTTAGTGTAATGATGTGGTGATCATGTAGCTGTTTTCTATGAATCTAAATCTGTCTTTTAGTGTAATGATGTGGTGGTCATGCAGCTGTTTTCTGTGAATCTAAATCTGTCTTTTAGTGTAATGATGTGGTGGTCATGTAGGTGTTTTCTATGAATCTAAATCTGTCTTTTAGTGTAATGATGTGGTGGTCATGTAGGTGTTTTCTATGAATCTAAATCTGTCTTTTAGTGTAATGATGTGGTGGTCATGTAGCTGTTTTCTATGAATCTAAATCTGTCTTTTAGTGTAATGATGTGGTGGTCATGTAGGTGTTTTCTATGAATCTAAATCTGTCTTTTAGTGTAATGATGTGGTGGTCATGTAGGTGTTTTCTATGAATCTAAATCTGTCTTTTAGTGTAATGATGTGGTGGTCATGCAGCTGTTTTCTATGAATCTAAATCTGTCTTTTAGTGTAATGATGTGGTGGTCATGTAGGTGTTTTCTATGAATCTAAATCTGTCTTTTAGTGTAATGATGTGGTGGTCATGTAGGTGTTTTCTATGAATCTAAATCTGTCTTTTAGTGTAATGATGTGGTGGTCATGTAGCTGTTTTCTGTGAATCTAAATCTGTCTTTTAGTGTAATGATGTGGTGGTCATGTAGCTGTTTTCTATGAATCTAAATCTGTCTTTTAGTGTAATGATGTGGTGGTCATGTAGGTGTTTTCTATGAATCTAAATCTGTCTTTTAGTGTAATGATGTGGTGGTCATGTAGGTGTTTTCTATGAATCTAAATCTGTCTTTTAGTGTAATGATGTGGTGATCATGTAGCTGTTTTCTATGAATCTAAATCTGTCTTTTAGTGTAATGATGTGGTGGTCATGTAGCTGTTTTCTATGAATCTAAATCTGTCTTTTAGTGTAATGATGTGGTGGTCATGTAGCTGTTTTCTATGAATCTAAATCTGTCTTTTAGTGTAATGATGTGGTGGTCATGTAGGTGTTTTCTATGAATCTAAATCTGTCTTTTAGTGTAATGATGTGGTGGTCATGTAGCTGTTTTCTGTGAATCTAAATCTGTCTTTTAGTGTAATGATGTGGTGGTCATGCAGCTGTTTTCTATGAATCCAAATCTGTCTTTTAGTGTAATGATGTGGTGGTCATGCAGCTGTTTTCTATGAATTTAAATCTGTCTTTTAGTGTAATGATGTGGTGGTCATGTAGGTGTTTTCTATGAATTTAAATCTGTCTTTTAGTGTAATGATGTGGTGGTCATGCAGCTGTTTTCTATGAATTTAAATCTGTCTTTTAGTGTAATGATGTAAAAAGCAGAAATATAATTTTAATATAAATTTTTTTATTTCTACTTTTAATTTTATTCATTAACTATTACCATATAATCATAGAAATTGTGAAATCTTAAATTTACATTTGTGTATAAATCATAAATGCTTAGAAATATAAGTGCAACATTATTTGGAAAATGTTGGAATAAACTCTAATTAATTCTACTTTTAAAGATTTTTTTTAAAATAAAAGTGGTTTTACATGAAATAGTTAGGGTAATATTTTAGCGTTAAAAAACCTTTGACAGAGATTGTGTCTCTTTATATATCTCCCTGAGATGGTAGACCTGTACTAACCATGACTTTTTAGTTATTTATGGGTTCTGTGGTAGTGAGTTTTCTTTTTCAGTATATAAACTATTTAATATGCCCTTGAGATAAAGCAAGAAACAGAAAAACCTGACATTTCAGACAAGTTGGGATGTACTTACACATTGTATAATCCACTTAATAATAGTTTTAAATGTTTTAGTGTAAGAAGGTTAACATATAAGGTGAAGATGTAAATTGTGTTGTGTTTAGTACAAGAAGGTGATATGTCAAAGCTTGTTGTATCATAGTAAAACATTTTAAAATGAAACTCCATTTGAGTTTTTACAGACTAATGAATACAGAAGCAGCAAACTTTACATTTTAAGCATGAAAATCTCTTCCCCCCTCCTCAGTGAATAAAAAAAAAAGGAAAAAAAGTTTTGCTTATTAATATTAAATAAATGCAACCTATTAGAAGTATGTAAAGATCTTAATATTCCAAGACAATATAACTGAAATATTGTTGAAAGTGGCATTAAGTACCATAAAAACCAAACATAATATTCCAAGAAGGACACCATTATAGAAAATAATCTAGTTAGACAGTGATTCTCTTGAAATATTGCTGAAATCTTTTCCCTTAAGGACAGAAATCACTGTATTATACTAGGATTAATATTGATTAGAAATCTAAAACTCTAGTCATTGTTTTTATTCAATTAATTTTTATTTATTGAGTGATAAACAGTCTGTTAATAACTTGTAATTTCATATGCTAAGATACTGCATAGAATGTCTTTTATTTTATTATTGTTAATAAATTAGATGATTGTCAGATCTTTTCTATTTTCTATTTATCCAGTGATTCACTAACATCTAACAACACCCTGTATAGGGTCATGTTACCTAACCTTTCATTCACAAACACCCTGTATAGGGTCATGTTACCTAACCTTTCATTCACAAACACCCTGTATAGGGTCATGTTACCTAACCTTTCATTCACAGTAGTGCTATTCAATAATACCTTTAGATTTAAAAGTCTTGGTGCTGATTGGTCATTTTGAATATGACCTTTGACATGACCTTATATTGAATATTATTATTAGTGGATCACCTGATAAGAGATTTTGAATAAGGTCAAAGAAAAATCTGATTTTAAGTAGATATTCATAGGCAGTATGAAATCCTGTCAGAGTTATAGTTCTGGTATAATGTAGCACAATTTTCAGGCAATATTTTTTTCTTTTTCAGTACTACAGCTCTCCAGACAGTTCTATGAAACAGAGCCAGAGGGAACAGAAAAGACGACCCAAGCCTAAAGATGGTACTTTACTTGTATGTGGAGTCTGTGGTGATAAGGCTCTGGGATATAACTTTGATGCCATTACATGTGAATCATGCAAGGCTTTCTTCAGAAGAAATGCTTTGAAAACAAAGGTACTCTTCATTAAGAAACTTGGTATTTATTATTTTTTTGTTAGTTAAAAATTCCTTTTTCCAATTTTACAAAATCAATTTCTACATGACATTTTAGAAGGCCATAGTCCATCATTATGTTCATTTAAGTGTACCTATACACTCAGTCTGTCACCATTAAGGCTTGTTCATTTGATACAACATTTTAAGAATTCATTGACTTACCAGTGACATGTGGAAAGTCAAGGGTATTCTCCAGTTACACAGGTTTCCTCCACAAATAAAACAGACTACCATTACTGAATGGATAAAAATCTACATGTATATTACAATTTAGGTGGCCATCTCTAGTCTTACTGTAGATTTTAAATATTGATGGTCATCTTTAGTATTACTGTAGAATTTATATAGCAGGGTTAGTGTTAAGGGTTGTTTAATGCCACTTTCTATAATATTTCAGTTATATTGTGGCTGTCAGTTTTATTGGTGCAGGAAACTGGAGTACCCGGAGAAAGGTAACTGATAAACTATATCACATTATATGCAACAAGTGCGCCTCGCCATGAGAAAGAATGAAATTAACCACTTTATTTAGTGTTGGATAGAAATCCAACAACAGCAGAAAAAAGCAGCCATGATCATGTCCATGACAGCTACCTTCAGAGAAAGCTATCTATCTCAGTAAACTGACAGTTTTAGAAAGAAATTGAGCATCTTAAGGTTATCATAAGTACATGTAATTCATCTTTGATCACAAAATTAATTACTGTGGTGTGTTGCTTCATTAAATCTAACTGACATATGTAATCTGACAAGTTTAGATCTACATAAATCTACACAATGGCAAACTGTCACTGCTCTAGTTTTGTCAATATTCTTGGCTGCATTTTTGTGTAATGTCATGAATGGAACACACCCACTTTTATCTATTACCTCTTCATTTGTAGAGAATGCCAGCAGGGTTTCTTAAGGACAGGCTTTCAATTTTTTATATTTCATATTAATGACATGACTATGCAAATATAAACAAAAGGAAAAATACTCAACAATGTATTTCCCTTGTGGTTGTTGGTATATCAGAAATATATGTCAGAAACTGTTGACTAGAAGACAGAGTCTGAAATCTGTGTCCATTCTTCCATTTGTTTTTCATACCACCAGGTTAAATCCAATGTACAATGTATAGCTCTTTTCTGTCGAGTGAAGCATTTTAATATTGAAGAGGCCCATGCCCCACACTCATTCACGACCAGACTTTACCAAGATAAAGTTTTAGTCATGGAAGTCCAACAGATATAGATATGATTTTAATAAAAAAAAATTAATAGAATCTGAAATCATCCTGCTTGTCACAAAATCCTTGAATATAATTGCATTGTCTGTCAATTTGAATGAAAACATATTGAAGCAGACCGGTTACTGTCAGAGTGGGATAAATATTAAGTATACAAATATATTAACTTAAGTGTTGGGGGAAAATAAAGCCAATACTTCATATAGTTCTAAGTGTAGTACCTGTCAACCTTGTACAATTCTTACTTATACATTATGTAATTGTGAATTTAACCGACTGTTCTGCTATGTATAACGATAAGATTTTATATACATTTTACAAGTGAATTGCTGGCATAATATCAAGGCAAGCTAGTACTTCTGGAATATAATATAAGAATTAAATGCCACTTGTGTAACAAAATTAATTTTGAAAATCAAATTGGTACTTGTAATAAACTCCTTGCCTGAAATTTATTGATATTTCAAAACCAAAATGTCATGTTTTTTTGGGGGTTTTTTGTTTTGCTTTTTTGACATTTTATATGAACATTTTCATTTTAAAAATTATCGTTGAATTTAATATATAATTTGACTGCAGGTTTTTGTTTTTGTTTTGTTTATTAAACATACGGTATAATTGACTGATATTGGTTTGGATGTTTTCCAGGTATTCACCTGCAGCTTTGATGGAAATTGTAAATTAGATACACATACGAGGAAGTTCTGTTCTGGATGCCGCTTAAAGAAATGCTTTGATATAGGGATGCGTAAGGATTGGATTCTTAGTAAGTTTTTAACCAATTACAATAGACAACAATAAAGAGAAAATGTACACCTCAAGTGGCTCAGAAATGCTTTGATAACTTGATAGGTATTAAAACATGAATTACGGTCAATTACAAAAAAAAACAGTTAACATTATTATAGAGTTTCTCATTGAATCGTAAATAGCAATAAAAAGAACCATCCAAAATATTTAGAATTCGGTAGAACACTCAAGATGAAGATTCCATTGATATCCTTTGTGAGCGTTGAATTAAGATGTAAGACCTGAAATCAATCTTTGTCTGTATAAAGATCTTTCTTGCTTGTCATAAAGTAATTTTTCTTTCACAAAGAATACTTCCTTAGTCTCCTTATTTTTCTTGTGTATTAGTATAAGTGGCAGAAAATGTCTGGTTTATAGAAACAAAATTAGATCAGGGTTGTTTCAGTAAATTTTTCTTCTGATCACTTGGTGCAGTTGTCTAATGAAGACAGAATTGTTCACACTTCATATCTACAGTATGGTCTTGTTTACAAACTTATTAATTCCACGTGTACCATTTTAGATTTTTCTAAAACAAAATAAAAAAGATGCAGAACTAATTCTGCATGCAAACTCCTTAAGCTATGCATGATAATTATACCTCAAAGGGTGGATACCTGGTGACGTATAATAATTATACCTCAGAGCACAGGCACTTGTTTCATTCAAAAAATGTATGCCCCCTCCTCTTCCTTACTTCAAGGTAAATATCTGCCCTTTTCCCCTTCCCCACTTCGCCTCAATATTTTTCGCTTATTTGTGATCCTTTCGCTGACCCAATTATATCGTTACACTCCCGAGATATTTCTCTTTTCGTCTGCCACATTTAAATATATCTACCAGGCCCCCCTCAGACAAATTGGACAAGAATAGTCAGTGAATGTGGCTTATTAAAAATTTCAGTCAATGAAACAGATACAACCACTTTCGGTTTGCACTGGATTTTTCATATGCATTCGGAATTCTCTAGACCGGCCATGTGTAACAATGCCACATGATCATCTCCTCTCAAATGTAAAGTAAGCCTTTAAAATACAGATAATTGTTCCAATGCAGATTATAAAAATATGTTCAACTCCAAATTACTGACATTTGATTTTTAAAGCACCTTTTTTTAAATTTTCTAAATCAATTTAAACCAGACCGGAAGTGGTTGTATCCGTTTCATTGACTGAAATTTTTAATAAGCCACATTCGCTAACTATTCTTGTCCAATTTGTCTGAGGGGGGCCCGGTAGATATATTTAAATGTGGCAGTCGAAAAGAGAAATATCTCGGGAGTGTAACGATATAATTGGGTCAGCGAAAGGATCACAAATAAGCGAAAAATATTGAGGCGAAGTGGGGAAGGGGAAAAGGTCAGATATTTACCTTGAAGTAAGGAAGAGGAGGGGGCATATATTTTTTGAATGAAACAAGTGCCTGTGCCTCAGAGGGTGGATGCCTGGTGACATATAATAATTATACCTCAGAGGGTGGATGCCTGGTGACGTATAATAATTATACCTCAGAGGGTGGATGCCTGGTGACGTATAATAATTATACCTCAGAGGGTGGATACCTAGTGACATATAATTTGACTTTTTCCACAATTCTATGATTGATGCACAATGACAAATTTTAATATTTTAACATTAGGATCTTCAAGGAATTAGTCTTAAGATAAAGCATGATTAATGAAGGGTATCTTACTCTCAGATTATAGTTTATGACATTATGGTACTACAGTTAATACATATTGTCTGTTGTAACTGCATTTGTTAGAAAACAATTTTTTTTCTTTCCTACAAGGAATGAAACCAACAAAATATTAAGTCGCCATACAAAAAATAAATTGATTAATATTCACAGCTAGTTTACTAGTAAAATTGTATTATCTGTTAGAAACATTACGTAACATTTCTTTGAACGTAATTGTTGTACTTGACATTTTAGGGTTTAATGCTGGAATAATTTTCTCATTATAATTTCCAAAATAAACAGATTTCCATTTATTTCCAATATTGGACAAGGACTAGAAATATATTAAATATCATGTCATCATCTCCCTACTTAAGAAGCTGCATGTATTGTTAGGGTACTGCTGAAACCACTGAATTTAAATAAAATCTCATTTCTTGATTCCAGGATTGATTTCAGACTTTACTGTTTTTCTTTTCCAGAGTTATGTCCCTTGATTTGCTGAAAAATGCAAGTTCTGTTTTCTGTTCAATAACTTAAGTTAAACCATTTGAAATTAATACACAAGTAGTCCAGACTAGCCTTTTGATCAATTATCATTGTATATATGACCTGTAATACACAAGCAGGCCAGACTAGCCTTTTGATCAATTATCATTGTATATATGACCTGTAATACACAAGCAGGCCAGACTAGCCTTTTGATCAATTATCACTGTATATGACCTGTAATACACAAGCAGGCCAGACTAGCCTTTTGATCAATTATCATTGTATATGACCTGTAATACACAAGCAGGCCAGACTAGCCTTTTGATCAATTATCATTGTATATGACCTGTAATACACAAGCAGGCCAGACTAGCCTTTTGATCAATTATCATTGTATATGACCTGTAATACACAAGCAGGCCAGACTAGCCTTTTGATCAATTATCATTGTATATGACCTGTAATACACAAGCAGTCCAGACTAGCCTTTTGATCAATTATCATTGTATATGACCTGCTTAGGCTATTACCTCACTAGTCTTATTTTCAGGGGCTGTCGTGGTTGTGATCATATGGTAGTTGGATTTAAGACTACCTGTTCAATCAGTGCCTATCGCCACTAACGTTGTGAGTTTGAATCCTGTATAGGAGATGTGTGCTTGATACAACATTATGTGATAAAGTTTGTCAGTGACTGGCAACAGGTCGGTGGTTTTCTCTGGGAACTCCGGTTTCCTCCACCAATAAAACTGATTGCCACGATATAGCTGAAATATTGTTGAAAGTGCTGCTAAACACCATAAACCAAACTAACCAAGCCACTTATTTTTAGATATTACTAGAAATTTACTTATGGCAAAGAATTAAAATTCCAAAAATATTATTTTTCTCTTGCCAGACAAGATACAGGTATATTTTTTATGACGGCATAAAGTTTTTATTATTAAGTCTGTTTCTCAGCTACCATGCATTGAGGATCAATCAGTCATAAGTCACTTGATCTTTTCAACTGTTTATGATTGATTGATTGATTGATTGATTGATTGGTGTTTACGTCCAACAAGCAATTTTTCAGCTATATTCAGGACGAGAACATTTAAAAATTTAAGTGCCACGGGACTCGAAACAAGGAAAGGTGATGGGTAGGGACGGATAATTTAGCCAGTGCAACAGGTCTCCTATGGACCACTCATCATGAGCATAATGAGCTGTTACACTGGGTTCTTTAATGTGCGAAGAGGGTGGCAATCTCTCAACACAGGACCTCGGTTTTATTTACGTCTCATCCGAAGGACGGATTGGTTGTGAATTTATACATCCCGCACAACCGACGGACGCCCCTTCAAGCCGAAGAAGTTCTCGGTCCCATTTCTATACCCCAGGGTTCCCGCGGGGTTGACCCCTTTTAGAGGACTAGTGCCTCTTGGGAGGAGAAACCTGGTGCCTATTCTACCCCCAGCACACCCTCTGTTTATATATATTCTTCATTGACCTGGCTGGACAGTTGCACATGTGACATCTTCGTGTGTCCGCATATTTTTTTCTATTAGCAGTCATATTGAAATCAAAATAAAACAAAGGTTCATTCACAGCTGTTGTAAATTTATGCCATGTCACACAAGAATGAAGTAAAAAATCATTGTTAATTGTTTGATGTTATCAGCTTGGTTAGTATATCAAACAAACAAAAAATAAGGAAATTTGACCAGATTCATATTATTGCAGTATTTTGTATAAAAAAAAAATATTGATATACAAAAAATGTAGAATGTTTGGAGCAGAGGCTATTTGTATATCTGTCAATACCAGTACCTCTAGGGAGCTTTTCCTGGCAGAATCACCTTTAGGGAGCTTCTGGCAGAATAACCTCTAGGGAGCTTCTCCTGGCAGAATCACCTCTAGGGAGCTTCTCCTGGCAGAATCACCTCTAGGGAGCTTCTCATGGCAGAATCACCTCTAGGGAGCTTCTCTAGGAAGCTTCTCCTGGCAGAATCACCTCTAGGAAGCTTCTCCTGGCAGAATCACCTCTAGGGAGCTTCTCCTGGCAGAATCACCTCTAGGAAGCTTCTCCTGGCAGAATCACCTCTAGGAAGCTTCTCCTGGCAGAATCACCTCTAGGGAGCTTCTCCTGGCAGAATCACCTCTGGGAAGCTTCTCCTGCCAGAATCTTGATCCAATTGATTATTGTTTGGCGTAATGGTTTTTATACTCGTAAGGTTGTTTCTAGTTTGAAGATCTAATTTAATTTGAGATTCTTTTCCATTGATCACTGATTTGGATCTTACCTGTCTTTGAAATATTTTTTGCTTACATTCATAAAGAAAGCAAATATAAATACCACACATTAAATTTCAGAAAACAAGCCAAAATGTCCATACCTATATCTAGATTCAGCTATAACTATCTACCCCTAAGGCAGATAAACCTCACATTATATCAGTTGTTTACAATCATTTCTCAAATTTATTGTCTAAATTTATGAATGAATATCAATTAATTTAATATTATTCCTACTATACATTGAGACCCTGAGGACTATTTTGAAGTCGCTGATGAAATAGGCTTGTCTTATCTACCATGCGAGAAAGAACACTGTTATTTTACATATTGTTTTATTTCTCCCTTTAAAAACAAGTCTTTCTTCTATTTTGTCCATTATTAATATATGGATGCACAGCTGAATCTTCTGATCTCAGACTAAGATAAGTCAATTTCTAGGACAACTTGACATTAAATTATTGTCCTTGTTAAGGATAGGTAAAAAAAAACCAGAGAAATGTCCCCAAACACTGAGTTGATCGAACTGTTCTAAAATATTTTAGTTTATATTATGAATAATGGGAAATTAAGAATACTCTCTGTTCTTGGAATATACCATGGTTGGTTTGTCAGTGGAATATACCATGGTCGGTTTGTCAGTGGAATATACCATGGTCGGTTTATCAGTGGAATATACCATGGTCGGTTTGTCAGTGGAATATACCATGGTCAGTTTGTCAGTGGAATATACCATGGTCAGTTTGTCAGTGGAATATACCATGGTCGGTTTGTCAGTGGAATATACCATGGTTGGTTTGTCAGTGGAATATACCATGGTCGGTTTGTCAGTGGAATATACCATGGTCGGGGTTTGTCAGTTTGATTTTTTCTGTATTTTACAATTTGTTATTTTTTTCCACAGTTAAATTTCTATGAACATGCTTTACATTTTGAAAAAATTGTAAAAGAGACATTCATTAGTAAATTCTGCTATAGATAAAATATTAATAATACCTTACAAATGCTAAATAACTGTGGAATCTTTAAAAAAAAATACAGGTTTTCTGAAACCCAATTTACCATTTTGCTTAGTTGGTAGGTAGTCAAATTATTCGTTTTATTTCAAATACCTGGAAAATTATTACTTTAATGTGAGAAAAAAAACTAAGCTTAAAATAGAAATAGTTTAAGAAATTTCTTTTGTTCATATTTGAAAGAAGACATTTCCTTTTTTGTTGGACTTTATTTTTGGTGGAGTTGTACATATAGTGTAAATCAAGTTATAGTATGGTAAAATACTAGGCGGGTGGCCGGGTAAGACAGTAGTAACTTTGTGTAATCAACTCCTCTTACAGTTTACAACTAAATAGATTCAAACCTATACTTTAGTTTTTAGTGTGCATTAGAAATTTGAAGGATAGGGATAAACAATTTCTAGAGAATTATCACTATTTGTACTCGGTTATTTTTCGACAACATTTTCAGTAGATGGTTCTATTTTTAGGTGATGATCAACTTGCCAAGAGAAAAACAACTACCAAGAAAGAACAGCAGTCGTTCAACATGAAACAGACAAAACAGCGAAAGATGGAAGATTCTCCTGGTAGTACGGATGAAATAACATCAACATACATCTCAGAGGACTCCAGTAACAAAAGTCCCATGGATGACATGTCACCGCAGAAAAGTGATTATGAGGACGAAGATTATATTGTGCCATTGTGTGATGAATACAGGAAGGAAATAGATAACCTGGAGATACAGTATGCACAAGTCTTTGATTCTGGATATACAGAAGAACAAGTTCAAAAACTAACAGGTGACCCAAGATCTCCGGACGAGCTCTTCAATATGACAGACATATTCATACGCAGACTAATAAAATTTGCCAAGCATATTCCGGAATTCAGGAGTCTTCCCCAGGAAGACCAGATTCATTTATTAAAGGTAATTAATTGTTGTTTTCTGAGTTAATTAAGGTTTAAAAAGTTTTATGCATAAAATTAATTTTTTTTCTGATATTTGAAAGAAAATAATACTTTGTGTATCTACTTCCCACTTCAAAAATTGTTTGTTGGATTTCAGCAAAACCACTATGTTATTAAGGATGACCATATATAGGTATATTTCTTAGTAGCCAACTTTAGCTAATGTTAATACTCCATGATAACATTATATGACCTTTTAACAATGGCTTTGACTGGAACAATGTGCTGACAGGGGGTATTTGTAGCAGTGAAATGGTGCAAAAGTCTCTCGACCCCTAATGAACCCCAAAACATCATCGAAACCCCTTTTGGAATCTCTTCCAAAGATAAATTTGGTCAAGGGTTTCCCTAATATTTATTTTTTTATCATTTAGCAATGGAAATTGAAAAAAGTTTGAATTTTTGTTTCCATGGTAGCCATTTTGAACATTTAAAGCTCTCAAATATGTATATTTAGATTTAAGCAAACGGAAAGTTCAGGGTCTATGGGTCTCCATCCCTGTCCAGGGTCCAAGTTTAATGAGTGATTTTATTTTGCCTGACATCATAATGATACTTTCTATGTGTAGCTACCTTTGTAATATTTGAACTTTTAGATTTTAATTATTTACAGATACTTTTTGTACCCTACATGTGTATTGAAAGTATTTAATTTGAAGAGAAGTTTGATATTTATTTTTTGTTAGACAGACATTATGTAATTTAAGGCTTTCCTGTAGATGTGTTATTAGGTACAGTGTTTTCTATCTAATTGCATCATCACCATCCTCTGTCATGGATTCAATATTTTTGGATGGTAAAAGGGGGATTTTATGGGTTTAATCTAGTTCTAATAATAAAACCCTAAATGCTCGCTTACTCGCAAGGGTTATAACGGGATGCCATTACACGTAATGGAGCAGCCGCCGAGATTTTTTGCGCTCGCTTACAGAGCTTCTGACGCCTGCATTTATCAATAATAGGACATAATCTTTCCTTTTGTTCATTATTATAACAAGTTTGTATCACCTACCAGTATTTTAGAATGTAATTCCCACAAAATAAAAATCTCCTCTTTGAAAATTTTGAATTTCGTCATTTCCGGCCTCACTATTTGGATGTCGATACCATATTTGGCGATTTAGGCGTGAATGTTTACCAATCGTAACTACTCGGCCATTCTCGCTACACTGCAAATAACAGGGTAGCGAGAATGGCCGAGTAGTTACGATTGGAATGTTTACATCAGCTTGTAATAAGAAATACCATATTTAGAAAAGCTCCGCCTTCCGTAGTTTCCGGTTATGGAAAACGATCGATAAATTTGAACAAGGTTGTTGCTAACTTTGAAAAGCATATATTTCTCAGCCAAACCGATTTAACAAGGACTGGGATCATCAGTAATTGTTATAATGAAATGTTTGAAGCGTAAATAGTGAGTTTTTACGTTTCAACTGCAACTTTTTTTTTGCTCCATTTTGATGAATGGGACCGCGTTGTAGCTCTGCCGAGACACAAGTTTGTCACAGGAGCTACATTATTGCAGCTAGTTTAATCCACAAAAGTGGAAGAAAAACTCTGAGATAAGGCACGGGGAGGATTAGATCAAGGATATTTGATCAGTAGGCTTGGCCAAATGAACCAAAACTTGGTAGGAAGCATCTATCGAAGGTCCTCTATAAAGATTGCACATTTTGTCCCAATCCGTTAACAAACATGGCCGCCATAGGCAATTCTAGTTTGTGGTAGGTCGATTTCTAAAGATTTTCTCCTCTGAAACCACTTGGCCAAATGAACTGAGCCCTCACCCCACCCCCAGTCACAGTCCAGTCCAAATTGGGTTTTTTATTTTGATCATAATACACCCAAAGTTATTCCCCATAGACTTGTCATTCCTGATTTACTGAATTTTAAAAAAATAAAAACACACTCAGCCCACTGAGCCTCTAGTTATGTTTTATATATGGTAATTGTGTTGTGAAATAAAACAGCATTTAAATTTGTAAATTTTGAAATAGAAAATACATTTTATAATTGAAGTTGGACAATTTTGTTAAATCATCATTACTTTTAAATTGAGTACCTGGGAGTTTTATGACTCCTTCATAAATAAAAAAAAATTTGAAAAGAAAAACATTAAAATTAATGTTAAGAGTTTATTCAAAGAAATGCACCTTGAAGCAATTTGTTAGGTTTTCCACCTATTGTGTAGTATACACAAGAAAAAAAAAGTAAAAATGTAAATTTATCATAAAATCACTATTTGTATGACATGAATGAAAAATATGCAAGCATATAAATTATCAGAAATTGTCGACAAATAATATTTAATTCAAGCTCAAGTAATAAAATAGTGAGAAAGGTTTGGAAAGAAAAATTCACAGTTCAGGTCCATGATAGACATACTGAGGAAGTTTTGTCCATGATAAACATACTGAGGAAGTTTTGTCCATGATAATTTGCCACATTAATATGATTTATATTATACTAGTAATAGATTGAATCAAATTGGTACATAAATAGTCATTGGGTTGTCAGTTTCATTTTTTCTGGGGGCCGTGATCGTATGGTAGTTGGATTTACAACTACCTATGCAATCAGTGCCTATCACCATGGATGTCGAATCTCAATCAGGGCGAGGTGTGCAACATTATGTGATAAAGTTTGTCAGTGACTTGCGACAGGTCGGTTGTTTTCTCCAGGTCCTCCGGTTTCCTCCGCCACGATATAGCAGAATTATTGTTAAGAAAGTGGCGTTAAACACCATCAACCAAACAAACAAACATCATTTTTTCAGTGGAATAAAAATCAAAGTTGGATGACTTCATGTATGCTGTGTCCAGCATAGCCCTTTTTTATATATAATTGAGACATTTAAATATGAAAATCAATGACTTTTAACATCATGCATGAAATAGTTTTGACTTATGCTTGCTTAAAATTCTAATGAGAATAACAGTAACATTCCTTTCTGAGTTAGAGTTGAGGTTGAGAATTAGGGTTATGGATTTTGAATTCCACTTTCAACAATGTTTCAATTATATTATGATGATTAGTTTATAAGTGGAGGAAAGATGACCTGGAGAAAATCACCAACCTCCTGCAAGTTCCTGACAAACTTTGAAACATCAGATTGTACACTGTGGGAGCAATTCAAACTCAAGTCAAAAATGCTAAAACATTTCTTAGACCTTCATACTATTCCATATTTTTCAGGGCGGCATAATGGAAATTATGGTTTTGAGATCAGCAATGGGATTTGATTCACGTGCCATGCAGTGGAAAGTAAAATCTACTGCTGGGGCTGAGGAGAAAAGATTAGATCCTACAGTTATTCAGAAGAATTTAGGAACAGGCATGTATGTGGAACATGTGAAATTCATCCGCAGTCTTAATGAACTAACGCGAGCAAATAAAACGATAATGACTTTACTATTTGTAATTGAACTGTTCTCATCAGACCGACCAAACCTCATACACAAAGACTTAGTCTCCAAAGGACAGGAAAAATTCTCAACATGGCTTAGAGCGTATCTGGAATCACAAGTTCCTGTTGGCGAAGCTCGTAGTCTCTATCCTAAGCTGTTAATGAAGTTATTAGACGTGCGAAGTCTTGGTGAATCTAGTGCTCAGCTAGCATCACATCTTGATATTACAAGACTAGAACCATTACTTGTTGAAGTATTCAATTTACAAAAATAGTGCAGTTATCATGTATATAAAATAAAAATAATTGTATAAATAATTATCTATGGGAAATTTGAGATGTATATGTCGGTATTTTTAGTATCGTTTCATGTTTATTATGTGTTTTACGAGCTCAATTTTTTTTTTTTTTATTTTTTTTTTTTTACCAGTTCAACAATGGAGAAGTTTATTTTGTGGCATATATGTTTTCATATCAGTGATATATCATACAAAGTCAGTGGCAGCAAGACATTCAAGGAATAGTTTCTGCCTATAGTATTATTATCACAAATTATTGTTCTTCAGAAACCCTGATGAGCCTCTTGATCTCGTATGATAGGTATAAACAGACTGAAATCTATTTTTAGATCTAGTGTGGTAAAACTTTGTTTGTAAGTGCTAATATTAATAAGCTTGAAAATTAAATTTTCAGTTTGATTTGTAATGTAAATGTTTTAGGTGTCACATATAAAGAATTATGGACAAGTCTTGACAGCAAAATTTAAACTAATTTGCTCATTTAAGTAAATTAAATAATTGTATCACACTGAATTTTTTTCGACACATGTGTAAAATTTTGTTGTTGAAATAATTTTTGACAAAAATATTTGAAAATACTCCTTGATCTACAAATAGTAAACATTGTTTTCTGGTATATTGTAGTGTGAGCTTTTGGAATTAATCAAAAGGAAAATGGGAAAAGTTATAATGTATGAAATATTTTTAAAAAATGGAATTGGAGATTATTTTGTACAACTTTTAAGTATTTCATGAGGCATGAATGAGCTTCAAATTCAGCAATATCTTTTTTAGCATCTTCATCATAATGTACCGTATGAGCAAAAAAAACTCAGGAAAAATGTAATACCTCTTAACCTATGCATTCATAATCATATATTACTTTGGCTGGGTTAAGAAGGAGAAATTTACAATAAGAAAAACAACATTACATACTTCAATAAAAAGAATTTTGATTTCTAAATTTACTTATAGTCAACATACCTAATTTTTTTTTTAATCATAATTAATGTATCAATTAGTCATGAGAGGTCAACACAGTTTTCTATGAAAGCATGTTTTTTGTGTATTCTAAAATATAGTATTGATGTAAATGTGTCGTGTATTTCCTATAGAGAGTTAAGATATACATAGTGTATTAAGCCTCGTCTATTTTTCTGTAATTTTGGTCACAGTTTAGTTCTACTATGGTCTTGTTACATCACCACCCTGTTTATAACTGTAGAGATATTGTTTTAGTTTTTACAAGTTGGTATTTTTACGTGATTGTATGTTATTGTATATTTGTGTGCAGATGTTCATCAGCTTAACATTATTAGAAAATACTAGCAGTAATTTACAATGTTAGGCTCTGTAGGGAATAGATTTACATTCTTCAAGGTTTTAGATTCTAAGGTCAACAACATATATATCTGAAAATGACCAGAAGGTCCATTGTTAATACTTTAAGTTGTCTATCAATTCTTCAAGTGGCTGGTTAGATATTTCCTGTCTTTTAAGAAGCTTATATGGTTTATACAGGAAAATCTCTTCTTTATATAAATTGTAGCCAATTTTAAATATCTTATGTATAAAGTAAATGTAAATAATGTAATGCTATGATCATTCTGAACTATTTTTTCTATAGTCTTTGATTGAAATAATTACTTAAAAAGAGCACTGCAAGAAATGTCTTTAAAAAAATCTACATGGCTAATCCCCCTTATATATTTATTAAAAAATTACATAGAATAAGAAAGTTAAGTGCAGAATAGGGTGTAATTTTAATGATGGTGGCTAATATAGTAAATGGGATTTGAGATAAGTAAGAAAGAATGTTCAGTTAAAAATAAGTTCACAACTTCATATGTTAAATGAGAAAGCTACCTATGTTATATAGATACAAAACTCAGTCAAGGGATTTGAGATAAGTAGAAAAGAATGTCTAGCTTAAAATATGTTCACAACTTCAAATAACCCTGGTTAAATGAGAAAGCTACCTATTTTATATACAAATGTAGATACAAAACTTAGTCAATGGAGATTTATAATTGATTTGTACATGCGGCTCTTATACTTTATAATTATTTATATAAGGTAAATAGGGTTTATTATTTGGGAAAATTGTTTTTCTCCTGAGAAAATATTGTGTTCAAATGGTCCAAACTTAGGTCTATTTTCTATATCTTTATAGAACGACCTCGTACTTAAAAACTAAAAGAGATTTAAAATATTTTTATTTGTATTAAATTTAAATTCAGACATGATTTTTTTTTAATTTCTTTGTTCTTGTAATAATGGTCATTAATATTTTTTTTTTAATATTATAGTGTTTTTAACAACATATTTGGTAATTACAATTTTTGCATAAATATGATGTAATGAGGAATCCATATAATTTTACATTTTACGGTTATAATCCATTTTCTTTCCTATTTTGAATAATTTTATGGGATGATTAATGTACATTTTAAAACTTTTTGCATGCATTTTTTTTTGTCTTATCAGACATGAACTTGTGTACCAATCAAGCTTACTCATAATATTGTAATGCAAATAAAATTACACATTATGGCAGCTTATTAGTGATGACAAAAAATATATCATCTGATTTGGACATTTACTTTTAATGGCTTTTTTTGTCAATATTTTCTTTTATGGTGGTTTAATTTGAAAGCTTTTGATGTGCAACAGTGAATGCAATATCAGAGCTATCAGGTTAATGGGGAGAGATATAAAAAGATACCGGGTAACCTTGTTTCATCAATGTGAATAATATCAATAGATGATCTGAAAAATAAAGAGGAATTTTGTTTGTATTCTCAAGGTAGTTTTCACTGACATTTTTTTGTTTTTAGTTTAGAAAAACTTATAACAGGTGGAAGTGAATTGTTTCTGAAGCAGAAATAAAATATCATATTTATTTGATGACAAAAACGGCTTATAATTTTCTTAATTTCACTTTGATCATGTGATAGTATTTTGTAACTTTTTAGAAATCAAATTAAATAATCTGAAATTTGTTTAAAAATTCTCTAAATATTATTCAATGTTTACAATCATTTTAATTATGATAATGAATTTAGTTTCTAATAAAACACATAAAAGATCTTGATATAATTGTAAATACAGACTTGAAATGTCTTTAAACTTCTTGGATTTGTACATATGATAATATTTACACATAAAATGAGTTTTAAATTCTCAAAATTAATGGAATTTTTGCATTTATAGAGCCAGTTCGATAATATAATTTTGCTCATGAAATGGGTGGTCAAGATATATACATGTATTAAATAGTGAAATTGAGGAGAAGAACATGTATTATGTTTGTTGTGATTTATATATTTGATCTTGAGATGATCTGTATTCAGGAGGTTTCATCATATTTCAATAAATTTTACAAATCCCCAAAAAATGTTGAACAAGATTTTGCATATTAGCTTTCACGTTTATGAGGGATAAAAACGACCCATATAAGGCCCCGTACATTGATAGAGATTTCCTGTTTTTATACTAGAAAATAATTCTGTTCAAAGTTCACATTTTTAGATACAAAAAGTGCATATACATTTTTTTTTTAAAGACCAGAATTTGAAAAAAAAAAAAAAAAAACAGTGTCAAGAAAATAAATATATGGAGATGTAACCCAATTAAAAAAACAGTTCTGTAAAACAAATACTAGGTCAGTAGAGAAATTGATAATACATTTGATAGAATGAGCAATACCTGAATGTTGAAAGCTTGTTTTGTTGGGGAAATATATATGAATTATATAATATAAAGTCTTGTATTGTAATGTTGAGTTTATTACTTCTTTATATGATATTGATCCCAGTAACTTGAGTTATCATGTTTAGAAATCTCTAGCTAGCCTTTGTATCATTTAAAATCAAAATTTGAAACCAAGTATAGAGAACAATAATAAATTATGCTTAGAAGAAAGAAGTTTTTGTGAAATAAAACTATTTATTGAGGGCATGTGCCAAGGTTTTGTAATTAAGGTTGTTATTATGCATTGAAGAGTTTAAAAAGATAGGAAAATCGATGGCTGAAAACATGAAACTTGTTAACAGAGAAATATACAAGTATTGATTTCTGTAGTTTCTGCATTGAATTTAGCATCTTGTTTAGGTAACCAATAACTTACCCTTTGTTTCTTAATAATTCAGAGGATAACATTAAATTCATGGTGTATCTTTGACCTAATATATCCAGATTCTGTTAGATAAGGCTGCTTTTTTCTTTCTCTTTTTTTTTTGTATAATTTAGTAGGAAGATCATATCAAAAAGAAAATCTAAAAAGAAGATTCTAGAAAAAAATAAGTATCCTGTTACATCATCTGGAACTGTTTTTATTATAGAAAGTTGTTAACGAAAATAATCTGGTAAAGAAATATTGTTCATACTAGACCCAATACTGAGCTACAAGTTACGAGGACTAGATTAAATTGGCATAGCTATAAACATTCAGACCTACAAGTCTCTGGACTAGAACAAGCTGGCTTTACTTTAGTCATGCTGAACCTAAAAGTCCATGAACTAGAGAACCAATTGGAAAACCAGTTAAGCATTCTTGCTCCCATAGACTTTTAAATTATTTGTCTTTCCAACCTTTTCACTTTGAGTCTACCTGAAACGTTATTTCAGAGATGTGTCATTCACACTAAATTTTATATCTATATTTTGTTTATACTTAGCTGTCAAATTCCCATTATATCATACAGAAGTTTCTTTCTTCTTTTTTTGTTTTTTTTTTGTTTTTTTTTAATAAATATGATATATATGAATAAAAATCAGGATTAAGAATAATATGTAAGGCTTTATTCCATTAACAAATACAAAAAAATAACTGGTGTTAATTTAGAACAGAACACTAGGTAATAAACATGAATTAATACTTGTTTGTTATATGAATCCTCTATCTGCCATCTTACACCATCTACAATAAACAAAAACAAAGTATATATAGTTTGACGTTTTTTTTTTCTTTATTCTTTTGTATACAAATTCTTATTTCTATGACGGAAATTAGGATTTGGCATTGACCAATCAATAACAATGCGATATTTACGTCATACTGTATGTAATTGTCGGGTTATTAAATTTAGCAAGGATTGGTATGGGGGACAATTGGCGTCATAATTCTATATGTTAGTACACTGTGCGAAAAGGTAATTATAAGTATTATTGATTTTTTCAGAGAGAAAAAGAAAACAATAGGACAGTTTTCAGATTAAGAACAATGCTGAAAGCAAAGATATATACTTTTGTACTGGTGTTTTTATCATAGTCATGTTGAATGGAAAAACAACATAGAAATACAACAACTAAATGATTAAAGCGTTTTATTTAATGGTACCAAGACATCTATTGTTGAGATTTTTTTTTTTTTTTTTTTTTCAATTCAAATATTTTATTGAATAAAGTGCATAAATTTAATTTTACAATATCCAATGGGATTGCACATCAGGCATAGCCTATGGAGATTATAAGACATCCAGTCCACTTCTTTAGGTTATTCAAAAACAGCCTCGTGTTAAAGAACATCTCCAGCAATAATTAAATTTTAACAATAAAACAAGAGCATTTACACTCTATCTGATGTAGACTTTTTAAATAATGAGCAGTTTTTTTATTCCATACATAGGCCAGTACATTGTTGTATTTCCTACAGTAATGTTGTTTTTTAAACAGAGTGTTGTACTCTAAG
The DNA here is from genome assembly GCA_963680875.1 of Bathymodiolus brooksi. Taxonomy (NCBI): domain Eukaryota; kingdom Metazoa; phylum Mollusca; class Bivalvia; order Mytilida; family Modiolidae; genus Bathymodiolus; species Bathymodiolus brooksi. The sequence goes on along the minus strand of OY804577.1, from coordinate 14,937,874 downwards.
GGAGATAAGTCATATACTCCTGAAATTGTATACAAAAAACATGTATGAAAAAATAAATCATGATAACTGCATGAATGAAATATGCTATCAGTTTTTAAATTCTTTTTTATTATAGAATAGGTTGCATATTTAATCTTCTGTAAAAAATATTTTTTAGAAAGAAAAACAATGTTATTTTATAAGGTATTTGGTCTTATCACAAATATATAAATATTGTGTTTCTTGTACAGCACGACGCAGTATGTAAAATCATGCATGCCTCTTATAGATCCTATGAACGAGATGTTTTTAATACAATATCTTTCTGTTATCTGTGTAGCAAGTTTTAATATGGTATCATTCTTTTATCCATATGTCAAATGCATATTATTATTTTTGACATCACCATTACTCATCTTATAGTTGATTTTAAATGTAGAATAATGAGGGGAAAAGAATGATGTTAAGAAGAATGTGGTATGTGTAGAAAGTTTCCAAGGAGTTTTAATTAAAATGGTTATAAAATGAAAAGAAATCATAAAAAAGTAGATTTTTGAATGAGAATAATACAAATAGTGATGATTTGAGTGTAAAGCTATGGTGATCATTATTACCGGTGATTCATAAATAGATTCCATGGGATAGTGGAAGGTTGGATTGCACATGAAAACAAAATGTTCTTCTTGTTCCAGTAATTAAAACTGATATTATTTGCATAAATAAGATTTTTTCTGTAAGCAAAGAAATTAATTATATTGGTGAAAATTTCAATATATAATATTGTAGATATGTTTTCACTTATGTGCACATCTGCAAGAAGGCCTTCCTTTATTTTTCAGAATTATGTTTTTTATGTTCTATTTTTACATAATCCATCCTCATACTTGCACACATAGTAGTTACTACACTTATTTGTTTTGTATAGTACATATGTACTTATTCTTATATGTGATTAAAATACTGTGACACCAAGAGTTTTAACAGGGCACCAGTTTTCCTGGTACCAGTAATAGTAATAAAAAAAAAAATCACAAAATATTTCCACTCTTTCAGTTCTGACAGTTACAAAGTAATTGTAGATTGTAGAGTAGATATATATATACATGTAAATTGTTATTTAATTTTGATTGTAAGTTTGCCAACATATCAAATCTTAATTGTGCTTTGAAGTTACTTGACTGTTACTTACAACTATGTCTTGTTAAGTTGGCTTCTCCTAATAAGTAATAGAAAGGCCAAATAAGAAAACAATAATAACAATATATTTCACCAGACCATTATTTTTTTTTAGGTTGGGGTGTTTAAAAAAAATTACCTTTAGTCCAATTAGTATGCAAATATGCAAGGCACTATGTCTGATTTTCCTAATTCATTTTCAATTTTTGACTGGTTCATTGTCAGTTCAGTCTAAATAGAATTATCCAAGAATTTTTTGGAATATATATACCCCATGCCTTTATTAAAAACTTGTCTGGTTATATCAATGCTGAAATAAAAGGATTCCTCAAATTTTTTATTTGTCTGCAAAAAAAGGTTATGAGTCTGTCTTCATCGTCTGTATGTTTCCAAGGGCTTCATGTAGTATTCCAGGGGATTTCTTTGACTAGTTATGGTTTTCGAGTTAAACTTGATTGCACTAGAACTGGTGCAGGAGGATGCCCTTGTTGACTTGTGGTTGTATTATACTGCACCCTACTTGTGAAATTAGGAAAACTGGTGCTATGTGAACTCAATTAGTTCACAGTTTAAACAAATAAATTATTTGTAAGTTAATATGATAATTATATGATTGAATAACATGTGAGATGAGTTATCACATTTTGTGTTTTAGTAAATAACACATCATGATGTTACATTTGTTCTCAAGTGTAAATAAAGTTACATGTTACACTTTCTTTTACTTCACTTACTTTGCCTCACATCACTCACAATTTTAAATGTTTTGGCAGAGATGATGATTTCAGTGCATTTCATCTTAATGAATGAAATATGAAGAAAATTATGTTTGTTTTGAACAATGTAGGGTACAAAAGGATGTTGGTAAAATATTGTGAGTACTGCTTTAAACTTTATCAAGGTACCAGATTGATTCTTATTAGATGGTTTGGTTTATGGTGTTTAATACCACTTTCAACAATATTTCAATTGTATCTTGGTGGTCAGTTTTATTGGTGGTGTAAACCTGAGAATACCACCCACCTGTACACCAATCATGAACAGGGTTCGAACTCACAACAGGTGATAGGCACTGATTATACAAGTAGTTATAAATATAATCCAACTACCATACGACCACCACCTCACTTGCCTGAGACAATTGTATCAATATCTTAGCAAGCTATTGGTATTATGTATTTAGCTTCTACTTCTAACAATTACCTTGCTATTATTTTGTTAATATTAACACCCTATTTGTCAGAAATAATTTGTTATTTGTTGATAATAAGGTGCTATTTTCAAAAGTTAGCATGACATTATCAAAGATTAAAATAACCTGTTAATGTGTAAACAAAGTGGGCTACAAATAGTATAGCATGTAGATTTGTCAGTGTTCTAAGGTGATTAAACATTTGTCTTCTGAACAAAGGAACAAGGTTGCGGATTGATTAAAGGGATTCAAATTTCTCTTTGTCGTGTCCCACTGTCGTCAAAGAGCTCCGGCCGGAATTGATCTGTCATCTTCCGGTACAAGTCAATTGGGCATGCTTGACATACAGGCGACGACAAAAAGTAAGTATTATGATCATATAGTATTATTATATCTTGAATCCAGAAGATGTCGTTATCGGTCGATTATTTTTGCTTGTTTTACCTATATATTACTGTAGTTATCTTCATCGATTACTCAGATATAGATAAAATGATGGACATAAACAATGAAAAATGCTAATAATGAGATTGAAATCATCAAATAAAGCTATAAAAAGTAGTTTATATGTGTAATTAAAGTACACAAACCCTTTGTAATGCTTATTTACATGATAATTTGCACTGGTGTGCCACCATGAATAGTTTTAGACTTACTACAGTAAAAAACACAATGCTTATTTACGTACATTCATTCCGGCTCTGTCAGCCACTACTTTCCGGTTGGGTCGCAAAAATTGTGTTTCAGCAGAACCGGTTTTGACTGTAAAAAATTGAAAGAATAGCGAAAACAGCTCAATATCACAATTATGTTTCCTATTTGTAATTTATTTAAGGTTCATTATAACACTTGTCAAGGGTATGTTCGACTTGCAAATTGATAAAAGGAAAGAAAGAAAAATGTCTTCAATGAATAAAAGTTGTGAAAAAAAAAACAACAGCACAGTCAAAATATTTTACATGTGGATGTTTTGTATAACATTAAAAAGAAGAAAAACAAAACGGTTTGTGCAAAATTGGCATTCACCAATTCACCTTCGACAGAATGGTCATGATTTTGTATAGAACTTATAATTCGTTTTCTTTATTTGCTATGCAGTTGAATTATTGCAATATTCAAAGAGTGTTTGATCAAAAGTAGGAACTCTCACTGTTTATATAGATATCAAGTAACTCTTATTGTTTTGGATTAATTTTTGTTTTCAAATAATATATTGAAGGACAATAAGAAATTTTGATTAAAAAAATTAATACAAATTAAATAAAAATAGGGAACCGCATCGGTAGCGTAATGGTTAGCATGCTCGCCTCGATTGCGATAGATCGTGGGTACGAGCCGCGGTCTTGTCAAACAAAAGAATATAAAATTGGTATTTGTTGCTTCTCCGCTAAGAACGAAGCATTAAGGAGAAAGAGGAAAGACTGGTTGGCTCGGAATCAGAATAATGTGTCTGAGTGGAGCGACATATCTACCCAATGACTGTTGTTAGCTCACCTAGAAACAGTAACAGGATTTATGCTTATAAGCTAATAAACTTATAAGCGCAGACTTCACAGAGGACACAATCAAAAATGATGAGAACAACGCTTGTTTCTGCTCTTTTTAGACAATTTGACAGTTTCTTTGGGGCGATAGATACAATATACGTACATTGTCGGAAAATATATAATTCATTTCCACTCGCTGCGAAACAGGTAAGAAAAACTCGTCAAAACTCGTATATATAAATTTTATATTTTCGACAATATATATATTGTCTATTTTTTTTCTCCCTTGTTTCACTCCTCAGAAAATATTTTTTTATTAACTAAAATAATGTAATATAAATAAGACTCGACACAGTGTAGGGTTGTGCGTTCGTTACAAGATCGCATAGCATTTATTATAAATATATATCAACATAACAAATTCAATTCAGTTTGTCATTTCTATTCCCCCCCCCCCAAAAATGCAAAATATATACCAGTGATTGAAATTCTTTTGGCATTAATATTGGTGGATGGGCGGTGGACTATAACATCCAAAGAACGAACTTTTGTCGTATTACAACTTGTAACGAACGTTGCATTAATAGAGTACGCCTAACATTTTCTTTGTATACAAACTGCCAAAATCGTCCGTGCGGAAAGGAATTCAATACTGCAGCCTTTGTTAATTTGCTTATCTGTAATGTTAATGTAAACATTATACTGTGAAGAAACTTAAATATCGTATCCATGAAGTTATTTCCACAGGGTGACTTACTTCGTTATCAACGAGTATAAAATTAAAATAGTGCGTTATAAAAAGAATCTCCCACTACTCAATTGATGCCCCTGGACAGCTACTTAAAGTGAGTGTAGCGTATTGAGCACCAACCGTGATGTCAGTGCCACAAAAAGCATTAAAAAAAATCAAATGTTCGCGACAGTAGCAATTTAACATAGAAACAACGATTTTTTTATTGTACAAAGTAGCTGAAATTAGCAGCCATGGCGAATATTCATACTATGGATCAGTATTTATCGCCTTTGAGATATTTCCTAATCATAACTATTGTTAAATTGCAATATAATGCTCAATAACAATAAGATCAGTGGTATTTACATACTGACAAACCCGGTCATTTATAAATGACCCAACCGGTTTGTATACATGTTAACATTTTGACCAAGCCGGATTTCAAAAACATCTGTTGACATCATGTTTTAGGGTATAACTAGTTACTAATTGACTTTTCATCAACAAAATAGTATTTTTAAGTAAAATCAATCGTTCATCAATATTTTTTTCTTTTTGGGCAACATTTAATTCATTCGTAAATGCAAGATATAGCGATATTTCAGTTGATTGTAATGATTTTGAAGCCGGATTCCTTATAATTTATAGAAAAATCTAATTTTACACTGCAAAAATAAATGATATTTGGAGAAAAAATGAAATTAATAATAATAACAATCATAAAGCATCATAATTCAAAACATTATATACACAGTATATTTATAAATACATGTACTTACCATAATTATCCGTGTCTGCTTTAAAAATACCTCTTTAAAATATCCCGGATGTTGACCAAACATTTTCGATCGGAGCTCTTTGACGACAGTGTGTCCGATAACGATGTCCATCATCACAAAATAAAAACCAGAAACTTGATCAATTAAACAGCCACCCAATCGTTCCACGTTGACAATGCAAGAAGAGATTTATAACCACACTGACAACATGTTTGAACCCAAAATTATAAACCCAGTTGACGGGCCGTGGTTATTCGTAGTTAAAAAGAAGGATGGTCTTTAAGGGTTTGTGTCTATTACATGCAAGTAATGATCTGTACAATAAAAAATGAACATCCTTTGCCAAGAATTGATGATTCATTGGAACTCCTGGGAGGGAATTCATACTTTTCAACACTAGATATCTGCTCTTGGTATTGGCAAGTTGAGACAGGCAACCCGAAAACTGCCTTTGCTACTAGACATGGACTCCAATTTCGAACCATGCCATTTTGGGTTGCGTCAGCACCGCCAACCTTGAACGGCTTATGAACAATGTCCTTGCAGGTCTTTAATGGGACATATGATTTCAAATAGAATCCTGTCGTATTGACACCAGAAAGATGTCCTTTTTCCCAAGAACAGTAAGGGATTGGAATCTGCTGCCACCAGACATTGTGGAGCTGGACACACCTGAAGCCTTTAAGGCCAGGATTGTGTCCATTTAGCCGCCAGGCAGTCCCAACATATATATACATTTGTAGTTAACTTTTAATTGTAAATAAGCCCCATTAAATCATTATCCCACACACTTGATTAGTTCAACTAAAAATGCGCAGTCCAAAGTCATTGCATAATTTTCAACATGATGAAGGAGACAATTACATGGCAGAAACAGAAACTATGCCTCGATGACACCTTCGAAAAAATTGTAACACATTTACAAATGGCTTTTACAAGATTAGAAACCACAGGTCTAAAAACTAAAACCAAAGAAACGTAATTTGTTTGCAATAGAAGTTGCATTTCTAGGGCATGTTTTTCTCTGAAACCGGGGTAGCTGCCAACCCTGATAAAGTAAAATGCATTCAAGAGTGACCGGTACCCGATATGTTACAATACCCAATGACGATCAGATTTGGGAATATGTGGATACTATAAGCGCTACATACAAAACTTTTACGAAATAGCAACATGTCTTCATTGACCTATGGGAGTCAGGAATCCTTTCAAAGATGTAAAGAGACGCTAACGAAGTACCCAATTTTAGTCCTGCAGATTTGTCAAAAACTTTCATTTTGGATACCACTAACAGCAATAACACATTAGGTGTGGTTTGATAACAAATGATTGGTGGGGAGGAAAGAGTCATAGCTATGGAAGTCGAAGCAATTTCTCTATGGGGGTTCATAATTAGTACGGGCAACTGTTATAGAGTCAGCTTGCGCGCTAATTAGAAGTCCTCATTCAATACAATATGACAATAAAACACTGATCATGTAAACAACGTAAAAATGCTGGGTAGCTAGTTAACTTGTACCACTGTCAACTCGTACCATGTCAAATCGTACCAAAATTTGCAAATTCGTACCATCGTCAACTCGTACCAATGCAAACTCAGGAAAATACTACATAGTCAGTGACATCACAAGTAAAGACTTGGTTAAAATCAATCCAAGTAATTCTGAACTTGTACCACTTACAAAAAGACACAGCGATTTTAGTTTGTGTATGGACACAGAAGAGATCAAACAAACAACAGAAACTAAACACCTGGGAATAAAAAGAAACAATAAGAACAATATTGATATCGAAGATAGAATAAAACTGGCAAGGAGAACAATTTACGCACTTCTAGGACCCGGCCTTCACGCAAGAAGAGGAATGTCACCCGTTGTAGCCTATAAACTGTGGAAAACTTATGTCATACCACGAGCTTTATATGGCATTGGTCATGAACCATACTGCTTCTGACATTATCCAATTAGAGAAACTTCAGCGGAAAATATGTAGACAAATTCAGGGACTACCCGATAGAGTGGCAAATGTCGCAACATACAGTTTACTTGGAGTGGAACCAATTGAAGCCGTAATTGACAAACTCATCCTGATATTCTTTGGAAGCATCCTACAAAACAAAGACACTATAGAATTTAGAATTATAGAGAGACAGATCAGTAGGGACAAACCAAATGGCAAAAGTTTTGCATCATTATTCTATGACAAGCTCAGAAAGTACAAACTTCCAGATTTAATGGACCTGATGGAAAATCCAATAGAAAAACATAAATGGAAAAAACTAGTCAAACAACATATAGAGATCTACTGGGAAGAAGCATGGATAGAAGAAAAACAAACAAAGTCAACTTTGAAATTCCTAAACTTGCAACATCCACTTTTTGGAAACTCGCATCAAGTCTGGAAAACAGTGCCAAAAAACAGCATGGAAGTAAAAAAAAAAGCAGAGGTAAAAGCGAGATTACTGACAGGAACGTATATGCTCAAAGAGAAAAAAGCGAAATTTAGTAGGAATACGGATACTCCGCTCTGTGAACAATGTTGTGAAGAAACAGAAGACGTTAAGCACTTCTTACTGATTTGTCCTACTCTCAATGACATAAGAGAAGAACACCTATATACGCTCAAATACTACCTAAACAACATCCAGGAAAGAGCTTATGAAGATATATGTGAAAACAAACAACTAATACAACTCATCCTTGACTCTTCTATGGACATACTAAAAGGCATAAAAAGAAACCATATAGACATTGAACAAATCACAAGGACACTTTGCTACTGTCTGCATGTGAAAAGAACCAGGCTCAGTGCAAAATAAGTGCTACGACATTATCAGTAAAAGAAAGAAGGACAAACTATTTTACCATTTTCATCCTGTATAAACTTTTTACCTGTACAAAATGGTGGAGGAAAACCGTGTGCCATATGTATATACTGAATTTGGTGAAGGTGTGACTGTACAGTTAAACAAATATTTTATTTTCATAAATTTGATCCGGTTGGGAGTGCTCCTGAGATAGGAGGAAAATAACAGTAACAGTAACTACTAAGTAGAAAGCAATTCCGACCAATTAACGAATGGCAATGTTCGTGTGATGCTTTTGAAAGAATATTCAAATAAATTGTGCTTTTGAAAGTGTGTTAAAATTAGCAATTACATTATTTTACGTATACTCAAAAGGATGAAGTTTAATAATAATTAATTAATTGGCTTTTAATATTTGCATTATTTTTTTTAATGACAGTTGAAAGCAGTTTCAAAATAATTATGATTAATTGATTTCTTTTGATCTTTATATTATCATTTAATTATGTGATCATATTTTCTTAAATCCTCTTTGAACTATAATTAAATTAACTAATTATCTATTTAATGAGATGATCGCCAAAGCCAACCCTTGCAGAGTTTTCAGTGATACGAGTTTACATTGGTACGAGTTGACTTCCTGTGGTACGAGTTGACTTTGGTACGAGTTTGCAATGGTACGAGTTGACCATAAGACAAATGCTGCCTCCCTTAGCAGAATCCCGTACAAGCAATGTGGTATTAAACCCGACTGAAACAAACCTCAATCTGTCGCCACTGGTATAAATGATAATGAACTAGGCTTCGATTTAATTTAATTGAAGGCCAGAGACAACACCTTACAAACTATTGTTGGATGGTTGAAAGGAGATAAAATGACACCTTAAGTTATTCGAAAGTAGGAAAATATAACTTCACAGTGGTCACATTGGAAGTTTCTAGAGATGATCGATGGTATTCCGTTCGAGAACATACCGACACCATTGAGAGAGACAAGCGGTTATTCCGATGAAAGAGAGGCGTACTAGATTCAACTTCTCACATGATCACAAAGCTGCGGGACACTTGATATAATTTAAACTAAACATATTTTATTAATTAATTAATTATAACATACCAGTAGTTTACAACATATGCATCAATTCTCTCTTTATAAATTAATTTAAAATATCCGAAAACAAGCTATAGCAACTTATATTAATTCGTTTCCCTGGAAATAAGTTATAGAACAAAATCTCGGTGTGTTTGGTTAGTTTCAACACCAGGAGAAGCGAAGAGAAGTGTTTCTGCAGAGAAATTGAAGGGAATATTAAGTGAATAAGTTGTATATTAAAACGTGAACAGTGGGGTAAGAAGAAAATAAAATATTTCCACACTGTCGGAACAGTTCCAAAATTTAATAGACAAATTATGGAAAGAGGCAAAATCGATACACCTACCACACATAGATACACCTACCACACATAGATACACCTATCGCACATAGATACACCTACCACACATAGATACATGACCTACCACACATAGATACACCTACCACACAGATACACCTACCACACATAAATACACCTACCACACATAGATACACCTACCACACATAGATACAACTACCACACATAGATACACCTATCGCACATAGATACACCTACCACACATAGATACATGACCTACCACACATAGATACACCTACCACACAGATACACCTACCACACATACACCTACCACACATAAATACACCTACCACACATAGATACACCTACCACACAGATACACCTACCACACATAGATACATGACCTACCACACATAGATACACCTACCACACATAGAAACACCTACCACACATAGAAACACCGACCACACATAGATACACCTACCACGGGGTCCGACCTATAATTCGACAGTCCGATAGTCCGACGGTCCGATAGTCCGATAGTCCGACAAATGCTTTATTTCTTTGAAAGTTAACACTATAACATGTGTAATATGGGGCCAGAAACCGAACCGTTTACTCACCAAAGAAAGGTCCAGAACATCGGAAACACGATATCAGAGACGGACAAACAATTGGCAGGGCCACACAAGAACTCAAAAAAACACATATATGAACAACACGGACTCCATGAAAACCTGGATCCAGTCGTGATGAACCGGTAGTGTAAGTATCCCGTATATTTTTTAGTAGCGACTACTTCAGTCTTTATTCAAGTAGCGTGTAGCCGAGTCCAGCCAAGAAAAGTCACTATTGAAAAGAAAGATGAAATAAATGAATACAAAAACAAAAAAAAATACAAAAAAAAAGGAAAAGACAAAAAGAAGAGCGTACCAGTGTCCCCCGCCCTTTATCATGGAATATTTATGCTAGAAAGCAATGTCGACACATCAATAGAGCTGGATACAATAATGTGTGCGAATTGATTGATTGCTTAAGGTCCAGCAAGCAATATTTCAGTCATATTCAGGATGAGAAAAGTTTGTAAACAAAAAATCAGAAGGAGGGGACTCTGGGATGGGTCAACATGGGCAACGACTTATAACACGGGAACTTGTTTTTCTGTCTCTTCCGACGACAAGTCGGTCCTATTTTTATTCCCCAAGCGCATATATAAAAAAAGCTACGATTGAAGTAATTGTCTCTAAGTGACCCCTTATATCACGGAAAGAAACAGCATCGGAATATGACAAAATAAACAACTTTGCCATGATACGCCCCCCCCCCCCCCCCCCCCCCCTTTGTGACAATTGAAGGTCAGTTTCTCAGCGTGATAACAGTAATTAATATGCTGCATTTTTTTAACCAATTAATTGTATATACCATATGAAAACTGGCGTTTTCCAAACTGACTAAAATCACACCTCTCACTTGCTCCCCCTTTTATCAATACAATGTATGTCACGACGTGACCTATCAGTAAAAGGGGGAACAAGTGAGAGATGTTATCGTACGAGGCGTGGACGGACGGACGAACAGTGGTATGCCATAATAAGCCCGTATTTTGACGGGCGTATAAAAATGAATGGCCCATATCCTGAAATTACGAATATATCATTTTTGGCCAAATTATTTTTCAAAACTTTCATCAGTTTAAAGCATTTGTCGGACTATCGGACTGTCGGACTATAGCTACGGCCCCACCTACCACACATAGATACACCTACCACACATAGATACATGACCTACCACACATAGATATACCTACCACACATAGATACACCTACCACACATAGATACACCTACCACACATAGATACACCTACCACACATAGATACACCTACCACACAGATACACCTACCACACATAGATACACCTACCACACATAGATACACCTACCACACACATACACCTACCACACATAGATACACGACCTACCACACATAGATACACCTACCACACATAGATACACCTACCACACACATACACCTACCACACATAGATACACCTACCACACATAGATACACCTACCACACACATACACCTACCACACATAGATACACCTACCACACACATACACCTACCACACATAGATACACCTACCACAAATAGATAAACATACCACACACATACACCTACCACACATAGATACACCTACCACACACATACACCTACCACACATAGATACACCTACCACACATAGATACACCTACCACACATAGATACACCTACCACACATGGATACACCTACCACACACATACACCTACCACACATAGATACACCTACCACACATAGATACACCTACCACACACATACACCTACCACACATAGATACACCTACCACACACATACACATACCACACATAGATACACCTACCACACATAGATACATCACCTACCACACATATATACACCTACCACACATAGATACATCACCTACCACACATATATACACCTACCACACATAGATACACCTACCACACATAGATACATGACCTACCACACATAGATACACCTACCACACATAGATACACATACCACACATAGATACACCTACCACACATAGATACATCTACCACACATACACCTACCACACATAGATACACCTACCACACATAGATACACCTACCACACATAGATACACCTACCACACATAGATACATCTACCACACATAGATACACCTACCACACATAGATACATCTACCACACATAGATACACCTACCACACACAGATACACCTACCACACATAGATACATGACCTACCACACATAGATACACCTACCACACATAGATTCATGACCTACCACACATAGATACACCTACCACACATAGATACACCTACCACACATAGATACATGACCTACCACACATAGATACACCTACCACACATAGATACATGACCTACCACACATAGATACACCTACCACACATCGATACACCTACCACACATAGATACACGACCTACCACACATAGATACACCACCTACCACACATAGATACACCTACCACACACATACACCTACCACACATAGATACACCTACCACACATGGATACACCTACCACACACATACACCTACCACACATAGATACACCTACCACACATAGATACACCTACCACACACATACACCTACCACACATAGATACACCTACCACACACATACACCTACCACACATAGATACACCTACCACACATAGATACACCTACCACACATAGATACATCACCTACCACACATAGATACACCACCTACCACACATAGATACACATACCACACATAGATACACCTACCACACATAGATACACCTACCACACATAGATTCATGACCTACCACACATAGATACACATACCACACACATACACCTACCACACATAGATACACCTACCACACATAGATACACCTACCACACATAGATACACCTACCACACACATACACCTACCACACATAGATACACCTACCACACATAGATACACCTACCACACACATACACCTACCACACATAGATACACCTACCACACACATACACCTACCACACATAGATACACCTACCACACATAGATACACCTACCACACATAGATACACCTACCACACATAGATACATCACCTACCATACATATATACACCTACCACATATAGATACATCACCTACCACACATATATACACCTACCACACATATATACACCTACCACACATAGATACATGACCTACCACACATAGATACACCTACCACACATAGATACACATACCACACATAGATACACCTACCACACATAGATACATGACCTACCACACATAGATACACCACCTACCACACATAAATACACCTACCACACATAGATACACCTACCACACATAGATACACATACCACACATAGATACATCTACCACACATAGATACACCTACCACACACATACACCTACCACACACATACACCTACCACATATAGATACACCTACCAGACATAGATACACCTACCACACACATACACCTACCACACATAGATACACCTACCACACATAGATACACCTACCACACACATACACCTACCACACATAGATACACCTACCACACATAGATACACCTACCACACACATACACCTACCACACATAGATACACCTACCACACATAGATACACCTACCACACATAGATACACCTACCACACATAGATACACCTACCACACATAGATACACCTACCACACATAGATACATCACCTACCACACATAGATACACCACCTACCACACATAGATACACATACCACACATAGATACACCTACCACACATAGATACACCTACCACACATAGATTCATGACCTACCACACATAGATACACATACCACACACATACACCTACCACACATAGATACACCTACCACACATAGATACACCTACCACACATAGATACACCTACCACACATAGATACACCTACCACACATAGATACACCTACCACACACATACACCTACCACACATAGATACACCTACCACACACATACACCTACCACACATAGATACACCTACCACACATAGATACACCTACCACACATAGATACACCTACCACACATAGATACATCACCTACCATACATATATACACCTACCACATATAGATACATCACCTACCACACATATATACACCTACCACACATATATACACCTACCACACATAGATACATGACCTACCACACATAGATACACCTACCACACATAGATACACATACCACACATAGATACACATACCACACATAGATACACCTACCACACATAGATACACCTACCACACATAGATACATGACCTACCACACATAGATACACCACCTACCACACATAAATACACCTACCACACATAGATACACCTACCACACATAGATACACATACCACACATAGATACATCTACCACACATAGATACACCTACCACACACATACACCTACCACACACATACACCTACCACACACATACACCTACCACATATAGATACACCTACCACACACATACACCTACCAGACATAGATACACCTACCACACACATACACCTACCACACATAGATACACCTACCACACATAGATACACCTACCACACACATACACCTACCACACATAGATACATGACCTACCACACATAGATACACCTACCACACATAGATACATGACCTACCACACATAGATACACCACCTACCACACATAGATACACCTACCACACATAGATACACCTACCACACATAGATACATGACCTACCACACATAGATACACATACCACACACATACACCTACCACACATAGATACACCTACCACACATAGATACACCTACCACACATAGATACACCTACCACACATAGATACACCTACCACACACATACACCTACCACACATAGATACACCTACCACACATAGATACACCTACCACACACATACACCTACCACACATAGATACACCTACCACACATAGATACACCTACCACACACATACACCTACCACACATAGATACACCTACCACACACATACACCTACCACACATGGATACACCTACCACACATAGATACACCTACCACACATAGATACATCACCTACCACACATATATACACCTACCACACATATATACACCTACCACACATATATACACCTACCACACATAGATACATGACCTACCACACATAGATACACCTACCACACATAGATACACATACCACACATAGATACACCTACCACACATAGATACACCTACCACACATAGATACATGACCTACCACACATAGATACACCACCTACCACACATAAATACACCTACCACACATAGATACACCTACCACACATAGATACACCTACCACACATAGATACACATACCACACATAGATACATCTACCACACATAGATACACCTACCACACACATACACCTACCACATATAGATACACCTACCACACACATACACCTACCACACATAGATACACCTACCACATACATACACCTACCACACATAGATACACCTACCACACACATACACCTACCACACATAGATACACCTACCACACATAGATACACCTACCACACACATACACCTACCACACATAGATACACCTACCACACATAGATACACCTACCACACATAGATACATCACCTACCACACATATATACACCTACCACACATAGATACATCACCTACCACACATATATACACCTACCACACATATATACACCTACCACACATAGATACATGACCTACCACACATAGATACACCACCTACCACACATAGATACACCTACCACACATAGATACACCTACCACACATAGATACACCTACCACACATAGATACACATACCACACATAGATACATCTACCACACATAGATACACCTACCACACACATACACCTACCACATATAGATACACCTACCACACACATACACCTACCACACATAGATACACCTACCACACATAGATACACCTACCACACATAGATACACCTACCACACACATACACCTACCACACATAGATACACCTAACACATACATACACCT
Source organism: Bathymodiolus brooksi (assembly GCA_963680875.1). Lineage (NCBI taxonomy): Eukaryota > Metazoa > Mollusca > Bivalvia > Mytilida > Modiolidae > Bathymodiolus > Bathymodiolus brooksi. Next base: position 14,921,758 of record OY804577.1, on the reverse strand, counting down.
ACCACACATAGATACACCTACCACACATAGATACACCTACCACACATAGATACATGACCTACCACACATAGATACACATACCACACATAGATACACCTACCACACATAGATACATCTACCACACATACACCTACCACACATAGATACACCTACCACACATAGATACACCTACCACACATAGATACATGACCTACCACACATAGATACACCTACCACACATAGATACATGACCTACCACACATAGATACACCTACCACACATAGATACACCTACCACACATAGATACATGACCTACCACACATAGATACACCACCTACCACACATAGATACACCTACCACACATAGATACACCTACCACACATAGATACACCTACCACACATAGATACACATACCACACATAGATACACCTACCACACACAGATACACCTACCACACATAGATACACCTACCACAGACATACACCTACCACACATAGATACACCTACCACACACATACACTTACCACACATAGATACACCTACCATACATAGATACACCTACCACACACATACACCTACCACACATAGATACACCTACCATACATAGATACACCTACCACACACATACACCTACCACACATAGATACACCTACCACACACATACACCTACCACACATAGATACACCTACTACACATAGATACACCTACCACACACATACACCTACCACACATAGATACACCTACCATACACATACACCTACCACACATAGATACACCTACCACACACATACACCTACCACACATAGATACACCTACCACACACATACACCTACCACACATAGATACACCTACCAGACACATACACCTACCACACATAGATACACCTACCACACATAGATACACCTACCACACATAGATACACCTACCACACATATATACACCTACCACACATAGATACACATACCACACATAGATACACCTACCACACATAGATACATGACCGTCCACTTTCCTGTCTTGGTACAGGCACTTTAGTAAAAAGTGGAACTAGATTTGTGGGCCCACACATCCTTGCGTAGTGAAATTATGCAGTCATGTATATATGTAAAACCCTTACATATAACCAGACGAACAGCGTTGTTATAAAACCGCTATAATCTTGCACATTATGTACATAATATATTCAATCTTTTTTTTTCTTCATTTCTTTTCTTTTTTTGGTAAATTTTCATTTTTTTTAACAGACAACACATTCATCACATCACATGCACAGAACAAGACAAACATATTACAAGTGTAAATGACAGTTATTGCTATTTGTGTGCTCAGCACATAACCACTTTTTTTCTGAAATCAATTGTAATTGTAATTACCACCCTAATCCCTCCAAACCATTATATATTTATAAATATATAAATTAATCTAAAAATTAAGTTTACAATGATCAGAAGGATTAAACTATTACAAATAGTTTATATAATTTGTTTCTGCTAAGGGTATAGAACAGCAATAACAATGCTAAATTACAGTAATTTCAGCCACTTATCCTCATGGTCTTTCAACTTATCATTAAAGATTGAACTTGATCTCTCCATTTTTCCCTACTTTTTAATTTTGCTTTAAGTACTTCTATTGTTGGCAAATTATTTGACCACTTACAGCAATGGATATAATATTTTGTGAATAGCATCACAAATTCGATGATATCGAATGGATATTCATTGACATTTGTAATACACACTATATTTGCCATATTTAACTCAGGAATATCAAAAAATTCTTCTAACCAGGACTGAGTTGCACAAACATCAATTAAAGTCAAGTCTCAATTAAACCTTAAGTGTAAATTAATTCTATGTACATTTCATGTAAATTTAAGTGTCAATTAAGTTTTAATTGACACTTAAATTTAACTAAGGTTTGTTTTAATCCGATTCCAAAACAGTTTTACTACAGGGCAAAGCCAGATATAATGAAGAATTGAGTCAGAGGCATTTCTACAAAAGTTACAAAGGTCCGAATTCTTTATCCCAATTTTAACCAATAATGTGTTTGTCGTTAAAGCTCTATGAAGAAGTTTGTACTGGAATTTTTTTAGATTCGAATCATTTGTGACAAGATATAAATTACAGAAGACGTCACTGAAATTAATATCTGTCTCCATATCTGATTTCCACATAGAAATGCCTTTTATTGTAAGTTTATTATATATTTCCTTTGATAAGCTCTTGGAATTTAGAATGGTGTTAATTAAATGGCTTTGATATTCTGCATTTGTTATGTTGGTTATTTTCTTACTTTTAATCATGGATATTAGACTAAAGTACTTCAAGAAGTTTAGTTTGCAATTAAACTGATTTTTTAATTCATCATAAGTTTTAAATTTATTTTCTTCATCTAAGATATCTTATGATATTATTATCAAACAATTCTTTGTAAAAAAGTGTTTTTCCTTCAATTTTTAGAGATGAATTATACCAAATAATACTGTCAACATTAAGAGGTATCTTTTCTTTTAATTTTAATTCAAAGAAAAATTTCAACAAATCTGTCCAAAATATATCTTTCATTGTTATGTTGTCAATATCAGATGTATTTAAATCACAATTAAAAATATAATTTTGATTAAATATGTGATATCGCAATTTTATAATATCCTTCCAAGAGCTTTCAAATGAACTATCCAACAGCTTTTTGACCCACTGAAATTTCACAGATTTGCTGTAAGTATATATATCAGTGATGTTTAAACCTCCTTGATTTGTCTTTTGTAAAATTACTTCCCTCTTTATTTTTGGCGGTTTATTATCCCACAGAAAATTGAAGATTAAGCTATCAATATCTTTAAGGTAGTTTTGTTCTGGATTTGGTAATACAGATAAGAGATATGCTAGCTGTGGTACAATTAAACTTTTTATAATTGTTACCTTTCCAAATAAAGTCGAGCTTCTTTTACACCACGACTGAATGATATTTTTTATTTTTACCTTTTTCTCATCATAATTTAACTTTATCAAGTCTTCATATTTCCCATTTGTTGGTATAGTGATTCCCAATATTTTTATTTTATCAACTAATTTTCATACCTGGTGAGAAATTATGTGTGTAAATTTCCATTCGAGATCGACCCAGTGGCGCTAATTCTGATTTATTATAATTAACTTTCAACCCACTAATTTTTGTAAAGTTATTTTATAAATTTACTGTATTGCGGACCAATTTTTCACTACCGTCTAATAAAATTTGTGTATCGTCTGCATATTGAGACAGTTTTATCTCTTTTCTTTTATAACAAAACTCTTTTATATCTTTTGTTTGCCTTATGGCTATTCCTAGAATTTCTGCACATAAAATAAATAAATAAATAAGGAGAGATCGGATATACTTGACGAACACCACGAGATACAGAAAAAAATTGTGTAGTCCATCTAGTATTTAATACACAGCTAGTTATGTCAGTGAAAAATACTTTTATCCATTGCTGAAATGATTCACCAAAATTAAAAAAGGAAAGACATTTTTTTTAAATTTCCAACTGATTGTATCAAATGCTTTCTCAAAGTCTATTGACAAAACAATACATGAAAGGTTCTCTTCCTCTGCAAGATCTATAACCTCTAGAAGACTTCTAATATTATCACCTATATATCGACCCTTTATAAAACCGGACTGATTTTTGTTTATAATTTTTATAAGATTATTTTTTAATCGTGTCGCAATACATTTTGTCATTATCTTATCGTCTGTATTTAGTAAAGATATAGGTCTCCAGTTTTTAAGAAATCTTATATCATTATTTTTGTTGGGTAATAATGTAATAATGCTTTGTTTTTGTGAAGTTGACATGTTTTCATTTTCATAACTATATGAAAACGAATCCATTACCAATTTTTTAATGTTTTTCCAAAATATTTTGTAAAATTCGTTCCTGGTGATTTTCCATTCTGCATTGATTTGATAGCTTTAACACATTCTTCCTCTGATATCATATCTTCACAAGATTCTTTTTCATTTTCATTTAATTTTGGAATTTCGGCATCATCCGGAAAAAAATTGTCAATTAAATGAACATTTAAATTATCTTCTGTTTCTTTATTTGAATAAAGTGAGCTCATTTAACACATCTGTAAACTTAGAGACTGTGTGCCCACTATCTGCAACTAGGGTTTGTATTGATTTATTAATATAGTTTCTTCTTTCTAAATTAAAGAAAAAAATTGAGTTACGTTCCCCTTCCCTCAGCCAACATGTTTTTGATCTAATTATAGCCCCCTCTGTTTTCTTTTCGAAGTATGTATTCAATCTTCGTGACACAGACATTATCATCTGTTCGCAAGTGACAGAATACGGCAGATTTGACAGAGCAACGAGGACATTTGGGTGAATCTACAATATTCTTATGGTAAATATGATGATTTTACTTTAAGCATATTTTATTGTCAAGCAATTATAGACAATGCACCAGACATAAGTTATAAACTTACGAGGTCTTGTGATGATTGTGATAACTGTGTTGCATCTATAGTCTTGGATGAAGGATCTGACCAAGTCTGTTTCAACATGATAATAAGTAGGTTTTGATGGTGTAGTAAATAAAAAAAGAATTGTAAGAGAATTCAATGAGAATCGTGTTGTAAACTCCATAAACGAACAGCTGAAGGAAGAACATAATTATTATATAGTACAGTTCTAGTTCTAATCCGGGGATTGAAAACTAGTGGTGCGTGTTATTTCTGTGGTTATTTTGAAGGTTTGGTACTAATACACTTAACGTATTGTGGTGTAAGATTATTTTACACTAACGTATTGCGGTGTAAGATTATTTTACACTAACGTATTACGGTGTAAGATTATTTTACACTAACGTATTGCGGTGTAAGATTATTTTTTATTTGATAAAATTGAACTATTTTGCACTTTTCTCTCTCATCCTGTTTTATTTTACAAGCTGGACACATTGGTATTAAAATACTTTAGGGAAGAATAAATATAAAGGTTTTACTGATCTGTAGTAAAGGGGTTAATTGGAATTACATTTTACATGTATATATTGGGTTGCCCCCATTTATAGCAGAAAGAAACGCTCTCTCATTAACAATAAAACTTAGAGTGGAGAGAATCTCATTTATATATATTGTGGAATAACGTCCTATTTCACAAAATGGTTATGTTTTAGTAATAAGCGATTATTACACTTAATGGACAGAAAGCCATCCGGTGCTTAATATGGAAAGCTTCCATTGTATAAAACATCCTAGTAAAGGGATTATTACAAGATATGGGGTTCACACAATGAGTCATTCGGACCAGAAAAGTCAGTTTGAATGTCATCTATTTGCTGACTGTGGTAGGTACCAAAACGGTCAAGTGATGCACACACGGATATAATACGCGCTTGTCCCAAGCAAGTACTGAGAGGCGAAATCACGCTAAGCATTCCGAAAGATACAGAAACTGATAGTAAAGTTATGCTAAGTTCAGGTAAGCAAAACACAGATAACTATATTATCAAATATCACCAAGCACAAGAGTCAGAAAATGCATCGAGTGTGGATAAACCAGACGAAGTCGATGTCATGGTAGAAGGTCGTCCAGTATGATATCATGATAATAATCACTCCATAAAGGAGGGGCAAGGGGAGCAGTGCGACAGCGGAGGTAGCAAAAGATACCGATTTGGCTCGAAGATAATGTAATGGATTACCTGGGTAGTCTTCTGTGAGAAATGTTAAATAGAGTCGTGAAACTGTTAATGGTAAAGGAGACAGGTAGTCTTCAGAGAGAAATGTTAAATAGAGTCGTGAAACTGTTAATGGTAAAGGAAACAGGTAGTCTTCAGTGAGAAATGTTAAATAGAGTCGTGAAACTGTTAATGGTAAAGGAGACAGGTAGTCTTCAGTGAGAAATGTTAAATAGAGTCGTGAAACTGTTAATGGTAAAGGAGACAGGTAGTCTTCAGTGAGAAATGTTAAATAGAGTCGTGAAACTGTTAATGGTAAAGGAGACAGGTAGTCTTCAGTGAGAAATGTTAAATAGAGTCGTGAAACTGTTAATGGTAAAGGAGACAGGTAGTCTTCAGTGAGAAATGTTAAATAGAGTCGTGAAACTGTTAATGGTAAAGGAGACAGGTAGTCTTCAGTGAGAAATGTTAAATAGAGTCGTGAAACTGTTAATGGTAAAGGAGACAGGTAGTCTTCAGTGAGAAATGTTAAATAGAGTCGTGAAACTGTTAATGGTAAAGGAGACAGGTAGTCTTCAGTGAGAAATGTTAAATAGAGTCGTGAAACTGTTAATGGTAAAGGAGACAGGTAGTCTTCAGTGAGAAATGTTAAATAGAGTCGTGAAACTGTTAATGGTAAAGGAGACAGGTAGTCTTCAGTGAGAAATGTTAAATAGAGTCGTGAAACTGTTAATGGTAAAGGAGACAGGTAGTCTTCAGTGAGAAATGTTAAATAGAGTCGTGAAACTGTTAATGGTAAAGGAGACAGGTAGTCTTCAGTGAGAAATGTTAAATAGAGTCGTGAAACTGTTAATGGTAAAGGAGACATGTATAGAAACTTGTATGTAGAGCTAATTTTGATGAATTTATAAGTTTTTGCTTGATTACATTCTTTATGAAATTTCCAGCATGCATTTTCAAACAGATTTGATTTAGCTCTTGTGATTTCCAACATAAAAGGATTCAAATTATGTCAAAAGGAATCAACGCCAAATTAGAACCTTTTTTTTTAAATTATTTCCAAGTCTGATTTATGTCCAGTTTTTCTATAGAATTCATCAGAAAAATTCTTGTATGGATTATTCCGCGACCCTTGTCGTCCGATTTAATGGATTTATCTCCTAATTGCTAAAGAAATTCCTTCCTGCATGATGCGTCCGTCCTTTTCTATTTGCAAATTGTGATCGCTTACATTTTTAAACCTGGAGAACTGTTTTGTCTCGAAGTTTGAATGATAATAGTTAAATTAATGTCTTATCCTCAGGTAGGAGAGAAAAAGTTATGTGCATGCAATAATTTTAATTTCAGGTTTAACTTCTCATTACATAATACAATTACTAGGTTATTTCGTTGATCGCATCTATCCCATTGAACTTGAAATAAAGGATACCACAGATACAGATAGGTTTGCTTCATGCCTTGGCCTACACCTCGAAGTTGACAGTGAGGAGTGGTTAAGAACGAAACAGATGGTTTCAATTTTCCCATTGTGAACTTTCCATTTATATGTATCAACAATCCAGCAGCATCTCCATATGGAGTATATATCTCTCAGTTGATACCATATTCCAGAGTTTGTGGCTTCTATCATGGTTTCCTTGATAGCGGGTTGCTGCCTACAAGGAAGCTACTGAACCAAGGGTTCCTCTTGGTTAAGTTGAAGTCATCACTTCGAAAGTTTTACGGTCGCCACCATGACTTGGTTAACCACTATGGAATATCTGTGTCACAAATGACCACGGATATGTTCTAATTGTCGAAAACACTTCATGGTCCTTTCCTCATTCATGACTTATCACCGGGTCTGTAACTAGACTAAAACGACGAGTGCCACTAATGGAGCAGGAACTGCTTACCCTTCCAGGAGCACCTGAGTTCACCCCTGGTTTCCAGTGGGGTTCATGTTACTCGATCTTTAGCTTTATGTGTATGTTTTGTAGATCGTTGTTTGTCCTTTTGTCCTTTTTCCTTTGGCTATTGTGTTGTCTATTCTTCTTCGATTTACGGATTCTGATTACCTCTTTGATATCTTCAAACTCTTCTGATGTGTGTTTATCGCAATTTTCAAACTATACCACGACTACCAGACTTGTTGGTAGGAGGGAAGACCGGGCATATGTATCGAACAGACCGGTGAATCACCAGTCTTGGATGGGTGTCTGGAAACAACAACACTTGATGTGAGCAACGGAGCTCGAACACACGTGAGTGGGGTTAGAACTGTGGTCAGAGGTCAACGACCTTAATCATTCGGCCACACATAACCCTCAATCCAGCTGAAGGTTTACTAGATATATAAGTACTAATAAGTAAATATATTATGCAGTTTGTACACGTAAATGTGCCTAAATATAGCCAGAAAAAAACCCAATAAAAATTCCATATATATGATATCTAGATAACACACGACTGATCACACTCCGATACTCCGCCCATCTAAACGAGATATCTAGAGGAAGAAGGTTGAAATCCTATTAATAGATTTATCCCATCAGCATTTCTGTGTCCGTCCAGAATCTAGATCTCAATCAACCTCTATTGTTAATTATGTGTTTTGAAGCGTGTTGTTGTGGTTGATTTTATTGTCGAACATTATTATGAAAAGAGAGTTTGAAGATACCAAAGGGGTAATCAGAATCCGAAAATTCCGTGGAGGACAGAAAACAAAATGGCCAAAAGAAAAATGGAAAAGGACAAACAACGATCTACAAAACACTACAAAGAAAACTAAACATCGAGCAACAAGAACTCACTAGAAACCGGGGTGAATATATGTGCTCCGGAAGAGTGAGCAGCTTCTGTTCTACTCGTGGCATCCGTCAGCAACAAGAACCACACTAGAAACCGGGGTGAATATATGTGTGCTCCGGAAGAGTGAGCAGCTTCTGTTCTACTCGTGGCATCCGTCAGCAACAAGAACCACACTAGAAACCGGGGTGAATATATGTGTGCTCCGGAAGAGTGAGCAGCTTCTGTTCTACTCGTGGCATCCGTCAGCAACAAGAACCCACTAGAAACCGGGGTGAATATATGTGTGCTCCGGAAGAGTGAGCAGCTTCTGTTCTACTCGTGGCATCCGTCGTGTTACTCTATTTACAAATCCGGTGATAAGTCATGAATAAAGAAAGGACCGGGAAGTGCTTTATACAAATAGAACATATCCGTGATGATTTATGACAGATATTCCTGTTAACCACGTCATGCTCTTTATTTTAAATAACACTTCGTGCGTTTCAATTTAGCTATCAAACAGAGACAGTAGATATATCTAACATGTACATTTCCTGAATGAAAATGTGTGGGCTTTCTTTGTATTTATTGCAATAAAACAGAGGTAGCTTTTCACTCCAGTGTCACAACCAGTTATTGACTATTGATGTCGTCTTTCGGTGAAATACGTACATATTGAAAATAAAGACAGTGATATTAGATATTGATCTGGTATATTATGTAATTATGAAAGATTGGCTCGTGCTGCAATAAATCTTAATTAAACTTGAAACACTTTATCGTTTCTATCTTGATTAATAAATTAGTGTACTTCTATGGCGTCTTTATGTATCAATCACTTAAACGAGATAACAAACAAAATCACGTTCCTAAATCACGCTCCTAAATCACGCACATTTTAACCATACTTTTTAATGACTTCTATCTACAAGTGTACTTGTTTGGAAAAATGTTGGATTAACATTCAAAATCTATGTATAAAACCTTTGGGTAAATCTTGTATCCATGGCAACTTTACATAAAAAAGTAACTACAGGACGAATTAGTGCAGGTCGCTCTAGATATACGGTTGGTTTATTTCTGAGAAACCTCAACAGTTCTTTGTGTATAAACAACATTCATCAATCGATACCTCTAATTTATTTATTTTTTTTCCAATTGAAACCATCATCTCATTAAAAGGAAATTTGTTCTCGTCGTAATTGGAGTCAAACTCACAAAATTCAATGTTGAAATCCACGTATGACAGAGATTCATAAAAATTAAAATACTATACAATTACAGCCATAGAGACGTTCAAACATTCGGACAATATTTTCAAATACTAACACTTGTTAATCAAGTTATTAACATCTACTGCTTGGCTGTGAACATTCACAGTAAACAATTAAAATAAAGAAACAATTAGATTCGGAGCACACAGAAGTAAACAGATGTATGGAAACAAGACAAAGACGCTTCAAACCAATAGTAGCTCAATACGTGCAAATAGAGATGTGACAATAGAGATATTAACAGAAAAGACCTGCAGATTTACCACTGTACCAAACTATCGTTATATTTGTTGGTGGTGCCTCTTCAAATATACATCTAGAACTTGTCTCCTTGTCTTTCTTTGTCACATCACAAATTTGTCAGTAAGGGTAATAACAAAATTACCGAACTCCGAACAATCTTACAAAGGGAAAGTCAAAACTCATAATTATATAAACAGACAAAATCAGTCAATAACCGGAAAACTGTGTAAACCGTAATGACCCTGACTTGGTACAGGCATTTCTAAAGAAATGGTGGGTTGAATCAGATTTTAAAGCACCAAACCTCCCCCTTTCATTACGGCTCAAAGTTCCCGGCTGTCACGATAACAGTATTTATAACAATACTTGGAACAAAACAGGTAAAACAGTTGTCAAAGCAGTACCAAACTCAGTGAAGTAAATGTCAAAGACACTTTTACGTCACACATTGATAAAAAAATATTTTTGAATTTTTGTTGACACCTTATCTTTATACATTTTCACTATATGAAAATCCATCGTTTATAATCTTTTCTGCAGAGACGGAATATATTTCGACAAGATCTTGGTATCGGAATATAAACTTTTTAAGAGATCGAATAAGGCGAATCTTTTTATAGCCCTGGTCCAGTAGCCTGTTTCTCAGATGAAGATGACGTTTCAAAGGAGACATGTTGACTTTGACGCATACAATAATGTAATAAAAAGAATTTCGAATCAGTTTGATTTCAAACTTATGAATCAAACAAATGTCTTTATGTCAAGAGATTACCCAACAGTAAACTCTAGTTAACATATATTGTGTATCGTCCACCAACTTTACTGGAGTATCTGAGTTTACCACTTCGGTTTTTAGTTGGGTCGCGTTGCCCTATCTTTGATTTTCTATGTAGCAATTTGTAGATCATTGTTTGTACTTTTTCCATTGACAATTGTATTTTCTGTCTATCCTGGATTTACGGGCTCTGATCACCCCTTTGGTACTTTCAAACTTTCCATACTCCAGTCACGGATAGATCTTTTTTAAGACGAACTTGATTTAGCTTTTGCTAGAAATAAGGAAGTTATTTTAATGAGGGAGTTTAACATAGATGCACAATATTTGCAACAAAATCTCGATAACTTGCAATATGGGAAGAAAAATTGAAAATTGCTTCCATCCAGACAAGTATAAATTCCTGTTTGTCACTCGAATTAAAAATCCGATGACATTTAACAACAACCTCCACGGTCATCATCCCGAGTCATTAGCAGAAGCCAAATATCTTAGTGTAGCTATCAGACAAGATACAAAATGGAAAAGCCATGCCAATAAAGTCTGCACGAAAGCCAATAAAGTGTTTGGCTTTCTACGTCGGAACTTCAACATAAGTTCAACCTCCGAAACAATCTACAAAACTCTACCGGTATTAATTAGACCATTATTTGAGTAAGCATTTTTTGCCTCTGACCGATACAATTAAGGCGAAATCGATCAACTCGAAAAAGTCTAAAGCAGGTCTTCTGCCAGGTTCGTCACCAACAGCCATTGAAACACATCTAATGTTGATGACATGACAGGGAAGGAAAAATTGTCTCTATGTCGTAAATCCGTGTGTTAAGTTTTTCCTGATAAAGGAATATGTCTCATTCAAAAAATTGACAAGAGTCGCTTGTAATGTTACCCTTATTTAATGTAAATTCATTAGGATAAAGTTGTTTAACAACAGTAAGACTATAAGGATTGTTTACAGTTAATATATCGTCTAAGTATAAAGTATCTACAGTTATAGTGGAATAAACTAATAAGTGAGTGCTTAGAAGGGTCTTTTTCAAGTTTAGCCATAAATCGAAATTCATAGCAGTATATAAACAAATCAACAATGAGGGGAGCACAATTCTTTCATTTTGGAATTCCAGCAATTTGACGAAACACTTCATTATCAAACACAAATAAAGTGTTGTCTAGCAAAATCAAAATATAATAAATCATGTCTTCAGAAATCCAATTACAGTATTTATCTCTTTTATCATCACTAAATTTAGCTCAAGTTATTATCAATACTTCCCCAGTCTGCTTTCTAGTAAGAGAATACTTTGTAATAGAGATTGTTTGGCTGCTGGAATATGATATCATGATATTTTATAGAGATTGTTTGGCTGCTGGAATATGATATCATGATATTTTATAGAGATTGTTTGGCTGCTGGAATATGATATCATGATATTTTATAGAGATTGTTTGGCTGCTGGAATATGATATCATGATATTTTATAGAGATTGTTTGGCTGCTGGAATATGATATCATGATATTTTATAGAGATTGTTTGGCTGGTGGAATATGATATCATAATATTTTAGAGAGATTGTTTGGCTGCTGGAATATGATATCATGATATTTTATAGAGATTGTTTGGCTGCTGGAATATGATATCATGATATTTTATAGAGATTGTTTGGCTGCTGGAATATGATATCATAATATTTTAGAGAGATTGTTTGGCTGCTGGAATATGATATCATGATATTTTATAGAGATTGTTTGGCTGCTGGAATATGATATCATGATATTTTATAGAGATTGCTTGGCTGCTGGAATATGATATCATGATATTTTAGAGAGATTGTTTGGCTGCTGGAATATGATATCATGATATTTTATAGAGATTGTTTGGCTGGTGGAATATGATATCATGATATTTTATAGAGATTGTTTGGCTGCTGGAATATGATATCATGATATTTTATAGAGATTGTTTGGCTGGTGGAATATGATATCATAATATTTTAGAGAGATTGTTTGGCTGCTGGAATATGATATCATGATATTTTATAGAGATTGTTTGGCTGGTGGAATATGATATCATAATATTTTATAGAGATTGTTTGGCTGCTGGAATATGATATCATGATATTTTATAGAGATTGTTTGGCTGCTGGAATATGATATCATGATATTTTATAGAGATTGTTTGGCTGGTGGAATATGATATCATGATATTTTATAGAGATTGTTTGGCTGCTGGAATATGATATCATGATATTTTATAGAGATTGTTTGGCTGGTGGAATATGATATCATAATATTTTAGAGAGATTGTTTGGCTGCTGGAATATGATATCATGATATTTTATAGAGATTGTTTGGCTGGTGGAATATGATATCATAATATTTTAGAGAGATTGTTTGGCTGCTGGAATATGATATCATGATATTTTATAGAGATTGTTTGGCTGCTGGAATATGATATCATGATATTTTATAGAGATTGTTTGGCTGGTGGAATATGATATCATAATATTTTAGAGAGATTGTTTGGCTGGTGGAATATGATATCATAATATTTTAGAGAGATTGTTTGGCTGCTGGAATATGATATCATAATATTTTAGAGAGATTGTTTGGCTGCTGGAATATGATATCATGATATTTTATAGAGATTGTTTGGCTGGTGGAATATGAGATCATGATATTTTATAGAGATTGTTTGGCTGCTGGAATATGATATCATGATATTTTATAGAGATTTTTTGGCTGCTGGAATATGATATCATGATATTTTAGAGAGATTGTTTGGGTGCTGGAATATGATATCATGATATTTTAGAGAGATTGTTTGGCTGCTGGAATATGATATCATGATATTTTATAGAGATTGTTTGGCTGCTGGAATATGATATTATGATATTTTATAGAGATTGTTTGGCTGCTGGAATATGATATCATGATATTTTATAGAGATTGTTTGGCTGCTGGAATATGATATCATGATATTTTATAGAGATTGTTTGGGTGCTGGAATATGATATCATGATATTTTATAGAGATTGTTTGGCTGCTGGAATATGATATCATAATATTTTAGAGAGATTGTTTGGCTGCTGGAATATGATATCATGATATTTTATAGAGATTGCTTGGCTGCTGGAATATGATATCATGATATTTTATAGAGATTGTTTGGCTGCTGGAATATGATATCATGATATTTTATAGAGATTGTTTGGCTGCTGGAATATGATATCATGATATTTTATAGAGATTGCTTGGCTGGTGGAATATGATATCATGATATTTTATAGAGATTGTTTGGCTGCTGGAATATGATATCATGATATTTTATAGAGATTGTTTGGCTGCTGGAATATGATATCATGATATTTTATAGAGATTGTTTGGCTGCTGGAATATGATATCATGATATTTTATAGAGATTGTTTGGCAGCTGGAATATGATATCATAATATTTTAGAGAGATTGTTTGGCTGCTGGAATATGATATCATGATATTTTATAGAGATTGTTTGGCTGCTGGAATATGATATCATGATATTTTAGAGAGATTGTTTGGCTGCTGGAATATGATATCATGATATTTTATAGAGATAGTTTGGCTGCTGGAATATGATATCATGATATTTTATAGAGATTGTTTGGCTGCTGGAATATGATATCATGATATTTTATAGAGATTGTTTGGCTGCTGGAATATGATATCATAATATTTTATAGAGATTGTTTGGGTGCTGGAATATGATATCATGATATTTTATAGAGATGGTTTGGGTGCTGGAATATGATATCATGATATTTTATAGAGATTGTTTGGGTGCTGGAATATGATATCATGATATTTTATAGAGATTGTCTGGCTGGTGGAATATGATATCATGATATTTTATAGAGATTGTTTGGCTGCTGGAATATGATATCATAATATTTTAGAGAGATTGTTTGGCTGGTGGAATATGATATCATGATATTTTATAGAGATTGTTTGGCTGCTGGAATATGATATCATGATATTTTATAGAGATTGTTTGGCTGCTGGAATATGATATCATGATATTTTATAGAGATTGTTTGGCTGCTGGAATATGATATCATGATATTTTAGAGAGATTGTTTGGCTGCTGGAATATGATATCATGATATTTTATAGAGATTGTTTGGCTGCTGGAATATGATATCATGATATTTTATAGAGATTGTTTGGCTGGTGGAATATGATATCATGATATTTTAGAGAGATTGTTTGGGTGCTGGAATATGATATCATGATATTTTATAGAGATTGTTTGGCTGCTGGAATATGATATCATGATATTTTATAGAGATTGTTTGGGTGCTGGAATATGATATCATGATATTTTATAGAGATTGTTTGGCTGCTGGAATATGATATTATGATATTTTATAGAGATTGTTTGGCTGCTGGAATATGATATCATGATATTTTATAGAGATTGTTTGGCTGCTGGAATATGATATCATGATATTTTATAGAGATTGTTTGGCTGGTGGAATATGATATCATGATATTTTAGAGAGATTGTTTGGGTGCTGGAATATGATATCATGATATTTTATAGAGATTGTTTGGCTGCTGGAATATGATATCATGATATTTTATAGAGATTGTTTGGGTGCTGGAATATGATATCATGATATTTTAGAGAGATTGTTTGGCTGCTGGAATATGATATCATGATATTTTATAGAGATTGTTTGGCTGCTGGAATATGATATTATGATATTTTAGAGAGATTGTTTGGCTGCTGGAATATGATATCATGATATTTTATAGAGATTGTTTGGCTGCTGGAATATGATATTATGATATTTTAGAGAGATTGTTTGGCTGCTGGAATATGATATCATGATATTTTATAGAGATTGTTTGGCTGCTGGAATATGATATCATGATATTTTATAGAGATTGTTTGGCTGCTGGAATATGATATTATGATATTTTATAGAGATTGTTTGGCTGCTGGAATATGATATCATGATATTTTATAGAGATTGTTTGGCTGCTGGAATATGATATTATGATATTTTATAGAGATTGTTTGGCTGCTGGAATATGATATCATGATATTTTATAGAGATTGTTTGGCTGCTGGAATATGATATCATGATATTTTATAGAGATTGTTTGGGTGCTGGAATATGATATCATGATATTTTAGAGAGATTGTTTGGCTGCTGGAATATGATATCATGATATTTTATTTAGAGATTGTTTGGCTGCTGGAATATGATATCATGATATTTTATAGAGATTGTTTGGCTGCTGGAATATGATATCATGATATTTTATTTAGAGATTGTTTGGCTGCTGGAATATGATATCATGATATTTTATTTAGAGATTGTTTGGCTGCTGGAATATGATATCATGATATTTTAGAGAGATTGTTTGGCTGCTGGAATATGATATCATGATATTTTATTTAGAGATTGTTTGGCTGCTGGAATATGATATCATGATATTTTATAGAGATTGTTTGGCTGCTGGAATATGATATCACGATATCTTAGAGTGAGTAATACCTCCACTTTCTGTTTATTAATGATGGAGTTTGGCATGTACAGTAGATCAAGATTGCGATTATTTATTTATTTATTTTTTGCGAGCAGGTTTTGGTGCATAGTGATGAGGTAGTGTAGTGTTTTGTAGATCATTGTTTGTTCTTTGTCCTTCTTCTTTTGACCATGGTATCGTCTGTCCTTCTTCTTTTGACCATGGTATCGTCTGTCCTTCTTCTTTTGACCATGGTATCGTCTGTCCTTCTTCTTTTGACCATGGTATCGTCTGTCCTTCTTCTTTTGACCATGGTATCGTCTGTCCTTCTTCGCTTTGAGGGTCGTCGTGGTCGCGATCGAATGATAATTGGATTTATAACTACCTATGCAATTAGTGCCTATCATCACTAAAGCTGTGAGTTCGAATCCCGCTCATGGCCAAGTGTCCTCGATACAACATTATGTGATAAAGTTTGTCAGTGACTTGCGACATGTCAGTGATTTTCTCCGGGTAATCCCGTTTCCGCCACTAATAAAACTGATCGCCACGATATACCGGTAACTAAAATATTGTTGAAAGTGGCGTTAAACACTATAACCCCCTTCTTCGAATTACGGCTTTGATTATCACTTAAATATCTTCAGACTTTTGATCATTCTGCTTTTTGTCGGCATATGACTGTCTTGCTACAGGAACCACACGGGTATCTTGATGAATATTGGACTGGCTCATTAGCTCTTGAGTTGACTAGAAGTAGACAGCAGTACTGATGCTATGTATTTTTACTACTGTGGTATGCAATGCAATTATTTTAATGCTACTTGAATAATATGCATCGTCGTTTTGATCTAATTTATGCACTAATGGAGACAGTGTCGAAGTTTGAAAAGCAAATATATTAGAACTGTTAAATATGTTTAGATACACATATGTCTTAGCTCCTTGGGCGACTCAATGGTATTGGGTTTATTTACTCAAAGTTTAGCCATGTTAGTATAATAATTGAAAAGCCAAGAGACATGAGAGCAAATCTTTCTGTTTAATGGAAGGTTATGAGACTAAAGTTTCATACAGGGTATTGAAAAGCCAAGAGACATGAGAGCAAATCTTTCTGTTTAATGGAAGGTTATGAGACTAAAGTTTCATACAGGGTATTGAAAAGCCAAGAGACATGAGAGCAAATCTTTCTGTTTAATGGAAGGTTATGAGACTAAAGTTTCATACAGGGTATTGAAAAGCCAAGAGACATGAGAGCAAATCTTTCTGTTTAATGGAAGGTTATGAGACTAAAGTTTCATACAGGGTATTGAAAAGCCAAGAGACATGAGAGCAAATCTTTCTGTTTAATGGAAGGTTATGAGACTAAAGTTTCATACAGGGTATTGAAAAGCCAAGAGACATGAGAGCAAATCTTTCTGTTTAATGGGAGGTTATGAGACTAAAGTTTCATACAGGGTATTGAAAAGCCAAGAGACATGAGAGCAAATCTTTCTGTTTAATGGAAGGTTATGAGACTAAAGTTTCATACAGGGTATTGAAAAGCCAAGAGACATGAGAGCAAATCTTTCTGTTTAATGGAAGGTTATGAGACTAAAGTTTCATACAGGGTATTGAAAAGCCAAGAGACATGAGAGCAAATCTTTCTGTTTAATGGAAGGTTATGAGACTAAAGTTTCATACAGGGTATTGAAAAGCCAAGAGACATGAGAGCAAATCTTTCTGTTTAATGGAAGGTTATGAGACTAAAGTTGAAAAGAGAAGTTTTAATATTGTGAATCCTCGGTTCATTTGTACTTTTTAATGGATACACTTGCATGGAATAGAATTAAATGTCTCTACCAAGTTCGTAAAGAATTATTATAATATGAATGAAATAACAACAATACGAGGAACCAAGAACAAAAATAAAAGGATATTGTAATGTCCATACATCCGCAGATACAATTCTTAATCTCGTTCGTGACCTCGCACAGATTTGGACTACATGATGTGCTGACTTGTTTATACTATGTGTTTTGAGCATTGAGTTGAAAAGCCACTTTGAGGATTAAACTGATCATCCTTCTGAATACAATGTAATACAAGCCAGCGGACTGGTACCCCACTGGTATTACAAATTATCAACTGAGTGAGTGTGTGATTGTTGATTAACGCGAACTGAGCTATTGTTCAGCTATATCACAGAGAGGGCAAGTTATGTCCGCTTTATACTAGATCAACTAGTGTTGTTGTATTTTTAAAGTAATAGACATGTATATTCTTAATTCTATTAAATTGTGTAAGTAGATACAACATAAAACAAATGCATATAATTCTTCAATCATTCTGTTGTTATTAATTACATCTATCAGTCATTGGTCGTCTGCTCTTTGTAAGAACAATGGTAAGGCTTGGTCAGTGAAATTGAATATAAGAATAAACCGCCTACTAGTTAATTAAAGTTGCAAATGAACCACTCCTGTAAATCATTATAAACGCTCAAAGCATAAAAGACAACGGCTAGTGAACAAAGAAGCTCTATGTCACCATCTTATTAACACCCTGTTGATGAAATCGATTCAAAAATAAATGTCAATGCAGAAATTGTTTGCTGGAATTTCCATTTATGCAATGACTTCAATTTTATGGTCATGAAAATCGAGTTGATCTAGAAATTTCCAAAGAAAGAAAAGTTTGAAGATACCAAAGGGGTAATCAGAATTCGTAAGTCGAAGGAGGACATACAACACAATGGTCAAATGAAAACAGGACAAAGAGACAAACAACGATCTACAAAACACTACACAGAAAACTAAAGATCGAGCCCCACTAAAAACCGGGGGTGAACCCAAGTGCCCCGGAAGGGACAGTAGTTTCTGCTCCACTAGTGACACCCGTTGTATTACTGTTAAACTACACGAACATCATCTGACATGGAAATCGTGTTGTACACCAGTATGCTTAAATAAATACAAAACAAATAAATAAAACATGAACCCCCGTACATAACAAATAGAAGTAAAAACGAACCAAGCATCGTTATTAGCGGACATCAAAATACGGAGCTAAAAACGTGAAGACATGTAATTTGATAACATTAAACAACACGAACCCCACTAAGACAAATAAGCAAACAGGGGCGAACTCATGTGCTCCGGAAGGGTAAGCAGTTGCTGCTTAACTAGTGGCACTCGTCGTGTTACTTTAGTTACATACTCGGTGATAAGTCATGAATGCGGAAAGGACCGGGAAGTAAAGTAAAGGTAAACCAAATCATGGTGGCGACCGTAAAGCTTTCGAAGTGCTGGCTTCAACTTAACCAAATATTTCCACATGGTTATTATATCCAAATATGGATAATTTTTCATGATTTGCATACATGGGAAAGGTAATCTCGCAATAAATGTATAATGACAAAGATATCAAACATGTCGTCTGTTTTTCATGAGTTTTAGAATGATTTAATCAGAAGTTAAAATTCAAATTAATAGTTTGTAAGTTGAACAAATGTTTAGATTTCTACGTTGACATGGGTGCCATTGACCTTGTCGACAAAATCAAGTTTTTTTTATTATAAATGTAATAATAGAATCGTTGCTATCTGTACGATTGGACTATATTTGGTATTGTTTTCTAATCTTTATTTGTTATAATTAGTCATTGTTAATTGTAATATAATTGTGGACTTAATTGACTCGGATTCTTTAATTGCTGGGAAATTTGAATTTGTCTAGAAACAATTTACTATTTCGTACAAACGGTTGTCTCCATGATTATCTAGGCTTGACTTCCTTGAAGTCTTTTAAGTAGTGTATGGAAAATTATGGAATTATGTCTTAGATTTTATCGACAATACATGACTTGCGTCAGGAAGACATACATATCTAGATCGTATTAACTGTATACGCAGCTGTTTCTCTATGAACTCATTTGACCATCGACTATCTCGACAATCTAATTAAAATATGATATTTGTTTGCTTTGGTATTGTTTTATGTCTGACGATCGATTAAAACTCTTAACAGCATCCTGTATATATCGGGTCATGTACATGTAGCGTTTTATTATTATTCGGAAGGTTTCTATCCCTTCATAGAATCGCTTTACTGTAAAATACCTAGATATTGTAAGCTCGTCGTTGGCTGGTTGTTCAGCAATCATTCATATACAGGTTTTATCTGTCATTTTATGAGTAGCGTTCAAAAAGCGTATCATAAATATGTGTTGCGACGGACGCCATCTTGAAGTTTCAGTTGATGCAAAATCAGTTCATTGGCTATTATATCTTTTAATACTATATCGATTACTATGTGAAGCAACTTAAATAGGAGGCCAATATAGGTTTCGAATGTTTAAAAAAAAAAACACCTCAAAGTAGAAAAAAAACAATCTAATGAGTTTTCATGTAGTTTTTTTAATCAAGTAACAATTTACCCCTGTACATGGGTTCGTGGCATCTTGAGATATAATATCACACATTTTCGACTTAACTGCACTTTTTAAAGTGTGATTTGAAATTCATATGCAGATTTTTTTTTTAGAAAATATCACCATTCGGAAGTCATATACTATATACTGCATCCGTAATTAATAGACGAAGAAATATTTTCGTGCAAAGAGATGACCCGACTGTGAAAGCAGTAGAGATGCTTTAAAAACTAAAATTTGTCTAGATCAATCAGACGAAAGGTTCACAATTGATTTTTGAAAAAAGAGACGAATAGGATACAAACCAAAGGAAAACAAAATAACAAACTCTGAGATGACGCACTCCCACAAATAAACGGGACTGAGACCATGTGCTCCGAAAGGTGATTCGCCTTATTCGATCTCTTAAAAAGTTTATATTCCGATACTTGTCGAAATATATTCCGTCTCTGCAGAGACGATGATAAACGATGCATTTTCATATAGTGAAAATGTATAAAGATAAGGAAGTCAACAAAAATGTCAAAAATACTTTTTTATCAATGTGTGACGTAAAATTGTTTTTGACATTTGCTTCACTGGGTTTGGTACTGCTTTGACAACTATTTTACCTATTTTGTTCCAAATATTGTTATAAATACTGTAATAGTGACAACCGGAACCTTTGAGCCGTAATGAAAGTGGGAGGTTTGGCGCTTTAAAATCTGATTCAACCCACCATTTCTTTAGAAATGCCTGTACCAAGTCAGGGTCATTACGGTTTTCACAGTTTTCCGGTTGTTGACTGATTTTGTCTGTTTATATACTTATGAGTTTTGACTTTCCCTTTGTAAGATTGTTCGGAGTTCGGTAATTTTGTTATTACCCTTATTTAGACAAAATTTACAAAAAGATGCAAAAAATGTACAACTAATTCACAAAACATTGAAGTGAATAAGGAATACTTAATTTCGACAAGCATCATAGGGTTTGGGTTACTACTATCAGATACATATCATATTCAGGGGGTTCAGTAGTGGTCGTGATCATATGGTAATTGGATTTACAACTACCTATGCAATCAGTGCCTATCACCACTAACGTTGTTGGTTCGAATCATGTTCCATGTACTCGATACATTATGTGATAAAGTTTGTCAGTGACTTGCGACAGGTCGTTGGTTTACTCCAGGTACTCCTGTTTCCTCCACCAATAAAACTGACCGCCATGATATAACTGATATGTTGTTGAAAGTGGCGTTAAACATCATAACACACATATCATATTCAGGTCGAATATAAGAAATGCGTTACCATATATTTTGTACCTGTATTTCTTACGTCAGATAAAATGTCTCTAACCGTCTTTTCCACGCTATTTAATAACTAAACGGGATATAAAGTACTTGATTAATTAATGTGCACCAAGAACAAACATTTGCCGCATTTTTAATACGATGGTTGCCACATGTGGAGCAGGAACTGCTTTCCTTTCTGGAGCACCTGAATGAACTTCTGTTTAAGTGGGGTTCGTGTCCCTCAATCGTAAGTTTTCTGTGTAGTATTTTGTCTACCACTGTCTTTTTTGTCACTTTTCATTTCTCCATTGTAATCTCTTATTACCCTTTCCTATTAGCCCTTTGGTATCAGCAAACTTTTCATACAGTACGTATAGAATTCATGATGTTGCTAGACAATCAGACCTTTCATGAGTTGAACATTATCACATTAACTATACATGTACCATCTTCATCAGAAATGGAAACAAAAAAGTGTATTTGCTAATACAAAAAAAAACACGACACGATTACTATCAGGATGTAACCTAATTGGAGTTCTCATTATACTTCTTAAAATTATGCCGATGACATTATTATCCTTCCTTTTGTACGAAATCTGGTGTAACGTCGGATATTGAAAAAACGGAGTGACACCTTATTTCACAATGGTAATATGACGGAGACAATATGTCTGCCACTAACAGACACAATGATCGTCACTTTTAATTGTTCGATTACGAATCTTTTTCTTCATAGATCGTACTTTTCCTGCTTTGAGTAGCTAGTACGACAAAAGAAATCCCTTATAAGAGGATTTATTTGGCAGATGAAACCTCTAGTAGTAAACTATTAGCGATGCAAACACCTCGAATCCAGGGTACGCTGTAATATCACTACGTATTCATGGTTGTATGTTAAATCATACATTAACAGTAGATATCATCTTCCTGAGAAATTATATCCAATGAGTACTTGCCAAAGCAAAAGAGTACGTAAGATTAATATGTAATATAAAACGTGTATCTCTGCATCCTGGTTAGTGGGTTTGAAGTCTAATTAGTGACTTCCGAATGGTGGCATACTTTCTGCAACACAAAGTACATTGTGAAACACATTTTAGAAAGTACAGTTTCAATAGTACACAACCTGCACGAAAATATACATAGGTTATGCATGCCCTAAGCGCACACAATCTAATTATAAGTACACGTAGACTGCAGTTGGGTCTATTTTATTTTTACAGGCGATCACATTTCGAATGATCAATCAGCGAAAAAAACGGCATTGACAGCATAGCTAATGTATGGAAAATATGACTGTGTGGCATGACGGGACCCAGTCTGATGTTGTTAGATGTTAATTGATCGTCATGTAAATATCACACATACATCTAATTTAAATTCGATAGGGAAAGACTAACATTGTATTCTACGAGGCAAATAGAATAACGTTCATGCATAAACAAAATATTTTTAAGAAGTTGAAGGTTATTGCTCAATGGGTATGCATATATTTGTGCTATGTATTGAACTTTCAATTTTAAGGAACATCAAATCAATTACTTTCCTGAAAAATGAATAAGCACTGTTTTAATTTTATCTTTTCCTTGTGTTTAATGAGATTTTTAATGGGGAATGTGTCTACAACTATGAACACTGAGTCTTCCTTAATTGTCAATATTAGCCCAGAGTTACCATCCGCCTCTCCTCTTTATCCTTGGCAGCTTTAGCTGGGGTTTCGTAATTCTCGTGCAATGCCATCTACTGGATTTCGTCTGTTGCATCCATTATAATGATATCATTCTCAGCCAATTAGCACAAAGTATTTATTTCACCTTATGTAAAAACAATATGTATACTGTTAACTGAAAAACTAAATGTGTCACAAAATTATTCTGTACCTTTGCGTGAGTTCCTCATGGCAAATCGTATCTATAATAAACGTTAGAGAATACAGAAGGAGCAATCAAAAATGGACAATCCAGAGAAATTGGTAACATAGGGTACAACAACAACACATATGTTTACATTTTTCCTACCAAGCATGTGTTTTGTAACGCACATTCTAATTGGCTGTAGCTATGGCTGGCTATATCCAGTTAAATTCGGCTAAAATGAATTGTCAACGACCAAAACACGTTTTGAGAGGTTCTTTGCGAGTAGTTTGCACGACAAATGAAATCCATATCTAGAAGATTCTGGTTGTTGGTACGATTTCTTTAGATAACATATTATTAGTGATACAAATCTGTGGTCTTTGTTGTACTATACCAACATGTTTAACTTTTGATTTTTATAGTAGCGGCTGCTCATTGAAACAACATTCCATAGATATATGGCACCAATCTGAAAATTAATCCTCACTCTGAGCCAACCAGTGTTTATTTTTATAGTAGCGGCTGCTCACTGAAACAACATTCCATAGACATATGGCGCCAATCTGAAACTTAATCCTCACTCTGAGCCAACCAGTGTTTATTTTTACTCCTTAACGTTGTAGCGGAGAGACAACAAATACCAATTCTATAGCCTTTGCTTTCACTTTGACCTGATCGAGGATTGAACCTATGATATACTGCTCTTCATGTGAACCAGCTAACCATTACATTACCGGGGTCCTAATAATAATATTAATCTCCTTGTCTTAACTTCCATCGAGACGAAGTTACTTGCCCATGGTCGGTGGTTCTCTCCGGGTACTCCGGCTTCTTCCACCACTAAAACTGGTCGCCATGATATAGTTGAAATATTGCTGAAAGTGGCGTTAAGCACAATAATTCAAATCAAACCATCGAGACGGAAAATCGCCATTGAAGCATAAAAATAACATAGCAAATAAAAAGTCGGGTAAAATTGAACTCCCTCGAAAAAAATTTAATAAAGAAGGTCACCCAGATGATATAAATGTTGTTGAAGCTGAACTTAATTTATTCCAACATTAGAACAAATCAAAGTTGTTTCATAAATTAGAGGAACCACAAAGTTAAAGGAACGTAAGATTCTTACAATTACATAATAGAAATCTACTATAGATATTCACTTCAAAGAATACTAGTAATTTAGATGTTTTGAGAAGAACATATGTTCACATATGGTAGCTGAAGCCATTTGAAAACTTAGACATTCTTAAAGATTTAAATTTGTGTATATCTTAGAGAAGTACTTTAGCAAACGATCCTGAAAAATAGTTTAGCTTTAATATAGAAAAAATACTAGTTCATTTTTTGATGTCACACTTTGTTATGCATTTGATAGTTTCATTGAATTATTATAAATAATTTCTTAACTCGATCATGGAACTATTATCAGCATCTGTGACTTCAGAAGCTTTTGAAATAATTATTATTATATTTCACCCAAGTAATGGCATGTTAGCCTTATGATACAAACATCACAAGTAATGGCATGTTAGCCTTATGATACAAACATCACAAGTAATGGCATGTTAGCCTTATGATACAAACATCACAAGTAATGGCATGTTAGCCTTATGATACAAACATCACAAGTAATGGCATGTTAGCCTTATGATACAAACATCACAAGTAATGGCATGTTAGCCTTATGATACAAACATCACAAGTAATGGCATGTTAGCCTTATGATACAAACATCACAAGTAATGGCATGTTAGCCTTATGATACAAACATCACAAGTAATGGCATGTTAGCCTTATGATACAAACATCACAAGTAATGGCATGTTAGCCTTATGATACAAACATACATACTTGTGTTTTCTTTTATATTCATAGCACTTTATTGCATAGACGAACCTAAATTTATATATAATGTTACTTGTTCGCAGTTTAATTTCAATCATACCTAATTACCCAGCTTGTTGATGGCAGTCTATGTACATAGTACATGGTTATGGTTTTATTCACATTGTGATAACTTCAAATATAATAGGCAGTTACAGGGAAGACAGTGTATATATATGGTAGTTCAAGTTGGTAAATAAATCAAAGAAGTTTTAATTATGTTACGTATTCAAAGGATACGTTTTAAAATCCTCTACAAGGCACATTATCCTGACTCCGATCTCAAAATTAGATATACATGTATGTTTAGCATAATACACATTTGACTAATTAGTTCAGCAAGTGTATACATATTACTGTTACTCGACTGATACTACTCGCTAGATGTTGACAACGGGAAACACGATGTATGTGACTATTGGAGCAGTAACTACTATACCCTTCCGGAGCACCTACCTACACAATTGGGTTCGCATATTATCAAAATGCGAGTTAATTCTTGAGTAAAGGGTCGATTCCGACGCCAAAAATAATCAACAATAGAAGCACAAAGACAGAAAGCAAAAGAACAAAAAAGTGGAAACCACACAAACATAAACTGGCAATGATAACAGGTGCTACGGAATGATAAACATCTCTTGTCCTATTTATGACACCCACCTAGTTTCTGACATGTGGGGTGCAACCCATCTTAATGGGGCTTCCACAAGTTACGAGGGGCCAATCAAATGCGTCAATGGCCCTGCGACCGGAACGAATATGAGCGCCTTGTGCTTCCTTAAAGAATGCAAGACTGTTATATTTATGCGTTTGCCATTATATAACAAACATGTCTA